>RJVU01047220.1:4036484-4065210 GCA_003731715.1 Anabarilius grahami | reverse complement strand
AAAACCAGTCAGTATCTGGTGTGACCACCATTTGCCTCACGCAGTGCAACACATCTCCTTCGCATAGAGTTGATCAGGTTGTTGATTGTGGCCTGTGGAATGTTGGTCCACTCCTCTTCAATGGCTGTGCGAAGTTGCTGGATATTGGCAGGAACTGGAACACGCTGTCGTATACGCCGATCCAGAGCATCCCAAACATGCTCAGTGGGTGACATGTCCGGTGAGTATGCTGGCCATGCAAGAACTGGGATGTTTTCAGCTTCCATGAATTGTGTACAGATCCTTGCAACATGGGGCCATGCATTATCATGCTGCAACATGAGGTGATGGTCGTGGATGAATGGCACAACAATGGGCCTCAGGATCTCGTCACGGTATCTCTGTGCATTCAAAATGCCATCAATAAAATGCACATGGGCCACTCGATCCACAACGTTGACATCAGCAAAACGCTCACCCACATGACGCCATACACGCTGTCTGCCATCTGCCCTGTACAGTGAAAACCGGGATTTCTTCGTGAAGAGAACACCTCTCCAAAGTGGCAGACGCCATTGAATGTGAGCATGTGCCCACTCAAGTTGGTTACGACGACGAACTGCAGTCAGGTCGAGACCCCGATGAGGACAACGAGCATGCAGATGAGCTCCCCTGAGACGGTTTCTGACAGTTTGTGCAGAAATTCTTTGGTTATGCAAACCGATTGTTGCAGCAGCTGTCCGGGTGGCTGGTCTCAGATGATCTTGGAGGTGAAGATGCTGGATGTAGAGGTCCTGGGCTGGTGTGGTTACACGTGGTCTGCGGTTGTGAGGCCGGTTGGATGTACTGCCAAATTCTCTGAAACGCCTTTGGAGACGGCTTATGGTAGAGAAATGAACATTCAATTCACAGGCAACAGGTCTGGTGGACATTCCTGTAGTCAGCATGCCAATTGCATGCTCCCTCGAAACTTACGACGTCTGTGACATTGTGCTGTGTATTTTAGAGTGGCCTTTTATTGTGGCCAGCCTAAGGAACACCTGTGCAATAATCATGCTGTCTAATCAGCATCTTGATATGCCACACCTGTGCGGTGGATGGATTATCTCGGCAAAGGAGAAGTGCTCACTAACACAGATTTAGACAGATTTGTGAACAATATTTGAGAGAAATAGGCCTTTTGTGTACATAGAAAAAGTCTTAGATCTTTGAGTTCAGCTCATGAAAAATGGGGGCAAAAAAAAAAATGTTGCGTTTATAATTTTGTCCAGTGTATTTAAAGTTGGCATGAAACAGAAGTTGTAATAGTCTTTTCTTCCCTACTGTGATGTGCATTCGAGTGGCTTCTACAACAACAACAACAACAAAAAAGCGATACATCTATCAGAGCTGTTGTGGCTGTGGTGTGTCACGTGACAAGCATGATGCATCACCAAGGAATAATATGGTGATATGTTCTGAAATAACAGTCGCCTTAAAAAACTCACACTGGGGGCTCAGCTAAAATATTTTAAACTTGCGTGCGAAAGGGTTAAGAATGTTTTGTGAATCCAGGCTCAGGTGAGGTACGAGTGCAATCTGATCACAGGAATTTAACCTGAACAGTATCAGACTCAGGATCATTGTGTCCCAATGAGGAAAGAGTCACCTTTAAATTCCAATATCAGCGCACAGCTCTCTCTCTCTCCTGGTGTAAATGATGCAGTGTTTGGTGATGGATGGTTAGGTGGATGAACTGTGTCCGCTGTTGATATTGGATTCTTGAGTCCTGCACAATCTCCCCTCCGGCTCAAGAACAGAGAGAAAAACCTGAACCTCCAGCCCAACCTGTGCTTCTCGTCTGTGACCTCACTGCTTTAACCCCGCCCACTCCATTTCCTTCCCTTCAGCCAGAATCAAATCAGATGTGAGAGATGGAGAGAGAGAGAGAGAGAGAGAGAGAGAGAGAGAGAGAGAGAGAGAGAGAGAGAGACGGTCTGAACAGACAGAGGACAGGATATTTGGACTGCTCTCATTGGGCTGCTTTTTATATTTTCATTTGTACAATCAGTAACACTAAATAGATGAATATTATTATAAATGAAAACATTCATAGACAGAATATTTTGAGACAAAAAAAAACAGTAATTCTTATAACAATAAAAAATGCAGACTTGTTTTATACTGTATTTAACTACATCTTGATGGATGAATGGATAGATCAGTAACATTAGATAGAGAAAGATTATAATAAACAAATCCATGGACAGTAATATTCATAAGACAAAACCAAAATTCAGAAAACTAAAACTAGACTGAAATAGAAAATTTGCATATGAAATACAAATAAAAAAATAAATAAAAAAATCAAGCTATATTTACTCTGATGCAGACTTCTTTTTTTTTTTTTTGTAGTGTATTTATTTAACTACATCTAGATGAATGGACATTTCAGGAAGAGAGTAGATTCGCACAATCCACTGAAAACTCACATGTAGTCAATAAAAAGATTTGTAAATAGTTCTTTCATGTTGTCTGCATCTATTATAAACTGAGTATGTCAAAAAACAAAGACGTTAAAGAGCTTTCCTTGACGAATGTGATTCATTTATTCTCTGAATGAATTTGTTCATCTGAACCACAGAACAGCGTCTTTACTGAACAAAAGACCTTTTCAGTGTTAAAAATAAGAAACAGGTTTAAAGGGGTCATGAATTGAGAAATCAAATTGGTTACACTTTATTTTACAGTACATGCACTTTCACTGTATTTACAGTGTACTTACCAAGAAAGTACTGAATAATATAAGGTAACTACATGGGTTAAGATTAGGTTTAAGGGTAGGTGTACTATTACCTACCTAGTTATTGTAATTATTACAATAAATATATAGTATGCACATGCGAAACAGGACTGTAAAATAAAGTGCTGCCATCAAATTTTCAAGGTCATTGTACTATAAAAATATCCTGTAAGTTTCAGAACTCAAAACTTCCTTGTTAGTCCAAAAACAGCTTTTATTGAAACCAAGCTCAGAAAAAGACCCGTTTCGGATTTTGTCACATTATTACGTCATAGTGCGACGAAAGACCTCCTCTGCAGGAGAAGATTAATGCCTACTTCTACATCATTGCCTCTTTAGCCCCGCCCACCGATTTGCACATGTCATGTAGTAGTAAAACGAGAGAGACAAACACAGGATTACTCCAGCTACAAAACCATGGAGATGCCTCTGAGGATTACAGATGATTCGAGGTTGAAGTTGTAGAAAAACACAGTCTTTCCATCCTTGGGATCCTAAAAGTGTACCTGAGAAAGCGTGGATGAACATTGTATTTTACATTATTTAAGTAGATCGCATCTGTAAGACACTGTTCGTTTCTTCGCTTCATTTTACTGTGGATTCGTTTTTAAACAAACACCGTTTGGTGCAGGCTTTTTAGAGAGACTGAAAATAAGAGATGATGCAGTGACGACTATATTGGATCCGACAGTAATGTCTCAACACACAAGTGTTTTTACCATGCATGTGTCGCTAC
Source organism: Anabarilius grahami (assembly GCA_003731715.1). Lineage (NCBI taxonomy): Eukaryota > Metazoa > Chordata > Actinopteri > Cypriniformes > Xenocyprididae > Anabarilius > Anabarilius grahami. The sequence goes on along the minus strand of RJVU01047220.1, from coordinate 4,061,713 downwards.
TGCTTTGTCTGTTACAGATGGTTTGATGTACTGAGTATTTAAACTGTAGCACTGTAGACAAACGGAATAGCTGTGATGGTTGTGACTTGCTGTTCTTTCCATTGCTTCAACATTTATGGGTTTAATGCGTTGCATACGGAAGAAAGCATGAGAATGCTGCTTTTGTTATTGTTTTGATTGAAGCCATTCGCTGTAATCCTTAATAAAAGCTTCAGTGAGTGACATCTTCTGTTTTGTCTTCAGTAAGACGTTCCAACAAGTTTTATTTTATTTAAAGTAATCAAAAGTTACAGCATTTGGAACCAAGGTAGCCTTTTTGATTAGCCCTTGATGCCCCCTAATGGGCAATTTTAAAATCATCCATGAAGTTATAAGTGACAATGCCACATGAAAGCAACATCTGATTTAAGTTAGCGTAGGGTTTAATGTGTTGTAACTATTAGTATTTTGTTATTAGTATTTTAATTAGTATTTAAAGTGTCATTTTATGTAAAGTGTACCGCCGGTACACTTTGTACCATGTACAGCAAAGTGTCAAAAACATCACACAGCTCAGATAGTCATGTGTCCTATGTCATTTGAAAGGTCTCATAGAGTAGAATACAACAAGCTCAAATTGTTGGGCTTTGACTAAACTTGAGCGAGTTTTTGTACGTGAAGCCCTGCAAGACCCATATGTAAATAATATACGGATGCTGCATTTACGTATGTCACGTTTTTACTCTTAACTTTATGAATCATGCTTTGATTGTGGAAAAAGAGCATTATTTACAGCAGATTCTCACTATTAAAATGAGACCAGAATCAACATAATCCAATACATCGATCACGAGACCCCACGCTAACTAAAATCAGATGTTGCTTTCACGTGGCATTGTCACTTATAACATCATGGATGATTTTAAAAATGCCCATTAGGGGACATCAAGGGCTAAACAAAAAGGCTATCTTTGTTCCAAATGCTGTAACTTTTGATTACTTTATGCTATAACCACAAAATTTGACTCTTGTGTATCTCACTCAGAAAAAAACAACTCTAAAAATGCCTCAGGGCTTAAAGGGTTAAACTTTATTTGCCACAACCAAGACTTATAAAGCATATGTAATACGCATAAATGTTTCACATTGTTGGCAAATGTTTCAGCTATATAACGAGATATTATTCAACATTGGACATTTTCAAAACAATTCCATGCGTGTAATGGCGGGGATGTTGAAATTATTTGAATATGCAAAACTGTTACCCAATCCTAGCAGTGTGTTTACTTCCTAGTCTTGAATGCGGCACACCCATCAAAATGGACTGTTCGAAAGAGAGGGTCAAACACATTATAGAAAATAGCTCATTACTTCTAAATTAGGATGTTTTTGATGTAACAATCTTGATAACATTAGTGGACCTCAGAGAACATTATAAACATTTTTAAAAATTGCAGGTCATGACCCCTTTAAACTAGCAGAAAATTGTTCAGTGATATGCACATAAACACACACACAAACTGTGTTTTGAATGGTGTGTGTTGTATAGGCAAGTTGTTTTTAAGGGGTTATTGGAAGGTTCAGCATCAGGATGACAAGAGTAAATTAAGAACACCACAGATTTATTCATTTCTCTCTTTATTCTCTGTCATTATGGTATTGTGAAAATCAGCACAGCAGCAAATGTCCTCACACACAGACTGAGCTTTTAATATGGAAGCAGATGCTAACATAAGAATTCACAGAAGAAATAATGACAAGAATATTCTATTCTATTCTATTCCAAACGCTTAAATTTTCTCATGTCTCAATATTAATCAACAGGACTGTCTGCTATTTGTTTAATTAAGTCTGCTTTGAAAAATAATTAAGTATTACATGAACCATTTTATTTTTATAATCTAATCATGACATCGTCTTTAGTTCAATCCCAAAGAACAGATCTGATGAACGCAATCACCTCACTTCAAAGGAACTAAAATCATGTCATCATAATGTGATAACTCGTATTTTTCTGGAAACGGACTCATTTCATGAGCGATAAAGCTCAACGGTCGGGTTGTGACGGTTAAATGAGATAATGTCTCTAACTGCACTACTCAAAATCCTCTCTGTTCTTCCACAGTGTAAACTTGAATTCCAGGCCTGCAGCTCTGGTAAGAGCATCTCTGTGAAGTGTGAGGGTCCGTGTCCCTGCCTGCCAGGACAGGAAGTCATCAAACCACACACAGAGAAGAACGGTGAGTCATTTCCTGTTAGTTAGGATGTTGAAAGAATCTGTGAACTGTCTTAACAGAGATTAAATCTGGAGAAATGAAGACAGAAGCTTTCTACACACTGCACACCGATCCAGTTTGCTACCGTTCACTACCATTATAATGCTTAGGAGAGCCAGAATATTTTTTAACATATCTCCGATTGTGTTTGTCTGAAATAAGATAGTCATATACACCTAGGATGACTTGAGGGTGAGTAAATCATGGGATAATTTGCATTTTTGAGTGAACTATCCCTTTAATTCTTCGTGGCATAGATTCAACAAGGTGCTGGAAAAATTCCTCAGAGATTTTTGTCCATATTGACATGATATCATCACACAGTTGCTGCAGATTTGATACTCCCATTCCACCACATCCCAAAGCTGCTCTATTGGATTGAGATCTGGTGACTATGGAGGACATTTGAGTTTAGTTAACTCATTATCACGTTCAAGAAACCAGATTGAGATGATTTGAGCTTTGTGACATGGTGCGTTATCCTGCTGGAAGTAGACATCAGAAGATGAGTACACTGGTCATCAACAATACTCAGCTTTCCTGTAGCTCAGTGGTTAGAGCATGGCACTAGCAATGCCAAGGTCATGGGTTCGATCCCAGGGATTGCACATACTCCGATACAAATGTGTAGTATAATGCAATGTAAGTCGCTTTGGATAAAAGCGTCTGCCAAATGCATAAATGTAAATGTAAATGTAAAGTAGGCTGTTACTATTGGTACTAAGGGGCTCAAATGAGCCAAGAAAATATCCTTCACACCATTACACCACCAGCAGCCTGAACCGTTGATACAAGGCAGGATCCATGCTTTCATGTTGTTTATGCCAAATTCTGACTCTACCGTCTGAATGTCGCAGCAGAAATCCAGACTCATCAGACCAGGCAACATTTTTCCAATCTTCTATTGTCCAATTCTGATGTGTCCGTGTGAATTGTAGCCTCAGTTTGCTGTTGTTATCTGACATGAGTGGAACCGGCTTGTCTTCTGCCACTTTAGCTCATCTGCTTCAGAATTCGAAGTGTTGTATGTTCTGCAGACCTAGTTATTTGAGTTACTGTTGCCTTTCTATCAGGTGGAACCAGTCTGGTCATTCTCCTCTGGCCTCTGCCATCAACAAGGCATTTTCACCCACAGAACTGCCACTCACTGGATATTTTCTCTTTTTCTGACCATTCTCTGTAAACCCTAGAGATGGTTGTGTGTGAAAATCTCAGTAGATCAGCAGTTTCTGAAATACTCAGATCAGCCAGTCTGGTACCAGCAATCATGCCACGTTCAAAGCTTTTTTCAAGGTAAATTTAGATGTCTTTCCAAAAAAGTACACCAAATAACCAAATTATATTTTTTCATATAATTCATACATTTATGTACACCAAAGCACCCATACAAAATCACAGCAAAAAAAATGTTTCACAATTCTCAGTGTATAGTATGTGCAACAGCAAAGAGCTTGTTTACATTTTAGACAAGTCAAGAAGCGATACTGAACAGGACCACATGGAGATGCCAAAAAAACCTAAACCAACCACCTTGACCAGCATATATAAGAAGTACACAGCAACATACACAGGAAAAAATCCAAACATTATCCTGAATGTGTGTGAAAACAACATGAATGTACTGAAATGTGTTTGTGGATAAAGACAATGTGCGATCAGTGCATCGAGAGTGCTCATACATGATTTGTTTGCGCATCAATATAACAGACTCCCGTGTTCTTAATGTACGACTCCTGTATGTAACCGCAGTCGTCTTTACTTTGATTGCAATCCTCATCCATCAAAACTTTAATAGCAAGAAGCTGGTTTGCTTTATCCAGCCGAGAAACATACTTTTCATATCATCTGGCCATACAGCGGTGGGATGTTTCGACCTTCCGTTCAGACAGGAACAGCGTGATGTGGGAGGGCTCGCACTCTTCAGATACAATGACAGAATATGACAGAGAGTTCGTGTTTTAAAGCAAAACAGACACTGTAATGAATAATTCTCTCTGCCATCTCTGATATAATAATAAGCATGGACTTTAAGATCATCTAACTGCGTGACGTAAATTACGTTATAACGCAATTTCACATGCTTCCGTAATTTTTTTGCGTTAAATGAGTAGGGTTGCATGATATTGGAAGAAACCGACTGACATTGAGATATTTAGTTTTCCTGCAGTATATTACGCTATGTAAAAATATAGGAAGTTTCATCAGATGACTTGAATAGCTCTACTTAGAAAGAATTATTAACTCATTTTAGAATGATTGGGGTGATTTTTTTTAGATTTAGTCAATCTGCATAGAAAAAAAGGTGAAAAAAATACTTTTTTTTACTCTGGAGACTTTTAAGTGCAAAATCCTTTTAGGGCTGAATGATTTGGGTGTTCATACTTTGGTTTACTCTTTACAAGAACCAACTCAAACCATAAAGTTATAAAATATCACTTCTATTTCTATTCTTCACTATTCTTGGCCAATTCAATATGACTATGAAATATTAATTTTTATGATTTTATTGCAATTATTATTAAATATATTATCAAATATATTGTAATATTGTAGTCATCAATGAGCACTTTTCATAGGTTACATAGGGGCAGCGCTCTGAATGATGTGGAAAAAAACAATTTGAAATCCGTTCAGACTCTCAAAATAAGACAGGTTTCCAAAAATCAGATTTTAATTGAATTTGAAATGACCAGTGAATGTGGTTTGGATTGGGTTTGTGAAAGTGGCATTTGGTGAGCTTTTGCTGTTTAGATGACAGAAAAATAAATGGATTTGAGTTGGCCAAATATTTTTGGTGCCTGTTTGAACAAACTATAAGAGACACATGAAACAGCCTCGAGAAAGAAAAACACTCAGGAGCAAGAAGTTTTTTATAGTTCTCTGTGTGTGTGTGTGTGTGTGTGTCCTGAGGGGAAAGTGAATAGTGAATTTAGCATTTTGGGAACAACCCTGGACATCACAGGAACAAGGTCTCTGGAGGAATAGAGACAAACAGAGAGAGCGATGGAGGCATGATGGCGTTTGCACAGACTTAATATGACATGCAGATGTATTATAGAGCTTTCCTGTAGCTCAGTAGTTAGAGCATGGCACTAGCAATGCCAAGGTCATGGGTTCGATCCCAGGGATTGCACATACTCCGATACAAATGTATAGTATAATGCAATGTAAGTCGCTTTGGATAAAAGCGTCTGCCAAATGCATAAATGTAAATGTAAATTATTACCCACAGAAAAGAAACATCTCAAATGAGATATTTTTAACATTTTGTTTTTCACTTGAGATTAAATGGAGACAACATTTAGATTTTTTTTTGCCACAGCCATATCACCCTCTAGCCCAAGACTGGTTGCCCTCTGTAGCTAAGCAATGTTGAGCCTGGTTAGTACCTGGATGGGAGACCTCCTGGGAAAAAGGTTGCTGCTGCTGGTTGCTGTTAGTGATGCCAGTAGGGGGCGCTTACCCTGTGGTCTGTGTGGCCCCTGTATAGTGACGGGACACTATACTGTAACAAGCACCGTCCTTCGGATGAGATGTTAAACTGATGTCCTGACTCTCTGTGGTCATTAAAAATCCTGTGGCAGTTCTGGTAAAGAATAGGGGTGTAACCCCGGTGTCCTGGCCAAATTTTTTCCATTGGTCTTTATCAATAATAGCCTTCTAATAATAACCGCCCTTTGAATTGGCTCTATCACTCGCTCTCCTCTCCACCTTTAGCCAGTGAGCGCACTGGCACCATTGTGCTGTAGCTGCCGTCGTATCATCCAAGTGGATGCTACACACTAGTAGTGGTTGAGGAGAGACCCCTGACATGATTGTAAACCTAGTAAAGATCAACTCATTCATTCATTCATTCATTCATTCATTCATTCATTCAAGATGTTTCTCCTATAAGAGACCAAATAAGTCACTAGTTGTAAGAAGTCAGAGATCTTAATATGAACACAGCTAGAGCTGTGATAAATCAGCTGTGATAAATATTGAAAAATCTCGATATAGATTCTTAAATCCCAAGATCAATCTTTTAGTTTATGCTGTTTTTTAGTTTGCGAGTAAAACTTCACTAAACATTATTTTTAATTTGCAAAAAACTTTGTGCTTTGTTACTTTTGAAAGTCTCAGCTTGTGTCAGTTCTGTTACGAAATTCAAACAATAAATGCGTGGTTTTGTCACACTTTATTGTGGCATGACAGATCTCAGTTCAAGTGGAACGTGAACCAATTATGTCTTCCTCTTTCACAAAATAAACATGAATGCATGTTGAAAGATATCATACAACTGACCGAAATGTGTCATGTCACATGTAATCGCTCAATCAGTGTTTCAAATACAGAAAGACGTAAATAAAACAGCCTGTAACATTACATGTACCTCAGGAAAACCATTCATTGTCCATAAACTTCTTAGTTAGCTGGACATGTACTGTACCTGATATATGTCCAAATTAATCTGTATCAAATCAAGATTTGAATCAAATTGACAGTTTCAAAGACCTGCCCTCTTTAGTTACTGTTGCTATGTCCGACAAGCCATGCCGCCCTCAGGCCACACGTCATGTTCTCACGCAGTGAAAAATACATCGCGGAGCAAAGAGGACACTGATAACGTGTCGACAGACAAGACAGAGCAGGTTACTTTTGATATGAAACAAAGTCTCAAAGAAATTTAAGAAATTGTCGTGACAGGTCGCTGTAGCGCCTCAGTTCAAGCATCTCATGACCCGATAATCTCTTCCTACTATTTAATTTTATAGCATCAAATAAACATGAATGAACATCAGAAGGAATGTTGTTTCAACCAAGGAAAGACATCAGTACACACTATTTTTCAAGTTCAAGTCCACCGAAGTTAATCTACTTAACTCCCCTGACTGCTTTGTCGGATATTAAAGCAGATTCGGCGTTATGGTTAGATCGCCTGTCAATCAAACTCCCGGCGAAGGGTCAATTGAATCAAGAGCCTGTGAATCGGAATCAGATCGAATCTGTCAATAGTTGATACTTACATGATGTGATGAGTTCACTTATATATCCTGAGCACTTCCTCCGAGCAATAAAGATTTGCTCTTGATGTGTTTTGATGACACATCAGTTATTTTAAGGGTTTGTTGTGTGTGTGTGTGTGTGTGTGTGTGTGTGTTCTTGTTTATATTACATCGTGGGGACCAAATGGCCCCACGATGTAATAAAAACCTGAGTTCACCTACATTGTGGGGCCCAGCCAGCGGTCCCCACGAGGGAAATGGATTAATAAACATACTAAATGATGTTTTTTTGAAAATGTAAAAATGCAGAATGTTTCCTGTGATGGTTAGGTTTAGGGATAGGGGTAGTGTAGGGGGATAGAAAATACAGTTTGTACAGTATAAAAACCATTACGCCTATGGAGAGTCCCCACTAAGATAGCAAAACAAACCTGTGTGTGTGTGTGTGTGTGTGTGTGTAATTTAGATTCATGACCTCCAGCCTGTTTGCACTTATTTCCCAAAGGCTTCCCCAGCAGAACAGAGTCTCTCTGTCGGTTATTCTGCGAGATCTGAGCAGAGATGAAGGTTCACTCTGATAGGAACGTTACACTCTAAAAACTGCTGGGTTAAATATGGACAAAACCAGGGATTGGGTTGTTTTTACCCAGCCATTTTTTTCAACCAATTTTGGATTTATTTTTTTAGCCAGCAATATAGTAATATAGTAAAAGGCGTGTTTTTGCTCACCCCCAAATAGGGGCAAATTTGTGGGGTATTTTAAGCTGAAACTTGACCAGACCAGAGACTTATATTACATCATGTGAAAGAGGGCATAATAGGTGCCTTTTAACCCAACCTGCTGGTTTTGTCCATATTTTACCCAGCTTGGGTTTTTTTAACCCAGCATTTTTTAGAGTGTATGATGTCTGTATTTTAATGACTTCAGATCACTGACATGATCTTTAATTGGAAAAGTGCTGCATACATCAGGAAGCAATTACCACAGAAAGAGAGAGACTAATAAAAAAATGTGTCATTTGAAAGTCCATTTGTCTTTCATTTCCTTGCGTCTTTATTGTCTCACGGCCTCTTCTCTTTCTCTTTATTTGACCTGTTCATCTTGTTTTGTCATTTTATCTCTGACTTTCATCTTGCTCTCTTTTATGTGTCTCTGTTCTGTATTCAGATGTAGCAGTTATTCCTCGGCATCAGGGCTCAGTGTTTGCATTGAGGAAATCTCTTTCTTCTCAGAGTCTGTCCATTATCTGTTCTTCTGTTTTCGGCCGTGTGATTCTCGGTGGAGCTACAGTGTAGTTTAGAAAGATGGGTGACCGAGGGCAGGACTAGGGGCGTATGCAGAAAACGCCGATGGAATCGCGGAATTCAGTTTATAATAAATGGAATTTACTGAATAGCGCAGAATGACATGGAATTTAGAACATTTTAAAAATGAATAAATTAAAAGTACTCTACATTTAATCAAATTGTGATATGGACTAGTGCTTGTGAATATTAAACCACAAAAAGACTTATTAAAATACTTAAATTGAAGAAATTATGACAGAAATATATTAGGGCTACTATTGTACAGTGGAATGTACTACTCAAAGTAATATAAATACATTTATTAAAACTTAATTTTTTAAGGAATATCACACAATGTTTTCTCCATGTTTTAATTTGAACTGTAAACCTCTGTTGCACAGCACTTTGCCACAAAATAAAAGGAATTGTTTAATTTTCATTTGACTAAATTTTAAAAGATTAATTAAATTGTTAATGCTTTATGCCTTCATATGATTATGGCCATTTTTGATAATATATTTGTATTAAATCATAAATCCAGAAAAAATTAAACGGACATCACATAATTTGGGTAACATTTCATAGGGCACTATTATTGTAGAACTTTAGAAAATTATAATAAATTATTAAATGTTTTAAATTTTATGAATTGGATTGATTAGACATGCTTTTTGATTGTTACAATTTAATTAAACAATTAAAACTGAATTCAGAAAATTCTAATACATTTTCTTTAAATTGTATTGTTAAATTTAAAAAAAAAATGTAGGGAAATTTTAATTTAATTTAATTGAATTTAGGGGAAAAAATCATATTTAATGTGGCGTTTAGCAGAGACTTTTATCCGAAGTGTCTTACAAGGAATCAAACCCATGATCTTGACCGGCCGAGCCACAGAAATTCCTGGAGATACTGGAAAGGAGAGACAAAGAGGTGGAGATGATTACAGATGGAGCCAGAGGGGGTGGAGATGGGCGATGGGTTTGTTAGGATGAAAGGAGGGATGGAGACGGAGAGAGATATGATCTGAAGAGAAACACAAGAGATTTTTCACTCACAGCAGGAGAGAAAAGTGAAAAATAGAGGGATCACCTGAGAGGAAATACTGTAGAGAGATGAGTGTGTGTGTGTGTGTGCGCGCGCTGAACAACACTCGCTCATTATGTTTTGAAGAATCGTTTTTCACGCTTTACTCTGCAATATAATACAGCACACACACGCTCATCTTTCTTCATTGGGCCTTAGAGGAAAAACAGCAATATGAGCCTTTCAGTGGAAAATTACATCCACCGAAATCTGTGTGTCAGTGATTCTTGGGTTTCTAGGTCATTCTGTTATGCAGAATATCTTCATCTTCCCATCAGAAGTTGGATCTTGGATGTTGGATAAAATAGATGTAAATCACATTTATTATTATTTCCTTTCATCATAAAATCACAATTAACTGAACACAAGGTATCATATCCCCAAGTGATGCACTTCTGAAATTTATTCAGAAATATTCTTTATCTAATTAAAAATTTTTTCCAACAAAATATGTTTTCTTTAGAATATTGTTTTTAATTCATAATTAGTTTTCCATAATCTTTAAAAATCCCTAACCAAATCCAGTTGCATAATGACATCATCCTACAGGAAGTGACATATGGAGATTCCATTTATTCCTTTAAATTTCTATTTATAATAACCAACCATTTATGAAGTTAAACTTGAAAATGAATGGTTTTAGAAGCTCATTAGTGCATCAAACACAGATGTGAACGGGCTCTTCACTAACCTGCAGAATATTCAGGAAATCCTCTAATTCCTCCTGAATCTCAGGTGCACCTGTCGAGCATTAATATGATGGCTTTAATACATCAGAATAAATGTCACTGGAGTGTTTGACTCTCTCATACTTGTAAACACTTCATTTTAAAGGTCAGACATATCAATAGCTCTCTCAGGCAGGTTTACGTGATCAAAACATTATTCTTGTCTGTATGTCACATTAGGAGATGATAAATGCGTTATTCAGTGCTGTTTGTTGTTTTCGTTAGACTGTCTGCGTCCATTTAGTACTGCCAGCTCGTGTGCTTCTAATGTTTGTCAGGTTTTGTTTTTAACCAAAAATGAATGTAATTTTGGCCATTTCCACTCTCTATCTGACTAATGCTAGTGTACCTTTAAGACTTCTATGTTGTAAAATGAGCAAGGGTAGTTAATGAGCTCATTATGGTGAAGAATTCATGATTGTTCATAATAAGATCTCATTTGTTAACATTAGTTAATGCATTAGCAAAAACGATCTAACAATGAGCAATAGGTTTTTACAGCATTTTTAATCTTTGTTAATGTTAATAAATAAAAAATGCAGTTGTTAGATGTTAGTTCTTTTAACTAATTTTAACAGATACAACTTATGGTTTAAAAAAATGCATTAGTTAATACTGAATAAATGATCTTTAATGATGAATTGAATGATGTTTAATGATCTTGACTAGAGCATTAAACTAGTTTAAAAAACTGAAACCTTATTGTAAAGTTTTGGTAGTTTAGTTTTTGTAATTTAGTTTCAATAAATGTCCTAGGTGTCTGCATAATACAGCAAAATCATATTTTTAATAACAGCAAAATAAAAATAATACAGAATAGCAATACGATACTAGTGGTTTTAGGAGTGTTTACAGGTGTGTGTATATAAAGAGTAATTTATGTTCCATTTCAATGGATTTCCTCATTCTGTGTTCCAGCAAAAGCAAAAATATTGTTGTATTTTGATCGTACTATATTTATGCTATTACATGTTTACAGGTTCTAAAGCAAAAGTGTGTTGTTTGCCTGTGAGCATCTCACCACTATGATACTAGTGGTTGCCAGGATGTTGTTTTTGGTTGCTAAGGTGTTAGGAGTGTTTTTAACACATTAAGGCCCCCATTTACTAGGGAAATCGAATAACAAACTGGTGTGACGACATTTTTAACAAAATCAGGCCCAAACAAAGTTCATTTGGAGTTTATTTTTAGAGTTCAAAACAGCTTGCCAAAGTGTACTTTCAGGAAATTGGTCCGTGGCGATGATGAAAGCATAAACACTCTGGAGAGCTGCTTCAGAGTAGAAATTGAAGTTGTAATTCTAATTGAAATGACACTGACTCTTTTTTAATGTTTAATACTGTAAAGCTGCTATTGTATAAAGTGTTATATAAATAAATGTGACATGACTTGACTGAAGTATGGAATTCAGTCTTCGTCAGGAGTTTGATTGACAGACAATCTGACCAATCATAATGCCAAATCCACCATTTTGTCCAGCAAACAAGCCAGACAGGAGAGTTAATTGATTAACATTGGTGGACTTGAACTTCTGATGTTCATTCATGTTTATTTTGTGCTATAACTAGTAGGAAGAGATGATCAGTTCACATGCCGCTTGAACTGAGGCGCTACAGGGATTTGTCACGGCACATTAAAGAGCCACAAAACAGTATTTTTGTTGTTTGTTTTTTTTTTATTGAGAGGAAAGCGTGCATCACATATTTACATATTCATCTAAACGCCACTCTCAGCAGTATGGATGGCGTCAGGATGTTCACTAACAGTGTATTCTGGAAAAGGTATTTCAAACTTATTTTTACCCCTGAGCGATGAGAGAAAAAGGCCTTTATAGTGGGGTTTATGTGATTTTTTTTCAGCTGTTTTCTGGTGCAGCAGGTGAAAATGGTGCGTTTGATCAGTTGGTAAAGTAACAGCACAATGATCTCCGTAACAGCACAATGATCTCCTCAACAACACTCAAGATTTCAGGAATCATTCAAGTCTGGAGCATAAACGCAAAGTTTAATACTAGTACTAATACTAGATGCTGGGAAATCATTGCCACATATCTTTCACAGATATCAGTAGTTTCAGTACTTTTAGTGGAGCAGACCACCTGAGATCCCTCACATTTGCATTGATAGTTTGCATTTATGTATGTGTGTGTGTGTGTGTGTGTGTTGAAGGTGACTCTTCTGCCTAACAGAAGTGTTGTGCCTTCGGACGTCCTACTTTATACTCTGATTACCCATAATTCAATGTGGCCAACACACACATACACACAGCTTGCACAATTCCATGTGTGTGTGTAAAAACCTGAATTTGCATTGTTGCCAGACTTTATGAATCATCAGAAAAGCCGCAGCGCTCTTCTGTTCTTCGTGAAATCTCACACACACTGTTGGCGGGCGGCCCTGAGGAATACTGTGTACTTTGATTAAAAGAAGTAAAAAAGACTCAAAGTTCAACAGAGAGAAACTGAAAAGGGACAAAAGGAAAGCGCAGCTAATTAATTAATGATCTTCGTTATCAGCATTTCCCTCTGTTACTTCAGCTCATAACGATATAGGAAGGACGATAAGAGAAGTAAAAGCTGTTTTTTTATTCGCTCACACATACTCTCTTTTTCTGTCTTTGAGTGCAACCCAGTTAATTAATCAGACTCTCTTAGATTAAACCTCGAATCATACATGTGGCCTGCAGAGGCTTCCAGTAAGTGTCAAGTCAAATTTATTCGTATAATGGTTTTTCACAATACACATTGTAGCTAAATTCGGTTGTCAGTTCACCTTTTAGTGCTTTCCTATTCTGTACACACATAGTTCAGTCATTTACTGGAGTGACAACCACATTCTAGTTGTTTCATTCTAGTACAACATGCTAGTTGTTAATGACGTTCAATGAGAGATATGAGAGATGATAGATACATCTCTGATGAACGTTAAAATAAGTACCACAAAGAAAGCGGTACGAGTCTGACAAGTGTTGTTATATCTTGCAAGCATATCAATGAAGAAGAACAAGCCCATAAAAAACTAAATAAATGGAATTGCTTCATGCCAAAAATAAAATCAAAATATCGCGACCCGACGCCTGATCACTTTAATATCTCCATAAATTGATTGCTGTATGAGCCAAGCTTAAAGGGGTCCTTGATTATGATTTCACTTTTTTAACTTTAGTTAGTGTGTAATGTTGCTGTTTGAGCATAAACAACACCTGCAAAGTTACGACACTCAAAGTTCAAAAGTTGTAACTCCTTCATGAGTCTCTCCATCAGTGTCCGACTGAACACCATTCCTGACAATCCTCATTTTGGCTGCGTGAGATTCTCCAGCTTTGTTGTTGTTGAGCAACTGAAGTGCGAGCTGTTAAAGCTCCGCCCTCTTCTGGAAGGGGGGCTGGGATCAGCTCATTTGCATTTAAAGGGACACACAAAAACAGCATGTTTTTGCTCACACCCAAATAGGGGCAAATTTGACAAGCTATAATAAATGATCTGTGTAAGAGTAATCAAGTAATCAAGCAGTTGAGTATACTATATAGTATATTGCTTTACATGAGTGTACTGTACGTATGCAAATACATTTGGATATAATATATTAACTTCATATAAAGAGCTGTGCAATAATATAATTTACATTTTTTTGATGTTATATACAATCAAGCAGTTGAGATTTGCTATATATTATATAACGCCCTTTATGTGAGTATACTGAATGTATGTGGATAAAGTTGGACATACTTATGTATCCGACTTTATATAAAGAGCTGGACAATAATATAGTTACACCTTGAATGAAATTAAAAGTCAGGCAATTGAGATTTGCTATATAGTATGTATCACTTTACATGAGTGTATTGTATGTTTATAAGTTAAAGTTAGATATAATATATATATCCAACATTATATAAAGATCTGGGTGATGATAAAGTTTACATTTTTACAATGATATAAATAAACACGCAGATGAGATTTGTTATAATGTATATATTGCTTTATGTGAGTATAGGTAAAGTGGGATGTACTATATATCAAATTTTTAATATATCACTGGCCAATAATATAGTTTACATTTATGTGTGTTTAGATTATCAACCCCTAAAATTCAAATGCACCGAAGATGCTTTCAAAATTAATACATTTCCAGCCGCTTCCTTCATATATTTCCAATTGGGAATGGAATACATTTAATAAATCATGAGCGTTAGCACAACGGAAGAGTTTTACTTCTATATATCTCGATGTCAATCGTTCAGCTGATGAAATATTAAGAATATGTCTTTCCAAAGAGATTGCAGTTGTGTGTGTGGGTTTGTTTGGTAGTTAAGCTATACAGAAACAAATATCATAATATTATATTAATTGCACACAACTAATTGAAATATAAGCTTTAAGAAGGAAAGCTTGGTAATGAATGCAGTGGGGCTTTTGGGAGACTGCATGGATTTCTTGGCTTATGAAAATCGAAATATTTTCTGAAGTGCAGAAATCACATTCTGAGTTTAAAGAGGTTTTAACTCAGGAATAGTTTGAGTTTGTAGTCATGAGTTGGTGTTTGTTTGCAGTTGAGCTTCTCTGTTTGATCCACTTGTCTTTTCCAACCTGCTGATCTGTGTTCCATTGTGAAACACCCATAATCCTTCACTCTGGCAGGAGATGAATTACTGAAGATCTCAGTTTTTCTCGAGTTCATCACTTTCTGAACCATTGCTGTTCATCCACTGGCCACCCACCAGTTGTGAACAGCACGAGCGCACCATCCTCTACACGTTCACACGCTCCTCCTGCTCCTGTTTCAGAGTCTGGATGAGTTCCTGAGCCTCGAGAAAGAGAAAGAGGTTTTTTTGAATCATTGACAACTCCCACTCAACATATGCCTCTACCCAGGATGAACACGCACACACTCGTGCGCTTGATTTGCACTTACCGAAACTGCTCAGTTAAAGAGATTAATTCTTTTAACCAGATTCCCAGTTTCATTTTAATTAAGCAGAGCTCCAGGCACAGAAACGCAAACATGCCAGAATGACGGACCTCCATCAGGAATTAAATCTCTGCAGCGGTATGTCAAAGCCCCTCCGATAAGAGCAAATTAACTCTGCCATCTGTCTGCCGGAGAACCTTTTACAACGTTTGGGGAACTGAAGACTGTATCTGCTGTAGGACTTTAAAAATGTAGTATGAAACTCAGAATAGTAATCCATATGAAAGTAATGTTATCTGATTATCTGATTACCAGTTTCCATGCAGTAAAAAAATTTAGTTGACTTTTTACATTAAAAATCAGGATATGAGTGGCTGTGTCCGAAATAGTCCCCTATACCCTTAAATATTTGAGGGGACAGCCATTTGTAGTGGTGTCCGAAACCATAGTGGACGTTACCGAGTGCACTCATTCAATCCCACATAATGTGTGTACTGTACAACCGATATACAAGCTGCATCTCATTTCGAAGGCTGCGTCCTCCGGAGGTCGCATTTGAAGGCTGCATATATCATCGAGGCGGTCTCATTTAAGAAAAGTAATCATTAAATTGCAAAGTAAGAAAGAAATTACAGTATTTTACTCCTCACAAGGAATAACAGTCAATTGTATTATGGTTACTTTTCTTAAATAAGACATCCTTGATGACATATGCTGCCTTCACATGAGGACGCAGCCTCCGAAGTAAGACGCAGCTACACTCAACAGCTAGAGAATACCCATAATGGACTAATGTAGGGAATTGTGAATGAGGGTAAATGGGGCGATTTTGAACACAGCAAGTTTTAAAGAGAGACTTTGACTGTAATTACAGTAGGAGATCTGAATCCTTGGTGAAACTACTGAGAGATGATTGTTATCAGGCCAATTATCATTGTTAAATGTGATTGTAGTGATGACACATTTCACTCGCTATTACAGGCTCTATCTCTAAAGCCCAGGACACACTGCATGATTTTCGGCTGTCCCAGACGAAAGATGCCATCGTGAAACAATCATGGCGGTTTCTGTGATCGTGGCTCCTAATTGGTGGTCCTATGTCGTACAGTGAGAGAGGTTCAAAAACGGCCGTTGTCACAGTTTTGCAACCCAAGAAAGCCTACAATAATTTTCTGACAATTATCGTAGAAATGTTCTGTCAGAAATTCAGCATGATCATCACACAGTGTGTTTGCTGTTACGACCTATGTCTACTAAACAGCCAATAAAAATGCAACATGAAATCAACACGTCATGGCGCTAAAACTTAAAACTGTTTACCTCAAGCTCTTTTCCCTTCCCTCTTCCCTTGTGTGTGTGTGTGTATGTGTGTGTGTGTGTGCGCGTGCTTGCATGCGTGTGTGCGTGTGTGCGTGCGTGCGTGTTTTTGTGACATATCAGGACACAAATTTGTACAATGACATGGGTATGACATAGGTATTACAAGGAGAGGGTGACTTATGAGGACATTACTCCATGTCCCCATTTTTCAAAAGGCTTATAAATCATACACAATGAGTTTTTGTGAGAAAGTAAAAGTGTGCACAGTTTCCTGTGATGGTTAGGTTTAGGGGTAGGGGTAGTGTAGGGGGATAGAAAATACGGTTTGTACAGTATAAAAACCATTACGCCTATGGAATGTCCCCACAATTCACCAAAAAAACCTGTGTGTGTGTGTGTGTGTGTGTTTACAACACCATATGGGGACATGATTGCATGCAGATGAATAGCAGCAAGACTTTAACCCTGGATGCCCTTTGACCCTTAAGATATGTTTTGCACCTGTTACCCTGACAACAGTACACTGACAAAAAGATGCAGGCATGGAAACCGTAGGCTCTGCCGTCTGTCAAATTCATTTCAGCAATACAAGCTTTTTTTAGAGTTGTCTCCTGGGTGAGTTTGACCATCAACTGAACAAGAGAACAGTGAGCAGAGACTATAAAAAAGGACAAAAACACACCATAAATTAATTATAAATAATAGTCCATATTTTTCCTGCACTATATTCCAAGTCTTCGAAAGCCATCTGAATTTTTTTATTTTTTTTTTATTTTTTGTGTAAGGAACAATTATAAGTTTATACCCACCAAAAATAAAACCATAAAAAATGACTTGAAATAAAATAAACATTAACTGAAATGAAAAATAAAAAACTTATTTAGTTGAAGTAAGTTAACTTAAACTGAACTTAATTTATGCATAAACATATACAAAATATTAATAATATTAGACTATTTATCTAAAAAGTTAATTTTAAAGGGGTCATGAACTGTGTTGTTTTATTGTTTTATAATGTTTCCTGGGGTGCACTTATAATGTTAGTATGCTTTTTTACATCAAAAATGGTCATAATTTAGAAATAAAATGCATTTTCATACCCTGATTTTAGCCCTCTGATTTGAACGCTTTGTTTTAAGGGGCGTGTCTGCTGTGAGACTGTTGTGATTGGCTAACATCTTTGCATATGATATAGCTAAGTATTACTCTCTCGAAAACTTTTAGCAAGTTTTTACTGTTACAGCTCTCAAGGTTAACTAATGATGAAAAGTTTTGATTATAACATTATATTTAGATTTATGGCATTATATTTAGATCGTGGCATGAAAGGTTGCAGTGATGAGCATTGTAGCTGATCACAGACATGTTGTTGAGTACATGAAAGCAGTGATCTTGTCATTGCAACTCAATTTCTGCACACTAGCGAATGCTTTCATCATAACTAACAGTGCAAAAGTGAGGTAAATAAGAGATTTGTTGAATTAAACTGAAGTTTTGGCACGAGATATAAACATATAAACTTGCGCTATTTGATTGACAACTCCAGCGATTGTAAAGGGAGCATTCTTTCATTACATTCAATATATAATTTCATCACCGTTTCAATAACAGATTATTTTCATCCTACTAAGAGAAGCAACTGAAGTTAATCGTTAGTCACTGGTTTGATTTACTGAAACAGACAAAGAACATCTGACTGTACATGAAACATTACATATCAGATCAGGCATTAGAATGAACACAGTTACTCACATGTTGTTGCATTACTGTCGAGTCCACATTGTAAAAAAACGAAATGAGATTGATTTACCCAAGAATCCACATTGAAACGTACCGAATACAAATAAATAAAGCTCAACTGAGACATTCCCATTGTTGAAAAAATAACATTATTTCTAGCATTAGGATGCTTTAGTGGGACTAACATTGCAATGATGAAGTAGGGGTTGATTTCTTCTAATGAGGCGGCGTTTCACCTATCAATGATAGATAGGCACATTCCAGGATCAGTCATTCGCTGGGCCCGATGTCAATAAAAGCTTTTATTGGACTAACAAGGAAGTTTTCAGTTCTAAAACTTACTGGATATTCTTATAGTACGATAACCTCTTATATATTAAAAGCTCACAGAAAAGTTTCTCAATTCATGATCCCTTTAAGGTTCCTTTCGCTCTATTTTGTATTGATTTTCTCAGAGCACAAAGGACAGAAATGATGTTGAATAAAGACACAGAACCTGTAAACTCTTCAGGGCTGAGTGGTCGAGATCTCTAATTATAAGTTTTAAAGCGTCTCATCCTCTCCTCTCTCTGGGTTCATGCAAATGTTTAGTCTGTGATCTGCTGGCCTGTTTTTTCCTAATTAAACAAGCCTAATTCATGTTCATTTAGCCTCTTTAGAGAGCAGAAGTCTCACATGCATTTAAAACTCTTTTAATACTGTAGATTGTTTTACTGAACTTTAACAACTCCACATATGAGACCACATTGATCTAATTTAACTGCATAATGATATTAAATGATCACATTAGATTACAGTGTGTGTGTGGATTATTTTAAAAACACTTGAGTACAAGATCAGTTCAAAAAAAGACTAAAATCCCATTCCAAACCTGTATGTCTCTTTTTTCTTGGAAAAACAAATGGAGATGGATGCTGTCAAGCTTTGAAAACAACAAAAAGCTCCATAAAAGTATCATATGACTGTTGTGGGAGGAACAAATACAAACTTAAGTCATTATAAATGAAAATCAAATAAGCAAACTAATATTTTCAGCAAATAAACTGAAATGATTTTTCGATTTTGCAAATAAAACAAAGATTATTGGAGTGCATTTTACAAGAAAATACTATTTAAGCCATTGTACTTAAAATAATCACGATGAAATCAATGTTACTTGCCCTTTCTTTGCAATTATTTGTGAAATTTATCAGCAATTACCGAGTGAAAATAGTTTCTTAGTGTTTTCAAGTAAATCCTACTCCAGTATTTTTCAGTTTTGTGAGATTAATTTGTGTCTCTTCCTCACACAAAGTCCTATAACTTATTGTTATCATACTTTTATGATGCTTTTTGGCCTTAACATCTTTGGTCACCATGCATTTTCATTGCATGAAACAGTGACATTTTTTCATTAATGTGTGATCTATTCCTTTAATTAAATGTAATAATCTATCTCTCATGCTCTATATGTGGCATCAAACAGTAGATCTGATGTCATTACTGCTGAGACAGCGGCAGAAGCGTTTCTGTGTGTAATCTTGTCCATCCTGCCGTTAATCATTGTGAGAGAAGATTTTCTGTAGGGAATTACTAATATCTACATCTGTCTGAATTAAATGCGTTCATCATCTCGTCCGGAGCAGAGTGCGTGTGAATGGCGACTGCTGCTATAGCGTTTATCTTTAAAGACGAGTGCTGGAGATGGAGGAACGACTGTCCCGAATAAGAGTCAGCAGTTATCGTTCACACGGTACGGCAGCGTCCTTTAATTACTGAGACAGGAACGAAAACCCACCTGCCAATCAAACAGAGGACTATAGAAACATCTCTAGGCTTTCTCTTTAACACCCTGTTAAAGCCTGACATATGAAATAAAGATTTTTTTAAATTAAAATTAGTTATTGAACCTTTTGACAAAATATATTTAAAAAAGTCTAAAAAAAAGTTTGCAAGTTTTCATGTTTGATATACAGGTGCTGGTCATATAATTGGAATATCATCAAAAAGTTTATTTATTTCACTAATTCCATTCAAAAAATTAAACTTGTATATTATATTCATTCATTACACACAGACTGATATATTTCAAATGTTTATTTCTTTTAATTTTGATGATTATAACTGACAACTAAGGAAAATCCCAAATTCAGTATCTCAGAAAATTAGAATATTACTTAAGACCAATACAAAGAAAGGATTTTTAGAAATCTTGGCCAACTGAAAAGTATGAACATGAAAAGTATGAGCATGTACAGCACTCAATACTTAGTTGGGGCTCTTTTTGCCTGAATTACTGCAGCAATGCGGCGTGGCATGGAGTCGAACAGTCTGTGGCACTGCTCAGGTGTTATGAGAGCCCAGGTTGCTCTGATAGTGGCCTTCAGCTCTTCTGCATTGTTGGGTCTGGCATATCGCATCTTCATTTTCTATGGGGTTAAGGTCAGGTGAGTTTGCAGGCCAATTAAGAACAGGGATATCATGGTCCTTAAACCAGGTACTGGTAGCTTTGGCACTGTGTGCAGGTGCCAAGTCCTGTTGGAAAATGAAATTTGCATCTCCATAAAGTTGGTCAGCAGCAGGAAGCATGAAGTGCTCTAAAACTTCCTGGTATACGCTGCATTGACCTTGGACCTCAGAAAACACAGTGGACCAACACCAGCAGATGACATGGCACCCCAAACCATCACTGACTGTGGAAACTTTACACTGGACCTCAAGCAACGTGGATTGTGTGCCTCTCCTCTCTTCCTCCAGACTCTGGGACCCTGATTTCCAAAGGAAATGCAAAACATACTTTCATCAGAGAACATAACTTTGGACCACTCAGCAGCAGTCCAGTCCTTTTTGTCTTTAGCCCAGGCGAGACGCTTCTGACGCTGTCTGTTTTTCAAGAGTGGCTTGACACAAGGAATGCGACAGCTGAAACCCATGTCTTGCATACGTCTGTGCGTAGTGGTTCTTAAAGCACTGACCCCAGCTGCAGTTCACTCTTTGTGAATCTCCCCCACATTTTTGAATGGGTTTTGTTTCACAATCCTCTCCAGGGTGCGGTTATCCCTATTGCTTGTACACTTTTTTCTACCACATCTTTTCCTTCCCTTCGCCTCTCTATTAATGTGCTTGGACACAGAGCACTGTGAACAGCCAGCCTCTATTGCAATGACCTTTTGTGTCTTGCCCTCCTTGTGCAAGGTGTCAATGGTCGTCTTTTGGACAACTGTCAAGTCAGCAGTCTTCCCCATGATTGTGTAGCCTACAGAACTAGACTGAGAGACAATTTAAAGGCCTTTGCAGGTGTTTTGAGTTAATTAGCTGATTGGAGTGTGGCACCAGGTGTCTTCAATATTGAACCTTTTCACAATATTCTAATTTTCTGCGATACTGAATTTGGGATTTTCCTTAGTTGTCAGTTATAATCATCAAAATTAAAAGAAATAAACATTTGAAATATATCAGTCTGTGTGTAATGAATGAATATAATATACATGTTTCACTTTTTGAATGGAATTAGTGAAATAAATCAACTTTTTGATGATATTCTAATTATATGACCAGCACCTGTATAATAAAATGATAAAGTGAGAATATGGAGGGAAAACACCACTTCTTTTCAGAGGCCAAAACTGAGCAAAAATATGCAGTTTGGTGCAGTTGTTGATATTTATTTGACCAAAATAAGATGAAATTCTGAAAGCTTCAATGAGATCTTTATAACATTACAGCAGACTACTAACATAAAATGCATATAAATTTCAGTCGTCACTTTATTTCTCCCTGTAAAATGTCTTAAGATGATATTTAAATGCTTAGTCAAAGCACTATAACGTACCCAGAAAAGCGCTATATAAATGTAACAAATTATTATTAATTCGTTTTTTTTTTTAGCAAAGCTCTGTAGTTTTAAAACATATAATGCAATACAATGATGATTGAGAGATGAACAAATAAACCTTCCTCAAAAGTCTGATAATCATATTTGATACTCACATTTGAACATGATTTTTCTAAAAGATGATGTCTGGATAATCAAGTAAACTAAAGTTGTTTCAGTCCAGTAAATGTTCATCTTGAATTATTATTAGCAACAAAAGTTATTCTTACGTTTACCTTATAAAATCAGTAAAGATTTCACAGCAAAAAGACATTTGAGCCACAAGCTGAAGGTGGACGTTTTTACAATTATAGTAAAAGTCCTTTTACTTGCTAAAAAGTCTAAACTATCAATCAGATGACAGAAGAATGTAGTAGATTGTGTACAACAGTTTTTTTTTTCCAGCAAAGATTTGATAATGTTGATCATTTAGAGGCCTCAGAAATGTAGGCTTTACTGTTTAGCTGCTTGATTTATTGAGTTTTACAATGTGCTATCAATATGGAAATCAGTGTAAATTTAAATGTCAAACATGGTTTGATTTCTCCCATGTTAGTTTTGTCAGGACCACTATTATCAAAGATGATTGACAATTAGCATACGGTTTGGATTGGCGGTATATGGTTCTGCTCTGGGCAAGAACTCCCTTCCCATTCATGCAACCTACCATGCAGGGAGAGCAGCGATAACCCCCCTAGGGTAAACAGAACAGAACCAACAAAATGGTATGCATATATCATTAATGTTCTTAATGACAATAGTTTAATTTAACAACATAATTCAAGAAAAATTTGTCTGATTTGAAGAGGTATATCAGAGGCCAAGTCCTGACTGGATGAGAGGAGGAGCTGGGGATGGAGGAATGTAATTAGCTCCTGAGCAACGCGATTATACTGAATAGACCTTATATATAGGGATGCTGTGATAGGCGTCGTATTCCTATAGGTAGACGTGGATCAGCTGAGAGTCAGCTGATGAGAGCTTGACTAACATGACCTGCCAGAACTAGCGCTATGCTCGATTCTCTAGTAAATGTTCTGCAGTGACGTGTCATGAAGTGTTTTCTTTGAAGTTTGTTGTGTAACTGAACTGACAACTAGTTAATGCTAGTGTTGTAGTCAAGACCACCTAAACCGAGACCAAGTCGAGACCAAGACCAGTGTGTGTTGAGATCAAGAGAGGACCAAGACTTTGGGGGGTTGAGACCAAGACAAGACCAAGACCAAGGCAAGTCGAGACCGAGTCAAGACCAAGAACAGACTAGCACTCCTCAAATTCATCTGAAAGATCCACATTTACTGCCTGAGAAATGTCTTATTTTTAATCAATAATTACAATTAGAATAATAAGACACTATATAGAGCTGTTACCAATCAACTGAAATCACTAATAACAAAATTCATCTTTACACTGCAGAAGTGGAACAGAAGTTGCATCTGAATTGGTACAATTGCAAATGCATAAATAATGTTGAGATTAATGTTTTAAAAATAAGGTTTTGTTTATTGAACATCTGTAAAAAATCAATATCACGTTTGCAATTGTGCTCATATTTGTGAAAACAGTCCTCTTTCTTGTGATATTGCTTAATTATATCATATGTTATAATTAAAATATCAAGATCATATACAAGTACTTTTTTTGCAATCATATCTTGAATTTTGTGAGCATTTGTATTAATTTTGGTGACATTTTTGACACAATCCCTTGTTGATTTCTGACCCGGCACAACAGTAACAAAATAAATGAAATTAGAAATAAGTTATTGATTGCATTTGAAGCAGGAAGTTTTACATCCAATTAAATTAATGATGTTAACAAAGAAATCAGACAGTGCAACTGCAATTTAGCGATATCCCCGCAATTGTGGTCTTGACCGGTCTTGAAATAAAATCCCGAGTCCTTTTAGTCTGAGACCAAGACAAGTCCGAGACTAAATGCGGCCGAGACCAAGACAAGACCAAAACCTTCAAAACATGGTCTTAAGACCGGTCTCGAGACCAAGACCTTGAGTACTACAACACTAGTTAATGCAGTGATTTAGAGTCTCCACTGAAGTTTCTCTCATCGGTCCAGTGATCTCGAGCGGTAACCCAACATTATAGTCGAGAGAACATGCTGTTTAACAGCAGCAGCTTAGATTAATATTCACGAGCTAAGTTATGACTATTTAACATCACCTCAACCACATGTGTGGATCAAAGAGATGCTCCTGGTTGAACGGTTGACACACGTGTTTCTTGTCCTATTTAGACTCTAGTTCAGTGGTTCTCAACCATTTTTTTCACAAAGGCTCCCTATTGTCCAATGCAATTATTCAAAGACCCTCATATTGGCTGGGATATTTCTGGGATTTCTGCTGTATGATTTCTGCTGTATTATGTCCCCTATGGCCTCCACAAACATTTTAAACATGCATTGAGTTACTATGGTGCTAATAAAACCTCAGAGAGATGCTGATAGAGTTAAATATTTGACATTTAACTAGATGTTATTCTGTTGTTAACTAACTTTAATTGTAAATTTTGTTTGTTATCATTAAACTGCTGCTCTGGCATGACAATAGTTGATCTGAAAGACAATCTGACCATACAAGATGAATTGCACGTTTGCAAACTTGTGTTTCCTCTCTCTTCCTCGCACACACATACAAACATTTCTATTTCTAGATTTGTCTTCTTCTCTGCTCTCAGATCTGGGTATTTATCTGAGGAACGAGGACAGCCGCTGAGCATATGTATGTGTGTGCGTTATCAGTTTCTATCAGTCAGGTGGATTATTCTGAAAAGCCATTTCCCTCCTGACACTCGCCAATTTTGAGTTTGCAGGTTTGCACTGATGTTAGTGGAAATAGAAGTGACATGTTTCTGTCACAGAACTATAACAATACAATTCAGCTGAATTATTGCACTTTAACCAGCACACACTTTAGTTTGACTCCTGCAGACTTCCTCTTTTATACTGAAGTTGAACATTCACTTGTTCTGTGTAAGTAGCTGATATGGTAATATTTAAAGATGCTTTCACTGAGGTCATTTTCGTAAGTGCAGCAGTGTGATTGCACA
>RJVU01047220.1:4018245-4035921 GCA_003731715.1 Anabarilius grahami | reverse complement strand
GATTTTATTATTTTCTATTTATATTTTATTTTGCAAACTGCTTGTTCTATGTAGGGTCATGGGAATGCTGGAACCTATATTATATTTTTTATATATTTATTTTATTTTATCCTTATATTTTCCAAATGACTGTCCCATGTAGGGTCGTGGAGATGCTAGTGCCTTTATTATTTCATTATTTAGTTTATATTGTGGAGTCGTGTGGATGCTGTAGCCTTATTTAATTTTATTCACTTTATATTTGTTACAGTTGGTTGCAGGAAGGAGCACAGACGAGGAGAATAAATCCAAATACTAGTTTAATGACGTAATCCACAGGGTAACAGGCATATAGATACAACACAACTTACTCAAACGGTGAACGGAACAAAGACTGAGTGAACCGGGGGAAGCTAAATAGCAAACATAACAAGGATGATTAATAAGACACAGGTGATGCAGATGAACTAATAATGAAGGCGGGAAACAGAACATGTGATCATAGAATGCAAACAGAAAGTCCATAAATTGAAACTGAAACTAAACAGACTGTGACAATATTGTGACCTTATATTTTAAACAGAAAGCAAACATTTAAACTTGAAGCTTAGCAAATGCATTATATACTTCAGTTTGTTTAAAGATCTTTGGGAAAGTGGTGAGATATACTACAGCAAATTATTCAAAGAAATAAGCTACAGATTTAACGATTATCGAAATAGTTGTTAGTTGTGTTCTACATTTATGCCACACTTTTTGATTTTATTTTTAGAGGTTTCATAGATTTACTGCAGCGGCTGTTTCGCCAGTTTCAAAGAGTCTGTCAACTGGCTAATCTTCAGTCATTTCTTATTAAAAATACACTTTATTAATGTTTTTTCCCAGTCCACCATATTTACTGGACACACAGAGAGACACATGCTGAAGGTAATCTCCATAATCCTCCCTACTGGCAGTGTGTGTTTCTGCTGCTATATGAATAGTGTAAACCAGAGTTATGATTGCGATACAGAACACAAACACACACACACACAGATGTGATGTATCATAGCACAGATATATCTGCCTTCCTCCAATAGAATAGAGGAATTACACTGCTGTGTTATCTGCTTCCTGCTCAGAAGTGTGATTCACACAACTACCAAAATAATCCAACACTTTCAGATAGAGACACATGCAGGATTATATAGGGGAGAAGCTGTGTGTGTGTGTGTGAGAGAGAGAGAGAGAGAGAGAGTTATAGTGCTGTAAGATTGAATATAGACCAAATAACAAGACTGCATCAAAATTGCTTGCATTGCAGTCAATAGAGCTGTCGCTTCAGCTGAAAGATGCCCTGTTAAATAATTGCATTTATATGGATTTATTTTTGTGCATTTTTATATATTTAAAAAAAAAACTCCTTGCATCTTGTGATGTTTCTGGCTTACACGCCATCTTTTATTTCTAGCCATATGTATACTGTTAAAAGGGGTTTGCGGTACTGAAATATCTCAAAAAGTCAGATTTTGCACCAGTGCAGTTGAAAATAAAAGTAAGAAGTTTGATTGGTCTGTGAGGTAGTGCCTACTTCCTGTGTAGTCATGTTAGCATTATTCTTCCAATTTCTCAATAGTTCATTTCTGAATACACTGAAGATTTTTTGTCTCTTTTTCGAATAGAAATTTAGAAACTATAGGGGTGTGCCAGAAGCCGAATACCTTATTCGGAAAGGCACGGATAATGGCTTCAAAACGAATAACGAATATATCTGCCGAATAATATTCGGCTGAGACTAAAACAGTCATTCCTAGTGTTTGCTGGATAACTGGTGAGCCAGGGGATCATAGTGCGATACATAAACCTCTAAAATCACTACGCATACACAATAATGAGTGTGTGAATCCGAAATCAGAGCTTGACAGGAGTAATAGCGACTAAAATACATCATACACATGTTCTACTGTTTAATATGTTCATGTAATTGATGTAAACCTTGCACGATATGATACACGTGAATGGAATTAGCACACGATCTCAAATCAAATAGCCGTGCTCCTTCTCTGAGAAACAAACCTGCTCTCTGTCAAGATAATCAATATACATTTTCTACTAGGTCTACGTGTTTGCTCCTTTAACTGTTGCTGGTTTGAGAGGCACAGGTACATTTGTTTAGTGAAGTTCAAAAGAGAGTCTCTTATGGTAAAGAGAAAGTTTTGAATTCATTCAGCACCTTCAATTCATTCAGTCATGAATGACAGTCACTAAATTACTAAACATTTGCCATGAAATCACTCTGCTTGTAGAACCATTTATTATTATTATTATTATTTTAATTATTTGCTAATTTTATATTTAGAAAACTGAATTGGGGAAATAGTCTTGAAACAAATATTTTTCCATGCTGTTTTCTTTTCCCACACTTTTCCAGACCTGAACATTGCATAAATCAAATTTCATAAATTTACAAACTGCATAGGAACCGGTGAGAATGCAGGGAAAGCACAATATTATACATAAACCTCTAAAATCACAATACAATGAGTGTAAATTCTATGAATGAACTGAACGCAGATCAAGTAGCCGCGTTCCTGTTGCCTTTTCCATACTTTCCAGGCCTGAAAATTACTTAAATCAATTTCCATACTTTTCCGAACTGCGTAGGAACCCTTACTGTTTTATTTCGAATGTATTTAAATAGCCTCTTTATTTATCTGATCACGAAATGTCCCCGAGCTGGGATTCGAGCTTTTGCATCAGAAGCAAAACTGCACTTACATCTAGAAGCACTGGGCTCAGACAGTTAAAAGATATTTAAATAAATGTTATAATCATAATTTTTTTTTTTTTCAGTTATACAAGACATATTTTAGTAATATCTACAAAGAAAACAGATATATAGCTTGTAATACCATAGACAAAACGGTCTTCTCAAGTTATTGTACGAACTTCCAGTTAAAGCCCCACCCACTTCCAGTTTTATCCGAATACAGATACAGATAGGAATAATTTTGAGATTGTTACAAATACAGACATACAGATAGTGGCTCCGCTGCACACCCCTAATAGAAACATTCTTAAATAAAGATACATTTACTTGAGAAGAAAAATTACTTAATAGATTGTCTTGTTTGCTAAAAAAAAAAAAAACTAAAAAAAAAAAAAAACATAAACTTTTCCTTTTGAATTATGTTAATTTTTCTGACCCCACTGCTATTTTTTTCTTGATTTAAGCACAAACTCAATTAATTTTGATGCTTTTTTCCAAAGAACAAAACTTAATGTATCTTGATTTAAGAATGTTTAGATATTTTTAATGGAAAACAAGACTGAACAAGAAAAACGTTTTTTGCAGTGTAGTTCTACCATGATAAACCATTTAAACGGCAGTTATTTCACAGGCATATGAGGGAGTCACATGACTATATTATAGTGTGGCAAATAATAACGAGGAAGCGACATCATTTTATTCATGTAGTTCATTTAGAGATGTTCTCTGAAACAAGTCTCCATTATGGTAAAAACTCACATTCTCATTACGACAAAAGTGTCAAATTGCTGCCCTACGGCAATGTTCAATTCCTCCTTGTAAATTCAGAAATGTCGATTCAGAAGAGAATTAATTTAACACACGACCCCGATGTTTGTCAAAACCACTAGCTTATTATGCCTGGAAGTTTCTCCTGCGGTCTTGAGAGAAAATCACTGACATTTCTGATTCAGATGCCAAAAAAAATCACAGACGAGCAGCTGTAATTGCTGAAATTACCTTAAATCCTCCCAAAAAAAACAACAACTACATCTGAAAAAAGCTCATGATTTTATTCTGCTGAGGTTTCTCTTCTGTTTCAATCACACATACACTTCATAAGAAAAGAATAATCACAAATGAGATCTCTTTTATATCTCAACTATTTCTCCTAGATCTGCTCCACATTCATTTTATGACTATGTCAGTGAGTCTGTGATTTTAGGAGAAACATCTTTATGCTTAAATGAAACAGGCCAGTGAACTCCATTAAGTCTCATGCATTGTGAAAGAAAAGCTTCTGAGCATTAAAATGTTCTTCATGATCTCTGACCTGTGTCTGTCTTTTCTCTCTCTCTCTCTCTCTCTCTTAAACTGTTTAGTCTGTCTGTACTGGGACTATAAATGTTTCTTTGTAAATACGTTTATAAATGAAGTGAATGGAAATGAATATTGTTTAAAGAGCTGAATGTAATCAGCGTTCCTCAGTTCAGTGTCTCCTGCACAACTATTGTGAAGTCAGACAGATAAATATATCATCAGTACACAGACGTGCTCATTTAACTGTGTGCTTGTGTGTTTGCTTAGGCTGCAGCGATGCTGATTTGAGAAGTTTAGCATCCAGACTCAAAGACTGGTTTGGGGTTTTGCACACAGATGCCAACAGAGACCTGAAGACCACCACGAACGATGCTGCACAAGGACGTAAGTGAGCGTCTGTGTGTTTGAATATGGTAAAAACGTATTCAATTGAAGCTCAGAGTCACAACTATAGCTTTATAACCGATACAGATACTGATTATTTGCATGTTTATGTGCCCGATATCCGATATGCAGAACTGATGTTTATTTATTCTTTTACTTCTGTTTTGAGACAACAGCTCTGAACTGAACAAACCATTTTATTTATAACACTTTTAACCTCCTTGCATACAAAACAAAACAACTTTAATTTCTACATCAATGAATAGATGGGTCTGAAAGAGTGCAAAATAAATAAATAAAGTGCACTGTCACTGAAGTGTCTTTTTTAAATAAAAGCTTTGATCAGGTAAGTAAACAGGTAACAAATAAAGCACGTGAAAATAATTATATCAAATTAACTAATTAAACAAACATAAAACATTCTAAACTGCCTGAATAAAAAAAACAAGCATTGCTACTTTAGTGTAGCTTAGTACTCCTAGTTGCATCTTTTTATTTATAACAGCAGCAGCAACACTGATATTAACAATAGGCATAAATAGGCAACAAGTTTTAAAAGGTTTTTGTGTTGTTATAGCCTGAAGAGTGGAAGCTATGGAAGCTTGTTTCCGCCACTAAATAAAAAAATAATAAAGGTAATTTCGACTTTTTATCTCACAATTCTGACTTTATAACATGTAATTGTGAGTTATAAAGTCAGAATTGTAAGAAATAAACTCGCAATTCTGAGTCAACATCAGTCTTTTTTCCCTCACAATAGCACATTATAACACGCAATTGCAAGTTTATATTTTCACAATTCTGACTTTATAACTAGCAATTTTGACTTTATTTCTCGCAATTCTGACTTTACATCATGCAATTCTGACTTTATAACTCGCAATTCTGACTTTACATCACGCAATTCTGACTTTATAACTCGCAATTTTGACTTTATTTCTCGCAATTCTGACTTTACATCATGCAATTCTGACTTTATAACTCGCAATTCTGACTTTGTCACACAATTCTGACTATAGCTCGCAATTCTGACTTTATAACTCGCAATTCTGACTTTATATCACACAATTCTGACTATAACTCGAAATTCTGACTTAACATAATTGCGAGTTATAAAGTCAGAATTGTAAGAAATAAACTTGCAATTCTGAGTCAACATCAGTCTTTTTTCCCTCACAATAGCACATTATAACACACAATTGCGAGTTTATATTTCACAATTCTGACTTTATAAGACAATTCTGAGAAAAAAAGTCCGAATTGTGAGATATAAACTTGCAAATGCGAGAAAAAAAGTCTGAATTGTGAGATAAAAAGTCAAAATTACCTTTTTATTTTTTATTTCATGGTGGAAACAAGCTTCCTACTTTGCTGGAATAAGTATACATTGTCAGGAAATTAACAAACAAAACAATACATATCGAATACATCATTGCAATTACTGAATCCATCTCAACTGGCATGTTATCAGAATTATTAATAATGTTTATTAATAATGTCAAGTATATTATGTAATACCTGCTGACAAAGCGCTGTTTTTTTGTATGCATTTACTCAGAACTTTTTAGAACTGACTAAATTAAAATGATTATTTATTATAATTATTATTTATCTTAATTGTTTATTGGATCCATCCACCACTAGTATGAACCTGACCATCTCTCTCTCTTGTAGGTTTCGACACAAGCATTTTACCCATCTGTAAAGACTCCCTCGGGTGGATGTTCAACAAGCTGGACATGAACTACGACCTCCTCCTCGACCAATCAGAGCTCAGCGCCATTTACCTTGACAAATACGAGCTGTGCATGCGTCCGCTGTTCAACTCCTGCGACTCCTTTAAAGATGGAAAGCTGTCCAACAATGAGTGGTGTTACTGTTTCCAGAAACCTGACGGTGAGATTTGCAAAAAAAATAAAAATAAAAATGTATGAGCCTATTGGGCTCAGTAGATCTTAAGATATATTACATAATTTCAATTAGAAATGTCACAGAAACACAGTTTTAAATGTGTGTTTCTTCAGGCATGCCATGTCAGAATGAGATGAACAGGATTCATTCTCAAAGCCGAAGGAAGACACTGATAGGTGAGTGGATTTGATGAAAAGGTGTTAGCTCCTCCCCGACCAATCAGACATGACTTCATACATATTAATGACGGCGTATTTCTTGTGATCTTACCAGCTCTTGTTTCATGATGGAAAAGTGGCATTTTTTTGTAATTTTTTAGTTATAGCTGCCACTTTTAGTTTATCATTTATACAGTATGTGATTGTGTTTATCATTGCTGTATTCATCTTGTTTGTGTGATTCTCTCTGTCTGTAGGGACGTATGTCCCGCGCTGTACTGAAGACGGTTATTTTAAGGCCACTCAGTGTCATGGCAGCACCGGTCAGTGCTGGTGTGTCGACAAATACGGCAACGAGATTGCAGGATCCCGCAGACAGGGAAACCCTACCTGTGGTACACACACTAAAACACACACACACACACACACACAGCCTAATCTGTACTACACACACTCAGATATATACACGTCTTATTTTAGTATCATTTTCTATATATAGTTAAATACTATTTTTAATCAAAACAATTTTAATTTGATTTTATTTTTATATTTTCAGTTTTCATTTTAATTTTAATTTTATTTTAAGTGTTAGTAATTTTGTTATGTGCTTTTGCCATTTTTATTAGTTTTTTAAATGCCCATATATACTTCATCAAAGTAACATTTTTCATCTTTAAGTTAACATTTTTTAATCTAATAGATTTATATTTTATTTTAGATTTATTTCAGTTACTGGAAACAATTGTATGTGTTATGTGATTTTATGATATAGGTAAAATAAAATAAAATTAGAAATGTTGCCTTGACAACTAACTAAAATAAAATAACTTTAAGTTGAAGTTTTTAATCTAATATTTACATTTTATTTTATTTCAGCTTTTTTTCAAATTTTATTTTAAGTTTTAGTAATTTTGTCATTTTATAAATTTTTGTTTTATTAAATATTTCTATTTAACTTTTATTTAATTTTTAATATATCAACTTATTTCATTTAGTTGCCAAGGCAACATTTCTATTTTAATATTTTATTTTATTTCAGCTTTAATTTTGAAAACAATCTTTAATAGTCTTAGTTTTAGTTAACAATAACGGAACTGATATATACACACACTTTGATTCTTGATGTGTGTGTGGTTCTGACATCTAAAGCTCCATTATTCAACAGTGTTTCCCGAGTTCTCTTTCAAAATGTATAAAATATTTTATATATAATGAATGATCTTCCTCAGAAATCACACACTGTCTATCCGCCTGACATCTTCCCTTTCATCTGCCTGTGTGTGTAGAGGAGGATCAGGAGACGTCTGGAGATTTCGGCAGCGGCGGTGCAGTGATTCTACTGGACGATCAGGAGGAGTCTCCACAGCGTGGGCGGGGTCGACAGAAAGAGAGGCGGGGTCGGCTCCACCCCCGCGGGGCAATCGATGATGACGAAGACGGAGAGGATGACGAGATTGGCTACGTCTGGTAGCTCCGCCCACCCATCTTCCGTTAATTAACCAGGGACCCATGTTAAAATGCACAGTTCTGAAGCCATTCCAGCTCCGCCCCTCGGACACGCTCCCTTCCTCCTGCCCCGCTCTCATTCTGGATCTGAACTTGTCCTCCTCATTCTCCCTTTCTTTAGCCACCTCTTCATGTTCTGTCCTCTGTTTTCCCTCGTTCAAACGCTCCTGGTCGCTCTAGTATTCTAGATGCCTCTTTGTGGCTCTAGATGGTTAGACGTGCATGACGAGATTGTTCAGCATTTCTGGGGCTTCTTACCAGTTCTACATAAGATCTTTTAAAAGGGTTCGTTCTCAGTGGTGGTATGCATGAACTCCACTGCAGAATGCATGAAACGACGGCTGAGACCTTTGAGGGTGAGGATCAGGTGGGCTTAAGCCAAACGCGCACTACAAGACTGAAGCTCATCATGCTTTCATGTTTTAAATCTGCCACAAGAGGCTGCAGATCATAGCGAACTCACAGCACATGCTCGTTGTTGATGGTCTCTTTGTGTGAGACACATTGCAACTAGTCAGAGATGCTATAATAAATTTAAAACTAGTTCAAATCTGAGCAAAGAGCAACAACATAGAGCTAATGAGATTACGAGAGAGCATAAAAGTAGGGTGAGGCATTTGAAAATGGAGAAACTTTTCCCAAAGCACTGGCTCATGCATATTTCTGGTTTCTTTTAAATGTTCAAATCCATGCAAAAATGACCTCCAACCCTTCCTCTGTGTGGTTTGTCACTGGTGTGAATTAGTTTGTGAGAATGAGAGAGAGTTTTCTTGTAATTGACTCATATTGACTGTGATAGGTTGAGTATAGGGTCACAAAAACAACACAAAACACAAGAAACTGTGAGTGTAAATATGCACAGGATGATGAGCTTCAGTCATTTTGTGTGTGCTTGACTTTATGCTGCTTTCACGTCATTTCACAATTACTGTAATTAGAAGTAGAAAAAACCATTCACATCTTTTTGAACTCATAGTTGAAGTTGATGTTTTTCACTATTTTTCACTTGTTTTACAGTACATATTGTATTTCAGTTATATTTCTAATTGTTTTCTTGTTTTCTGAGAAATTGATCAAAATTAAGCAATCTTAAACAATCTGCCAATGGGGTCAGAAAAATGTAAAAAAAATAAAAATAATTATTATTTTAATTAATCATTTTTTTCATTTTAATAAATTTCAAGTTTATTTTTCTGACCCTATGGGGAGATATTTTTTCTTGTTTTTAGCATAAATTTGATCCAAAATCAAGCATATGTTTTTATCAGAAAACAAAACTTAATATCTCATGTCATGTTGCATTTGAAGTAAATGTATCTTGATTTAAGAATGTTTAGATATTTGTACCGGAAAACCAGACAAAAATTCTGAAGAAGAACAGCACTTTTTTTTGTGTGTTGACCATTGTGACATTCTGTAAAAACAAGCAGAACAGCAGCAGCTTCAACAATTAACTAGTTATTCGACTGCCTGTTTGACATGATTTGATATTTCATTTGATTACATCCATTGTCGTCTGGAGTGTTTTTTTGTTTTTCAATATGTTGCAAAACATGAATAAGTGTATTTACCATTATTGATGCCTCAGTAACAAATAACATCTGCGTCCAAGAGAATCTGGTAATTGCAGTAATTCTGACACAATGTAAATGCAGCAGTGAGCGTGTCAGCCGTGAGCCTGATATTATCATTTGTTAGTTGTTTTCAGCAGATGATTTAGTTTCAAAGTCCTTCGTTCTGTTTTGTTCTGTTTTTTTTTTTAAAGGACTATGAGTGTTTAAGTGGATCGTGACCTTTGCGTCGGCTCTCTGTGCGATACGTTCACTGAAGCTTGAGAGTTTTGGCTTGACAGAATTCAGAAGTGATCAAACGGCTCGTCAGGCTGACCTTTTCAAACCATTACCGAACGCTTCCTCTCGCCGAAAAACAGAAGGCGAATGAAAAAGCTCTCGGCGTGACGGCTGTTGCGCGCTGTGCCGCTGTGATGCGAGATGGATTTGGTGTCGTTAGCGCATCCGTGAATTTTGAAAGACTCTGGGCCCTGGAGTCACATCCGCCTTGAATCATTCATCTCGTTCTGCATTCGTCATTTGATCAAATCTGAAATAGTTTGATCCGACCCAATCTGTCAAGTTTAAACAGTTTTATAAGCACACGTGAGAATCATGGTTAGATTTCTGCTTTTGATTTGCATATAGGTCTGAATTTCCCGATTTTTTGGCGAGCTCACCACTTGCTCAGCACCGCTGTCAATCCCACAATCCCCCGCTCGGCTCCTATAGAGAATGAACTGGAGACGGCCCCTCTTAGACCTTATCGGATGATCCACGAGGCTCAAACACAAACACTGCAGAAGAGTTTAGTGCTGATATCAGATCACAGCAGCTTAGTTCTGTTCCTCTGACTCGTTTCTCATCTTTCCGACACGTCTTTTCTCACTCGTGTCAGTGGTGTTTTGGGGTGTTTTAGAGGTTCTCCGCAGAAGGAAATGTCTCGCTCAGTGATCATAGACGCCGCTGCAGATGGATTATATGAGGCGTTTTGCACCCAGAGGGGAAGTTTCTGGGTGCCCCTGAGGGATTATGGGTAACAGAGGAATGAACTGATGGGCTTTTGGCTTCCTAATACCTTTTTTCTTCATTCTTTTTTTCCTGTTTTCCTCTCGGTACCATTTCATTCCCTATGGAAATGATCATTTATCTTAGAGTAAAAGACACATTTACTAGATGAACATGATTTCAGAGGAATAAATAATCAGACAAAAAGCATTTACTCACCCTTATGTTGTTCCAAACCTGTATGATTTGTGTTTTGCTATCTGTAAAAAGCAAAAGAAGGTTTTTAAAGAATGTTTTAGCAGGTTTATTTTCCATTACAGTGAAAGCAGACAGAACAAAATGAACAACAAATCACTACAATTTAAAAAAATAAAGGTTCTTTATTGGCATCGATGGTTCCGTGAAGAACCTTTAACATCCATGCAACCTTTCCGTTTCACAATAGACATTCTAGTGGAAAAAGGTTCTAGAGAATGTTCTTTACACTAACACATTGTCTACACTAGACACGAGCGGCACGGCATGACAAAAGCAAATAGAACCCATTACAATCAGTGATGCTGTCTACACTGGATGCGACAGATTCCCGACACATTCTATTTCTGATATACTTCAAGTGCTCGCTCTACTTCTGACATGAAGAACAAATGAATTTGCCACGGTCGCTTTGTCACATCCTGTGTAGACTGCCTCAAGCTGTTGTGGCGCGGCGTTAGACACGGTGTAAGAAAAATGATTCCTTTAAGAACTGAAAGTTTTTTTGACAACATTGCTATGAAACCCTTTTTTGGAACCTTTGTTTTAAAGAGTGTAACAGCAGTTAATTGTGACTCAAACACTAGATTTCATGTCCCTTATAAGACACTTTAGGCCCTATTTTAATGATCTAAGTGCATGGTCTGAAGCGAATGGTGCAGGTGCACTTAGGGCTATCCGAATCCACTTTTGCTAGTTTAACGACAGAAAAAATGTTCTGTGCGCCAGGCTCATGGTCCAAAAGGGTTGTACCTAGTCTCTTAATGAGTCATGGGTGTGTTTTGGGCATAACGTGCAATAAACCAATCAGAGTCTCATCTCACATTCCCTTAAAAGCCCGGTGCGCTCGCGCCGTGGTGGATTGCTATTTACATGGCGGAATATAGACACCCTCAACCTGACAAGTCATACATGTGTGTATTGCCATGATTGGTCAAATAATTAGCCAATTTCATTAGTCATTACTGCAAATGACTATCCATTATGACATGTAGGTATTTTTTATCTTTATGTACACAATAATAATCTTTTACATTCTAATCCTTTTATTTTTAATATTTGTCATGTTTGTGTGTGTAACAAGCAGAGTGTACGTTGTGCACCCACCTATAGGCGCTTATTACTAACGCGCCCTTTAAATAACAAAAAGTAATACTGCGCCATTGACTTTAGAGCAGGATTTTGTTGGTCAATGGTGCAGTCGTTTTCAGTTGCCTCAAAATAGCAAGACGCCAACAATGCGTCTGAACACACCTCATTTTCAGACCAGCACGCCCATGGGCGCACAGATGGGCTCGAGTGCATTTGCTAATCAAACATCGTGGCGCATGACGTGAAAATGATAACTGCATCTGGCTGAAACTAGCAAAAAAACACTTGTGTCGTGCCTGCCGTCGCGTTGTGCCGGGTGTATGATAGGGCCCTTTATGTGAGGAACAGACCTGCATTTAATCTCAAACCTCATTGCATCTTATTAAATATATTAAAACATTAAATATGACACCAAACACCACAGGCTGTCATGTGATTTGAGAGTTGTGAGAAGACATTAAGTCATGCATGTGTGGAACAACATGACGAATTTTCCTTTGGATAACCTGAAATCTGGCTGCACGATTTGGGGGAAACATCGAATTGCAATTTTTTTCTGATAAAAACTGTGATTTAAAATGTGACTTAAAAAAAAAGCTCCAGGTTTGCTGTGCTTGTTTGTAGGGCTGCACAATTTTGCCATAATTTTGTCATTTTATATTAATATGTCTATAAAATATTATTAATAATAACAATGTTTATTATTATTATTATTAAAAGCTTAAAGCCCTTAAAACGTCTCTTTTGTTGACCACAGTCGGTTTATAAGTGCTTCTCATTGCAAGTTTGGGTTGCATTTTAGAATAAATGCATGTTATAAGTCAGCCAAACTCATACATTTATTTAATTAAATCACAGACTTTGTGATTTAATAATCATACTAAGCCATATTGCACTTTTGGTTTTATTTCGATCAATCGTGCAGCCCTATCCTGAAATATGAGCATCAGGCTACAGGAAGTCCATCTTTCTTCCATTCTAAACCTGTCTCTCTCTTTCTCTCTGTCTCTCAATCACATTCTCATGATGAGCTGAGAGCGTCACACACACACACACCCCGTATCTGATCTCTGCAGAACTGCATCATGGACTTCTGATGATAACAATGACCTTTGACCTTTGAGGTGACCTCTCCCCTCCTCTAGTGCTGCTGTGTGTCTGATGCCTGGCCTGCAACTGTAAACTTCCCCCAGCCCGTCCCGCCCACTTCCTGTCCCGTCTCTGCCTGCTTCGCTCCTGTACAAAGGTGCAATAAAAGCTTTGTCACAATGTTTTCACTTATTTTACCGCACACACAGACACACACACACACACACACACACACACAGATGACCCGAGCGCTCATACCTGCAGCTACAGATGATACAGTCGATGGCCATATTTGCAAGAGTTTCCTTTGTTAATTCTCTATATTTTTTACTCTGTAAAGACAATAATTAATGTGTAAAAAACAAGAAAAACGCTGAATGTTCAACTGGAGATGTAATTAATGACGTCATGTGGCTTCGTCCATTTGCCTTGCCTGAGTCTGGATGTGTAAAAACCCTCCTGTGGTCCTGAGTTCAGTGTACAGACCCTCCTCTCGCTATCTGTCTGTCTCTCTATCCGTCTGTCTCTCTTTCCACCGAAACAGTGCCGGTGTTTGCAACAAACTCTGTGTCCAATATGGGTGTTTTAACAGTCAAAATCGATAAATAAGGGGCTAATAAAATTTTATGACAGTCACATAAAACTACTGAAATGAAATGAATACCTACACTATTAAAAATAAAGGTTCTTTATTGGAATTGATGGTTCCATAAAAACCTTTAACATCCATGGAATCTTTTCATTCCACAATTCTCTTTATTGTGGAAAAAGATTCTTTAGATTTTTAGAATGTTCTTCACTCTAAAAAAAAAAAGGTTTATTTACGAACGGTTTTTCTTCTAGTGCATCACTGCGAAAACCCTGTTTTGGAAACTTTATTTTTATAAGAGTATTTTACACGTTATGTTCTCAAAAATCCCTGAGTTTTTGAAGAGTTTACTGCCCAAGTGGACCTTGTTATTGGTCCGTGATCTCAAACGCCCAAATATCAGCTGATTACTCATCAGTTAATCTGGATCAGGACTGAAACATGACCCCTTAAACCTGCTGGTTTTGATTCAGTAACATCAGGTGTTTGGCAGATTCTCCCGCCGAACATCGGCACCGTTTCAGTGGTTTCTCTCTGTTTTCGTGTTTTCCCGTCATTTCCCCCTCCTGATCGAGAGTCCCAGTGGAATGTTCTTTTTCTGGGCTGATTCGTTTGCTCTGTTTGGTTTGGTTTGTTTGACTTTTTCTCTTTTTTTTCTCTCTCTCTCTTTTTTATTTTTAGTTTTAACTGTAAAATGGTTCCTTGAGAAAATGTTTGTCTGAATAAAACTGGAGTTTGTCCTCGTCCAGTTCTTCTCCATATGTGAGAGTCTTTTCTTGTGTCTCAAACTGGTGGCTGTGAATCATCTTAAGGTTTGAGAACTGCTTCTTATTTAAAAATCATAGAATTGAACAGTTTTTATGCCGTTGGGTTCATTTACTGTTCTTGAACATCTGAAACGGTGTTGTTTAAATCCATCAACATCAACATTTTATTTTGATTTGTGTATTTAAAGTCAAACGGAAAGATACAGAAGCAGCGTTAGATCTTTTCTTCCATATTGTGACACACATCAATGTGTAATTATTGAAATCGAGTTATCGAAAAAGAAAAAAGGTAGGGCGAGACTTGGTTCTGTACACCGGTTGTTGATTGGATGTTGAAATGTGGGCGTGGCTCTTAAAAATGGAGGTGGATCTGAATGCGAACTTACAGTAGATTGTAATAAAGGTCTGTGGTTTATGCGAACTAAACATTTGGAGAAGTCTGTCTTTTTCAGCTGAAAATCCAGTTTATTTCGATCAAACGTTATGAGGTCAAAAAAAAAAAACACACACATATACATGCTCATAATAAGATCTATAACAAAAATGAACAGGGTGAATTTTCGTTTCATGCCGAATTCTTCCATAGGTATTTCCTCAGATGTGGACTCATTTGAACATTTCCTGCAGAGCAGATTGAAATATGACTCTGATCTAGAAAAATATAATCCATCCACCGCAACCTTAATATCATCAATGATCTCCATGTAGCGATGTATTGATTGTTGTCTGAGACACTATTTCCCATGGATACGCCCTCAGAACGACACGCTCATGAGCCACACGCATCCGTCAAAGCTAATGATCTCCAGCGGACACGGCCGACACGGTTCCTTTGTCTTCATTTGATAAGCTTTATTCACCCATTGATTTCATAAGACCCGATTTATACGCTTTAATTCATTAGGCCGGCAGGAAAATCCATTATTTTGTCAGTCACTCTTCCTTTGCGTCTCTGTGTCGCCCACTCGTTCTCTCTCTCTCTCGTCTCACTCCATTTAGGACGTGCTAACCGATATGGTTTCAGTGGGATTCTAGAACGTTCCTCTTCTTCCAGAAGTCTTTATTGAAGTGGGATCTCCTCACTCTCGGCTCCTCACCTCTGATAAAAGCAATTTCGAGCTGACAGCAGCCATGGAGTTTATTTACAGACGGTAACGTGGGAATTTGGACCATCTGGACTCCTTAAAATACCTGCATTCAACATGTCAATTTGTCCTCTTTCAGGCTTCGTCAGAAAACAACAGAGATGTTGCAGAGGTCTCCAGAGGGATTGTGGGTTGTCGCAACATATGCCAGAACGTGTGTGTATGAGTGAAACTGAGACAGCAATAATCAGTGTTATTTCCCTGTGTTATGGGCCAGTATGACAGAGATTCAGGTTTGCTGAATTTAATTAAAAAGTAAAATTAGATTTTTTAAGTTTCTCCTTGTGTGCATGGAAGCCCATTTCTGCCACATGCTTTGGTAAATCATCATTTTTACATTAAAAGTCATATCTATGACAAAAAAATATTTGACTTTTTATCTCATAATTCTGACTTTGTATTTTAGAATTTCAATTTCAGAATCATAATTTTGATTTATTATTTCAGAATCTCGTAATTTCAAATTTCCATCATAATTGACTTTTTGTCCTAATTTTGACTTAGTATTTCATAACTTTTAATGTCATAATTATGACTTTTTATCTCATAATTTTGACTTTTTAATCATAATTTCTACTTCAATTTTTTTTTGCCAGAATGACTTTTATTTCATAATTTCAAATTTTGTCATACTCATAACTTTTATCTTACAATTTTTCTCAACTTTTTAGCTAAATACTCATTTAGCACTTAATATTTGTCAACTTTTTATCTCATTTCAATTTAGAATCTCACAATTTTGACTTTTTATCTTATAATTGTGACTTAGTATGTCATGATTTCGACTTTTTATATGTAATTCTGATATTTTATGTCATAGATTTTACCAAAGCATGATTTTGGCCTTCTCTGCATATGAGAAGAGTCCTGAACTCTCAAGTCTTCATGATCATCTGGTCTCTCGATATGGCAGGATGACGCACACACTGAACTTTAATGGAGTTTCTAAACCCTCTAGTCATGTGTTTGCCTTGGTGAATATCACTAACTAGCACAAGCTCATTCATATTGAAAGGTGGATTGTGATAAGATAAATTCAGAGATGTTTCTTCACTAATGATGAAGTCGGCAGGTCTTTCTCGTTCAGATCGGATGCACTATCCACTAGAGGACGTGCTGCTCTTCCCATCCTGCCATATTAAAGCAGAATAACGGCCTCATTCAGCCTGTCAGTCAAGCATAAAAAGGCACTGAATTCCTGCTTTCCCTCGTGTTTGACCTTCACTGCTTGAATCGCATGCACACACACACAGATAGGGCTGGATTAGTAGCGCGCTCCGCCTGCAGCAGTGTCAGGGCAAATTCAGCCTGCACTGGCCTGGATCTCAACTGTCTGTAAAACTCCTATTTATATTTATGACACTGACGCTCTTAAATTCTTCATTAATCCACTTAATATTTTAGAGCTGAAGCATAAAGCAGCTCTGTCAGATGTGACAGGAATGATCTCATGGAGATTATAAAGAGAACAAACAGGGAGGAAACACACACACATGGATCAATGACAAATGAGGATGTCCAAGATGATGAACTTTAAAAATGCACATCCATTCCTTTTTTCACGTTGGTTTCATTCGGTTTTGAAATGGTTTTATACTACTAAAAAATCTACACCTTATCAGGTACTACTTTACAATAAGGTTCCATATGTTAAGATTAGTTAACTACTATGAACTAATAATGAAAAATACTTCTAAAGCATTTATTAATGTAATACTCATTGTTAATGTTAGCTATTCTGAATTCAGCCTTTGATATACCAGATAAACTTTTTTTTATATTATTAAATAGGCCTATAATAAATGTTTTTAAACAACTGCTTCACTGCTTATTTTTATTATTTTTTTAATAATAATAAAATCTTTATGATCTCTGGATGATCACCTAGGTTTTTTTTTTTTTCCCCTTAAAGCCTCACAAAAGTATTAAAATAATTGAGAATTCGATATTTAAAAACATGTCCGTAGTAAAGATTTATTCACAGTTAATATACAGGTCCTTCTCAAAAAATTAGCATATTGTGATAAAAGTTCATTATTTTCCAT
The DNA here is from genome assembly GCA_003731715.1 of Anabarilius grahami. Classification (NCBI taxonomy): domain Eukaryota; kingdom Metazoa; phylum Chordata; class Actinopteri; order Cypriniformes; family Xenocyprididae; genus Anabarilius; species Anabarilius grahami. The sequence continues at coordinate 4,018,395 of RJVU01047220.1, read as the reverse complement.
AATGTAATGATAAAAATTAAACTTTCATATATTTTAGATTCATTGCACACCAACTGAAATATTTCAGGTCTTTTATTGTTTTAATACTGATGATTTTGGCATACAGCTCATGAAAACCAAAAATTCCTATCTCAAAAAATTAGCATATTT
>RJVU01047220.1:3989500-4011022 GCA_003731715.1 Anabarilius grahami | reverse complement strand
CGTTGGTGTGAACGCTAATATAGAGACTATAATAAACAACGTTATCGTTCGTTGGTGTGAACGCTAATATAGAGACTATAATAAACAACGTTATCGTTCGTTGGTGTGAACGCTACTATAGAGACTATAATAAACAACGTTATCATTCGTTGGTGTGAACGCTACTATAGCGACTATAATAAACAGAACGTTATCGTTCGTTGGTGTGAACGCTAATATAGAGACTATAATAAACAACGTTATCATTCGTTGGTGTGAACGCTAATATAGCGACTATAATAAACAACATTATCGTCCGTTGGTGTGAACGCTAATATAGCGACAATAATAAACAATGTTATCGTTCGTTGGTGTGAACGCTAATATAGCGACTATAATAAACAGAACGTTATCGTTCGTTGGTGTGAACGCTAATATAGCGACTATAATAAACAACATTATCGTCCTTTGGTGTGAACGCTAATATAGCGACAATAATAAACAATGTTATCGTTCGTTGGTGTGAACGCTAATATAGAGACTATAATAAACAACATTATCGTCCTTTGGTGTGAACGCTAATATAGCGACTATAATAAACAACGTTATCTTTCGTTGATGTGAACGCAAATATAGCGACTATAATAAACAACGTTATCTTTCGTTGATGTGAACGCAAATATAGCGACTATAATAAACAACATTATCGTCCTTTGGTGTGAACGCAAATATAGCGACTATAATAAACAATGTTATCGTTCGTTGGTGTGAACGCTAATATAGAATTCTTTACAGTTTGTTCTTTGTGTGAATGGACCTTTTACTGTAAGCTACGTTAAAAATAAGATGGATACTTTAATTTATAGATATGAGAGTAGAAATGCAAGTGCACAATCAGCAGAACACAGGCCCCTGTGACCCCTTGTCCTTCTGTTTGCCAAATAAGTTTCAGTCTATTTCCAGAATAAAAGCCGTGGCATTTAATTCAGCATGACGTTAAAACATGATTGGGGTTTTTATAGTCTAATAATTCCAGTGCTGATGTACCAGTCTCGCAGGCACACATGCGTTATGAGAGCGAGAGCTGCAGTGGTAATGACCATCTGCCTCCTCTGATAACTGCAGCAGTCTCTGCGCTCGTAAATGCTGACCTGACTCTCACCGGGAGCAAACGTCCTCACACCCTCCAGGAGACGCATCCAACTTTCCCAAAATAACCCCGAGCATCAGCGGGTGTGCGCTTCAGTCTCAGGGTGTTCAGAAGTGTTTGAGACGAGAATTGCTAAGATTATCCTCCTTAAATCGCTATTATCACAGACAGTTTCAGCCGGGATTTTCTTGGCCTGCAAAGGGAAACAGGCTCAAATACCAGAGGGTGTGTGTAAACCAGCAAAAACACTAAGGCCTGGTTTCACAGACAGGGCTTAGATTAAGCTAGGATTCGGTCTTAGTTCAATTAGGACATTTAAGTAGCTTTTATATACGTGCTTTAGAAAAAAACATGAAAAGCAATGGCACTGACATTATTTTAAGATATTCAGTTAAAACGGCTCAAACATGCATGTTAGTCTGGGACTTGTCTGTGAAACATATAAAAATGCAAAATGTTCAAAGTACTTTGAATTGGAGTGTGAATTGTTGTGACTATACTGGATGCTTTGCAATACACACTGTGTCGTACATTTATGTTCAATGGTGTATGCGCACACGGTTTACTGGGCAAGATGCAAAAAACAATTAACAGTTTCTTTGTGAGTTATGACTGAACTGTGCCAACAGTATGAAATAGTGGATAACGATCAAAAGGCAAAAAAAGAAACACTAACACTTTAATCCAAAACATTTATAATACATGAATATCAATCCTTTTGAGCTGCCTGCTGTTTCCAGTCACAGCAAAGACTAAACCTGTATTTCACAATAGAAAACACAGAAATATGCAAACAATAAAGTCTTAAGATTTCATTTCTAACAAGTCTAACAAAACACTGCCATGAATAATCAGCTATAGTTTAGGGTAGGCTATGTGTTTATGTTCAACAAACAAGATGCAGCATGTGAGAGACAATGTCGCCCTCTGCTGGTATTAAATGCAGTTGTCTCTCCTGAAACTCGGGCTGCATCCAAAATTGCATACTTCCTTACTAAATAGTAGGCGAAAAACAGCATATGACAAAAAAAGTATGTTTGAATTCACAGTGCTCGTAAAAGATTAGGCAAAAAGTACCTGGATGACTTTCTACTTCCGGTGAGATTCTGAAGTGTGCATACGATGGACACTTTACTAGTCCATCGTATGCACACCGTATGCATTACGTGGGGCAGTCGTGGCCTAATGGATAGAGAGTCGGACTTGTAACCCAAAGGTCATGGGTTCGAGTCTCAGGTCCGGCAGGGATTGTCGGTGAGGGGAGTGAATGTCCAGCGCTCTCCCCACCCTCAATACCACGACTGAGGTGAGACCCTTGAGCAAGGCACCGTACCCCCAACTGCTCCCCGGGCGCCGCAGCAATGGCTGCCCACTGCTCCGGTTGTGTGTTCACGGTGTGTGTGTTCACTGCTGTGTGTGTGCACTTGGATGGGTTAAATGCAGAGCACAAATTCCGAGTATGGGTCACCGTACTTGGCCACATGTCACATGTCACTTCACTTTACTATCCCATGAGGCCATGGGAGAGGATTTGTGAATGGCAGTGAAGCGATGCAACTGACGCTGGTAGGTCACATGATAATGACAACATGGCGAATGTAGTACGTCCGGATTACATTCATACTACACACATTCATACTAGATTTAATGTACTTTTTTTAGCGGTCGTGAAGTAATTACTAGGCTATTTCAAAATAAGTACCTGCTCAAGAGAGTATGTGATTGCGGATGCAGCCTTTCAGTCTGTAAGTGGCCAATTACAACAAACGTAGGGAGAAATTATATCGTCTTCAACGTCCTATGAGTAATTGAAAATAAGTTATTACATTATTTTACTGCCCTTCCGAGTTTGTTGAATGTTATAGCCTACTTTACGATTTTAGTGAATAAAACTGTAACTGAAATGACCAGAAAACAACAACAAGAACAAACAAACAAACAAACACTAAAAGTACAGTGGTACTACTTTTTATTTCAATTTTCATTTTAAAGTACCTTATTGGCATGATTATGTTTACATACAATATTGCCAAAGCATTATTACACAAAACAAATGATAACAAGACAAAGAAAAAGTAGAATTAGAGTAAGGATCTAATTATTATATTATTATAATATATCATTATTATAAATGCTTAATTATTATTATTGGACATCAGCACATGTACTTGATTCATATCATATTTGTAAGTAATTTAGATTAAATAACATGGCTGTAATTTATTTTAAACAGCATAAAAAAACAACAACTACATTTCCCGTTCACCCCTTCTCGGTTAAATTCTGTGCATTTCCGCCTTCCGACACAACTCTTAGCCAATCAAAACGCAGTACTGACGCTGTTTCTACCGTAGAAATAGAATAAGCGGCTAGAATGGAAAGTCTGTGTAACGTGGGCGGGGCTTAGAGCGGCCCGGAAATGATCTCTACCTTAATACTATATTTATTCTCTGAACTCACCACTGTAAATTTTAAATTCAAAGTTTTTCTGTATTTTTATTCAGGTGTGAATTTTTATTCAACCCTGCATGCTCATTTATCTCATGTAACAATTCTTCTAGCGTCTTGTTTACACAAAACATCCTGAGATTTGAATGTGGCTCAATGGAGGATTCGCTCTCTGGGCCACCGAGCGCCCCCTGGAGGAATAACCGCTGTATGTGTCATAGAAAGCCGCTGGACTCCTTTGGCGCCCTATGGTTTTCTATGCAGGTAACTAGGAAGTGAACCACTGAAGCTCCTCCTCCCACGTGTATCCGCAGGAACCGGCAGCGCCGTGACGCGTGTGGAACAGACAGGCCGACCGACCGACCGAAACCGGAGGAACAGAGTCAGGTATTTTTTAATGAACGTATATGTTACATAAAGGTTTATTTGGGGTTTTAAAGAGGATACGAAGTACTTTGATGGTGTACTACGACATTCACCATATTAAAATCGTACTCAAATGTACTTCAAATAATAGAATAACACCTCCAGTCGAGGTACACGTTCGAAAATCAGGGTAACACCATGGTACTTTGTTGTAGTTTTTGTTAGTACGTCCTTAAAGGGCGGCGAAGTCACCGATCGCTAGTGTGGACGCGCTCGTCCGAGCAGAACACACACGCACGCGCGCGCGCACACACACCGGTCAGTCCCGGTTTTAACGGCAGTTTCTTTCCGCTGTTGTAGGACTGAAGATGGCAGATGATCCGAACGCGGCGGACAGAAATGTTGAAATCTGGAAGATCAAGAAACTCATCAAGAGTCTGGAAGCGGCGAGAGGGTGAGCGAGTTTGTGCAGAAGTGTGTGTTGGAGATAAACAGGAAACATATGTGTCTTAAAGTTTTTTTTTTTAACGTGTGTTAGTTCAGTGGTTTACATGGTTCTGAACTGCTAACTGAAAGGTTGTAGTTTCAAACCCCCACGTGGGTTCATTCATTACTTGCCACCTTATAAATAACATGCATACAACTATACATATATATATGGTGCCATTCATATCTGAAGCACAACGCTGCAGAACAACACACACACACACACACACACACGGTTCAGTTGGGTTTACGGATTCCTAATCCCTAACATTTAAGTATGAGCAATAGTAATGGTGGTTCCTGCTTTAGTAAAAACCACTAATGACTAGTTACTCCAGCCGCAGGTCCGGGCAGCTCTGTCTGATACTTCAGTTTGGACCTTCTTTGTGTGTGTGTAAGTTTTGAATCTCAGTGAGTTTCAAACAGGTGTGTGTGTTCAGTGCCTCCTAATAACTATAATTACTCATTAAACAGTGCACTCATTATAAGTTCAGATAAGAGACTTGTTCATGATCAGATTGTGCTGGATTTGAACCTACAACCTACCTTTTGGCAGCCATGGATTTTGAAATAGAGTTGGAGAGGAAGGTAATGCTTGTTTTCTACACTTCACTCACCTGTCGTGTTTGGATGGAGGTTATAAATCCGTGAGCTTTATATCAATGGTAAAGCTTGTGTACATAAGTCTATTTGAAGAACCACTGCATGTGTTACAGAGCGTGTAAATGCGTCATCGGCATGGCCGTTTGGCACTCATGCTTTCATTCTGACAGGTAGTTATGTTGAGCTTCACAACAATACAGACCTTCATTCAAGGGTAAATTCTGTGTGTGTGCAAGATGGTAGTAATTCATGCTCACATGCACAAATTAAGTACGCTGAATCCCACCTCAGAAACCGAAACTCTTTGTTTTCCATGCATGAGTGCCGCTGACCTTCATGCCACGTGTGTGTGTGTAAATAAACTGAACTGCGTCCTGCTCTCTCTCTGTGTGTTTTGACCTCAGATCTCAGTGTGGATGGTGTAAACCGAATGTTTGAAGTCAGTCTCTGTTTTAGCAGCAGATTATATGTGTGTGTTTGTGTAAGAGAACTCTAGAAATGACACTTTTGTCAGCTGACAATACTGAGGCCTTTGACCTCTTTGTGTCTTTTTGACTCCATTCCAAAATCTAGTGAGCTGCACCATTATAAATTATTATAGGTACAAAAGCTGATCCATCACGTATAGAGAAGGCAATCCCAGAATGCATCATGATGGAAAAATCCATCCAAGATGGCAAACAAACTGCAAAATATGTTATTACACTTAAAGGGTTAGTTCACGCAAAAATGAAAATTCTGTCATTAATTACTCGCCCTCATGTCGTTCCACACCCGTAAGACCTTCGTTCATCTTCAGAACACAAATTAAGATATTTTTGATGAAATCCGATGGCTCAGTGAGGCCTTCATAGCCAGCAACGTCACAGAACCTCTCAAGATCCAGAAAGCTACTAAAGACATATTTAAAACAGTTCATGTGACTACAGTGGTTCTACCTTAATATTATAAAGCGACGAGAACTTTTTGTGCGCCAAAAAAACCCCCAAAATAACGACTTTTCAACAATATCTAGTGATGTGCGATTTCAAAACACTGCTTCGAAGCTTTACGAATCTTTTGTTTCGAATCGGTGTTTCGGATCACGTAAACGAAGCCTCGTTTACTGAAATCACGTGACTTTGGCGCTCCGAACCACTGATTTAAAACAAAAGATTGGTAAAAATTCAGGCTCATCTTCATGATGAGAACAAAGTGAATAGCAAAAGTTATACAGTTAACAAAAAATTCGCTATATTATATTAGATATTTAAGATGAATGCAAGACGATGTTAGACATCTCTGAATAAAAATGTTGTCTATTTAAATTAAAAACAGTGCAGTCCAGTGAAATATGTGTGACAGTCACTGGGGTTGGACAAGGAAGGCATTATGGTAGTTCTACACCCAAACAGCACCTAGTAAAAACAATTTGATCATACATAGATTAGAAATTACTTAAAATCTTGTAAACATCCATTCTAACTATAAAGATAACTATATTAGAGCCCAAACCAACACATGATTTCGTTCTGTTTATCACTGCGATTTTGTTGTCTGCCACTTTAAATGCTTGAGCTCTTTAAAACAGGATGGATTCTGATCGATTGTCATTGTTTTTATTGTTCATCAGCTGGAAAAAAAAGTCAACTTTTTTCTGTGGCATTCATCCAATTCCATTTGTCACTTCTTATTAATATAAGAGTTTATTACTGGTCTCAGGTCAGAGGGTGGAATTATTTGACACTCTGAAATATTCAAGTTGAGAGTCTCCTTGGTGTTACGCATATTATTAAGTACTGATGACTATGTAATGATCCAAATCAGCCACTCATGAGGTTCCTTTTCAGTTAGGATGCTGCCATAGCCTGTTAACTCTGTGTCCTGGTGGCGGGACACTTGCTGTGTTTATTTATTGCCTTTTTCCCTATCACATATTTTAGTAATCATCATAAATGAGGCATCATTTGAAAGCTTAAACATTCAAAATGTAGTTTTAAAATTGGAAACACAACTTGGTTAGACATATGTCTTTGATTTTCTAGCAAGTAATTTTGTGAAATATAGATTTTGTAAATATAGATCTCGATTCAAACACCCACATGATCTCATTCCTAAAGGACAATGATTGGTCTACGTCTATTAAAACTTTGACAAAATCACACCAAAATATTAAAATCTACGTTTGCACTGCCGTTGAGCCAGAGAGAGCAGTTGTCATATATAGGTATGAAACAGCTTCACAAACCACACAGTATCATTATTTCTGTTAATATGAATATTCAAATTATCATAGAAGGACTGGGATAAAAGTTTATAGTTCGGATATAAACTAATGTCTATGGAAGCGATCAAACTAGAGCAAATCACCTTTTAAAAGTAACTTGGCGCTTCAAAAAATGATTGTATGGTTACATTGTTATGCCAGTAGGTGGCGACTAGTGACTTAAAAGTGTATGTCATTGAAGAGATTCGTTCAAAAACGCTGATTCATCCAGTAATGAAATAAGCAAGTATTTGAGTCATTGAACCATTCATTTCAACCCGATTTTTTTTTAAAGAATTAAATTAATGAAACATTTTAAATAGACTGCAGCAATTAACATTTTGTCAGAACCTGTAAATTGCATGTTATTTTGTTTAGTTGTCTCGTCTGTTCCGAGTCGTGAAAAAATTGTGATTTCTATTTGAAACAAAAAAAAACTTAATCCTCAATTCATCCAGAATCGTGCAGCTCTAGATTTTGTATAAGATAAAAATGTTTTTTAAAAAGGTGCATTTGCTGTACAGTAAAGTTAAACTTCTATAGCTTTTTTACACTTTCATTATTTGAAGCTGCTTTCACTTCTGCAATAATCTGCTGAGTGTCTTCTTTAAAAAGAGACCTTATGTTGTATTCCAAAGCATTCATGAACTACAACCATTTATAGTTCAGGTCTATGCTCAAAAAGGGGCGTTAAATGCGCTGAAAGGCTGCTTCCTAGATGGCGAGTAAACCTCAAGACTGCTCACTAGATTTTGGAATTGAGACATTGTTCTTTCTGTAAATGATTTAATTTACAGTAATTTGTCCGTTTGATGGTTTTGTAGAGCTGAATAACATGGCAGTTTGTATTTCTCTCTGTCAGTAATGGGACCAGCATGATCTCGCTCATCATTCCTCCTAAAGATCAGATCTCCAGAGTGGCCAAGATGTTGGCAGATGAGTTCGGTACGGCGTCAAACATCAAGAGTCGAGTGAACCGACTGTCAGTGTTGGGAGCCATTACCTCAGTCCAGCAAAGACTCAAACTCTATAACAAAGGTGTGTGTGTGTGTGTGTGTGTCCTTCTCTTTAATTACAGTCAAACACACCTGCATTTTTAAAGAGGACATTTGAGACAAAAGCCTGTGTTATTCTGACCGCTCACATAGCTGAGTGATTTTATTGAGTTGATTATATGAGAACAGGTTTGGTAGACTCTAAACATAACATTGTGCTTTCTATAAAGTGCATATTTTACATTTATGATGGAAAATTGGTGCTTTTTTGTTAGAGGCTCTGCTAGCTGAAAGAATGTTAATGGTTAAAATGTTTTTGATCATAAGATGGGATATAAAGTCAACATCACCCTTCAAATTGACAATTTTTAACTTTCTGAATGCACATTCATGATCTTATTGTGCACAATTCATCCGTGCTTGTAATTCCAAAGGAAAAATAGTTTGTCTTAGTAATATTTATTTAAAATGTAGCTTATTTTAGGGCACACAGATGGGAAATTAGCATTAATCAATGGGCAATTTAGTCATAATTTTCTGTGACTATTCAGGTAGCCTTTATGAAATCTTGCCAGTTAGTGATGCACTGAAATTTCGGTAACCGAAAATAAATTAATAAATTAATTTTCAGTTTTTGCCAAAAAAAAACTAACTCTAGAGAGGAGCATTTTGCTTAAAACATGCACTATAATACATAGAATTATATATTTACTTAACCAGTCATCTTTATTATTTAATATAGTTTATGTTTGAAAACAAATGTTTACTACAGCCACCATTTAAAACGAACTGGAGTAGAAACATAATTATATCATTAAAAAGTTGATATAAAAACTTCCTTATGTAGAATTTAAATGTTAATATACTACTCAGTTTTATTTAGAGTTCATACATTTGATTAATTATTAATCTTTTTTTTTTTNAAAAAAAAAAAAAAATGGAAAAAAATTATATTTCCAATAGTTAAACTCTATGACAGTATTGTCAAGTAATGATAGATTTGAGAAAAATACAATCTCTTCATGTCCTTTTATCTTACTGAAAATTCTATTTCACCCAGAAATGTCACGGTACAGAAGTAAAAAGGGTTGCGAACGCCATTTTATGTCATTTTTACTCAAGTATTGTATGTTTGTTCACATCATTCACCCAATGTGAGACATTCGCAAACATGCGACGACATGACACACACGACATCTTGAGCTTCATCCGGTATTGATGGTTTTGGTGTGTTTGGCGTCTCTTGTTTCCTGTAGTGCCTCATAATGGTCTGGTGGTTTACTGCGGCACCATAGTGACAGACGAAGGCAAAGAGAAGAAAGTGAACATCGACTTTGAGCCATTCAAACCCATCAACACCTCCCTGTACCTCTGTGACAACAAGTTCCACACGGAGGTAAAATCCCAATCCATACGGAGTGTTTCATAAAGCTCATTGTATTTGAGATGCTATATAATCTTCTGTCTTTCTCTAGGCTCTGACGGCGTTATTGTCAGACGACAGTAAGTTTGGGTTCATAGTCATCGATGGTAGCGGGGCTCTGTTCGGGACTCTACAGGGAAACACCAGAGACGTGCTGCACAAATTTACTGTGGACCTTCCTAAAAAACACGGTAATCATGCCTAGACGTTTTACCATGATTTTTTCCATACATCGTATATTCACAATATATGCAATATGTTTTTTTGCCGATATAAAATCAAGATGATTTTAATGCACTTTGTATTTAGCTATTAAGTTTCCTAAAGATTGTCATCAAACATTCTTGTCTCGAGTTCCGTGACTATGAGCTCATCAGCTAAATCAGTGTTAGAATTGATCAAAATGATTCATTTCCAAACTCTTGACTCAATGATTCATTTGCATCATCAAATGACTGTAGGAAAATTATTAGTGTTACATATGTAAATAGAAATGATTGTCTTTTTCTTTTGTTTATTTAGTAAAAAAAAACCTGCCGTGATTTTTCTGAACTAGATTTGACTATTTATTTGACTTTTTGCATTCTTGTTTCAAATTATCTTTTTAGCCATATTGTCCAGTAACAGTGTCCTCTTAAGTTTTCTCTGGTCTTCTGGTCTTGAATGTTATAGAATATAGGATGAACACATTCATTACACAGATTTTTCTAATATCAGCACAATTTTTTAAATTTTTTTTATTATTGCCTTTCATTAAACACATTATTAATGTATCGGCAAAATCCAATATCGATCAACCTCTAATTTGTTTATTGATATATTAGTATATAAACCAATTAAAATACATATGTATATATTAAATAAAACATTTCTTCAGTATTTTAATCCTGCCGTTGAATGTGTGCCTGTTTAATTAAGTAAAATAATCTGAGATGCATGATTTATTTTGATTTTGTATAGGGTTGTTCTTTATGGACATATGGTATTAATTTTATTTGTGCAGATCTTAAAAAAAAAATCTTTAATCTGACTTCAAAAATTTTAAAATTAAAATTTTAAAGACTTTGATGAGCATGACCAGTTCTCACATGTTTAAAAGAATAATTCACCCAAAAATGAAAATTCTGTCATCATTTACTCACTCTCATGTTATTTCAAACACCTAAGACAAATGAAGATATTTCTAATGAAATCTGAGAGATTTCTGTCCTTCCATTGAAAGTCTATTTACCCAAAAGACATTTCAAAAAAGAGATTTGTAAAATAAATCCATATCAATCAATCGCTTTATTTGATGAACAGATTTATTTTAGGCTTTTATTCACAAGCTTACAATATTTACAACATTCAAATTTGGTCGCAGAAGCTCATTCATGAGAACTAATGAGGTTCATGCGTGCGTGTCATTCCGTCACATTTGAACTTCCGTAAGAACCAGAGAAGTTTGTTCTTGCACATCAAGCAAGTACGGTTGAGCTTCTGTTTGTGTTGGCTGATGAATGTTTATATGTGAATAAAAGCCTAAATTAAATCTCTTCATCATATAAAGCGATCGATTGATATGGATTTATTTTATGAATCTCTTTATGAATGTTTGAAGCATCTTTTGGGTCTTTTCATCATAAAGCGATCGTGTCTCTTCGGAAGACTTGGATTAAACCGCTTAATTCATGTGGATTTATTTTACCATCTCTTTATGAAAGTTTTGAACGGTCAGTTTTGGGTAAATAGACTTCCAATGGAGGGTCAGAAAGCTCTCAGGTTTCATGAAAAATATCTTCTTTTGTGCTCTGAAGATGAACGAAAGCCTTACAGGTTTGGAACGACATGAGGGTGAGTAACAGATGACAGAATTTTCATTTTTAGGGTGATCTAACCCTTTTAAATGGTGCCATATACACTCACCTAAAGGATTATTAGGAACACCTGTTCAATTTCTCATTAATGCAATTATCTAATCAACCAATCACATGGCAGTTGCTTCAATGCATTTAGGGGTGTGGTCCTGGTCAAGACAATCTCCTGAACTCCAAACTGAATGTCAGAATGGGAAAGAAAGGTGATTTAAGCAATTTCTGTTACTGCTCAGTTACTGGGATTTTCACGCACAACCATTTCTAGGGTTTACAAAGAATGGTGTGAAAAGGGAAAAACATCCAGTATGCGGCAGTCCTGTGGGCGAAAATGCCTTGTTGATGCTAGAGGTCAGAGGAGAATGGGCCGACTGATTCAAGCTGATAGAAGAGCAACTTTGACTGAAATAACCACTCGTTACAACCGAGGTATGCAGCAAAGCATTTGTGAAGCCACAACACGCACAACCTTGAGGCGGATGGGCTACAACAGCAGAAGACCCCACCGGGTACCACTCATCTCCACTACAAATAGGAAAATGAGGCTACAATTTGCACGAGCTCACCAAAATTGGACAGTTGAAGACTGGAAAAATGTTGCCTGGTCTGATGAGTCTCGATTTCTGTTGAGACATTCAGATGGTAGAGTCAGAATTTGGCGTAAACAGAATGAGAACATGGATCCATCATGCCTTGTTACCACTGTGCAGGCTGGTGCCGGTGGTGTAATGGCGTGGGGGATGTTTTCTTGGCACACTTTAGGCCCCTTAGTGCCAATTGGGCATCGTTTAAATGCCACGGCCTACCTGAGCATTGTTTCTGACCATGTCCATCCCTTTATGACCACCATGTACCCATCCTCTGATGGCTACTTCCAGCAGGATAATGCACCATGTCACAAAGCTCGAATCATTTCAAATTGGTTTCTTGAACATGACAATGAGTTCACTGTACTAAAATGGCCCCCACAGTCACCAGATCTCAACCCAATAGACCATCTTTGGGATGTGGTGGAACGGGAGCTTTGTGCCCTGGATGTGCATCCCACAAATCCCCATCAACTGCAAGATGCTATCCTATCAATATGGGCCAACATTTCTAAAGAATGCTTTCAGCACCTTGTTGAATCAATAAGAATTAATTGATTCTACTTGAATCAAGTAGAATTAAGGCAGTTCTGAAGGCGAAAGGGGGTCAAACACAGTATTAGTATGGTGTTCCTAATAATCCTTTAGGTGAGTGTATAAACGTGTATATATATATACCTCTTTATCTCTCAGGAAGAGGAGGTCAGTCCGCGCTGCGTTTCGCTCGGTTAAGGATGGAGAAGAGACACAATTACGTGAGGAAGGTGGCAGAGACGTCTGTGCAGCTCTTCGTGTCCAACGATAAAGTCAACGTGGCCGGACTGGTGCTGGCCGGATCCGCAGATTTTAAAACGGAGCTCAGCCAATCTGACATGTTCGACCCGGTAAGAAGAAAGTGTATTGTTGTTGACTCTGATTAGTTGAATTAAACGCCCTATATAGTCTATGTAGAAACTCTATTATGGCTTTATTTCAAATAGTATACTTAAGGCATAGTTTGTGAATTGAAATTACATTATTTTGCAGAAAAAGTAAGTAGTATGCTGTTCTGAACAAAGAGTTTATCATTGGATGTGAACAAATCACATTTTTTTTGTGATTGGCTGAAGTCTGTCTCTCTAACATCAGTTCGTTGTCTGTGATTGGTTGCAGAGGTTACAAGCGAAAGTGTTGAAGCTGGTCGACATCTCTTACGGAGGAGAGAATGGCTTCAATCAGGCCATTGAGCTCTCTGCTGAAGTCCTGTCCAACGTCAAATTCATACAGGAGAAAAAGCTGATAGGTAAAATATCGATCCTCACAGATTCAATCCTGTATTGGATGAATCTGTATTCAGAAATCATTCTTAAATCCAAGTAACACTAGTTTTGCATGTGCAAACACCCACAGGTCTTTAAAAACTGTTACATTAAGTTTGATCAAATTTAAGGCCCAAAAAATTCTTAAATGTTTTAAATGGTATAAGGAAAGTCTTAATTATCCTTTCAAAAGGTCTTAAATATGAGGACAGAAAAACGGGAATCATGATACGGCCTAATGTGAATATTAAACTTCAAAAGGCGACGATTAAAAAAAGGAATGTGAGCGCTGCACGTTTTAAAGTCAAAACTTAACATTTCATAGATGTTTATTTAAAAGACATTTCAAAATAAGAGCCCCGGGGTATTTCGGTCTTGTTAATAATTAAAGGTTCTGCATTGTGCATCGTTTTTTTTCTGGTTATTATTGATATTTTTTTATTACACAATAATCTGTAATTGGCAATTAATTCAATGTAAACTAGTTTGTTTCTGGGCTGCCCGTCACAGGAAAGAACAACTAAGAACACTATTAACACATTAATTACACAGGTTTTACTAGTATCAGCAGAATAATCATTTTATTGCCATTCTTTAAACATTATTATCGTATCAGCAAAACCTAATATTGATCGACCTCTAGTTTGTATGTATTGATATATTAGTACATAAACAAATTCCAATACATACATAAAATATATTAAATAAAAATGTTCTAAACCTGAAGTTGAATGTGTGCTTGTTTAATTCAAAATATCCAAGATGCAAGATGATTTTTATATTTGTCAGTTTTAGTTTCTAGTTTTTTTATCTAATATTTGTATTTTATTGCATTTTATTATTTTTTCAATTAACAAAAATGTTTTACTAGTTTTAGATGATTATGATGATGATGATGATGATAATAATAACCTTCTTCATATGATGTGCACCAGATCTTCTAATCGTGCTAATTTCTCTTTCTACTACCCTGTTTTCTTTAGTGATTTTAAAAGACAATGTAGGATGAAACTTATGAAAAGCTAAAGGAAATGTTTCACAAGTTTGTTACCCTAAATGGAGCTGAAAGCTTTGATGGTGTTGTTCTGTGTCTCAGGGCGATACTTCGACGAGATCAGTCAGGACACAGGGAAGTATTGTTTCGGCGTGGACGACACACTGAAGGCGATGGAAATGGGAGCCGTTGAAATTCTCATTGTCTATGAAAACTTGGAGACAATGAGATACGTCCTGAGAATGCATGGCGCAGAGGTCAACGGATTGGAGAACGGTACATGAACACACATGTTTATTACAAACACACTCTCAGATTCAAGATCCTTTCATGTTCCTGCTAGTCAGCGCTTGTAAGGCATTTCATATAAGCTCTAATTAAATCACTTCAGGAATTATAATATGGACACATTAGTTCCTGTCTTCTGATTGGTCAATCCAGTGTTCCAGTGATGATGATTTGTGACTATATCAGTAGCTATGTTTCCAGTTTATCTGCATTTTGGGATGTTGCATCAAAAACCGTTATTTCGGTTAAAAGTTTACTTTATTTAACAAAGTAACAAACTTTTTTATGGTTTTGGTTTTATTTTTAGTTAACCATAATGGTAACACTTTACAATAAGTTATTTGTTAATATTAGTCTAATGTTAATATTAACAACAAAATGTATTAATTATGAAAAAATACTTCTAAAGCATTTATTAATCTTAGTTAATGTTCATTTCAACAAGTTGTATCTGTTTACTACTTAATGGACATGAACTAACAATGAAAAGTAATATTTTTAATAACTAATGTTGACAAAGATAAATACTGTGACAAATGAATTGCTCATTGTTGGTTAATTTCTTTTAACTAATGTTAACCTTATTTTAAAGGGCTATATTCACTATTTCCTCTTGTCCCGTATAACTCTGTGTTGAAGTGTGTCCGGTGTAAACACGAGTTTTAAAAGAGTATAAACCCACATACTTGCATTCAGTGTTTGTTTTTACTGCTGGTTGTTGCTTCAACAGATTGTAATCGATTAGATTGTGTCAAGCGGAAGTGTTTTCTGTAGTGTCTCACTCACTGTTGTGTGTTTCAGATGAGAAAGTCATTCATTTGACCCCAGAACAAGAGAAGGACAAGTCCCACTTCATAGACAAAGAGGTGTGTGTGTGTGTGTGTGTGGTCGCAATTAACCGTCCTAACACAGTTGATAGGCCTAGTCATCTCTAACAGTGGATGGGCAGGAATAATGTTTACTGTGCCACTGATCATTTGTTTGTTTCGTCAGACGGGTCAGGAACACGAGCTCATCGAGGTCATGCCGCTGCTGGAGTGGTTTGCCAATAGCTATAAGAAGTTTGGAGCGACTCTGGAGATCGTGACTGATAAAAGTCAAGAGGGGTCGCAGTTTGTCAAGGGTTTCGGAGGAATTGGAGGTGACACTGAATTTGGATTTATTTCATTTGGTGATATTCATCATGTCAGGTGTTGATTTATTGTTTACCAAAATGTGTTGCTCTCTCAGGTATTTTGCGGTACCGAGTGGATTTCCAGGGGTTGGACTACCAGGCAGAAGATGATGAGCTTTTTGACTTGGATGATTACTAGGTAGTCGAGACCGAGCTAGAGAGAAATAAGTGAAGATTTGAGGAGTAATGGAAAGAAAAATGGTTCTTTCTTACCGAGAACCTGTGCACTCAATACTCAAAAACGCACAGTTTCAGAAGAGAAGTGTGTCGTCTGTCAATCAAGTGAAGGACGGAGCCATCATGAATAATTCATGAGGCCCAGCCTTAGAGCATTCTGATTGCACAGGACTCACTTTCTTTATTCTCTTCCCGTTTGAATTAAAGATCTCTCAAACCGTTTGGACTCATTTTGAAATGTTTATTTTTCTTTTTATCCTGTTTCTGTTTTTCTCCCCCCAGATTTTTCCACCCTGAATCCACCACTAGTTCTCTTCCTTTGAGTTTTTTTTTTATTGGCAATTGCTGCTGCTGTATTTTATGACAGTGTGGTATTTTTTACATGGGTTTATGTAAAGAATGGGGGAGAAACAAAATAAATTTGAAAATGCTGAAACTTCCCTGTGTGTCCTGTTTTATTTAAGTGTGCTCCGTATATCCCCCCTCCATATATTAATGTAAAATCTCACCTTGTGCTTCTACATTATTCATTTTAGGATTTATGGTGAAAATTGGAGAAATTATTTTTCTGTCCTGGACTAAGAACATTATTGTTGACTTTTTTCCTCATTCTTCTTATTATTACTCTAAGAAATACAATGAATATTGGCACTCAACCAGTATGGGTTTTAAAATAGCCAGTGTTGATGCTGTTATTTATCTGAATGGTGGCTGAGGGCCGATTGTAATACCCATATGCCATTTTACTAGTGCCAGGCCCCTATAGAGTTATGTATATTAGTCAGAATTAATATTAATAATATAAATTAATTTGGCAAGACTGATAGATCTAAAGAGGTCTGTGGGTTGATTTGTTTTTTTTCTTACCCTCTTTCTCTCTATTGATGGGGAAAGACCCAACAACAGAAGGAGCCAATCACCTGAAAGCATGCTTCACCACAAACGTCCTCTCATCTCCGTTTGACCAACCAGAGAGTCTGCATTTTTACATAGCTGCAGAGGGCCACGCCCTCTCACACACGCCCTGCAGAGCCACGTGACCAATCAGACTTCGAAACCTGATACAACTATGAATACTTCACCAGAAATAAATGTCACTGTTGCAAAGCAAAAGTCTCAATATGGTTATGACCGAAATTTGTAAAAGTATGTGTATGACGAGTTTGTGTTCTTAATTTGTTATATATTATATTGTATATTTGAAATAAAGTTACATAATATATTAAAAATAATAATTTATATATTTCACAAGCAAACAGCGAATTAAAACAAACTAAATTGTGCAATTGTGCTTTTTTTATATATATATTTAAATAGAAAGTAAAATGTAAAATAAAATGTTTTATGACTAATGTTCTAACAATGAATTAGCTTTGTAATTGTGAAGCTGTGGGGGGAAAAGGACTCTTATTCTGCAATAATGTCATTGTTTCTCCATGTTTTGTAGGTGTTTGTTGTTTCTCTCTTCACTCGGGTTCACGGACGGGTTTCCATTTTCACGGTTGGATTCAACCAGAACAACAATAATATGGATCCGGACATGGAGGACAAAACCCTGGAGCTGATGGTACGTGAGGACCAACATATAAGACACTGTCTGAATATGTGATGCTCGTGCTGGTGTGGATGTTTGTTTTTATTGCAATGCAGCATTACGCGGGCTAGAGAGGGAGGAGGACAAAAACACAGCAGCGGCCCGAATCGATATAAAGCGTTCGGCTGTTATCATGTTGCGCTATAATGATTTATTTTAGTTTTGACTCTAAACTGACTTTCCGCTCATGATTTGACGAGTATATCGCGTATGAATGTCGAGGGAGCGTTTGCGTTTCGCTGGAGGATCGGAGCGTCATTGCGGCACAGCTGCGTCAGATATCGCAGTCTATATGCGCCTCATATATCATAAGCACTTCATATATTACAAAATCGTTTTTATATATATCAAGCTATCTATAGGCGCTTCATATAGTCTGTATGAGCTCTGTTTGCATCATTGAATTATTTTCCTGTTATTGTAAAGCTGCTTTGAAACAGTTTGTATTGTATAAAGCGCTATATATAATAAAGGTGACTTGACTTGAGCTTCATATAATGAACAATCATATATCACATATGCTCTTCATATATTACACAGTCTAAATGGGCTTTATATATTAAACAATCTATATATTTATTAAACATAGTTCATATGAGCTTTATATACTGTATCACAAAGTCTATATGCGCTTTATATAATAAAAAAATCTATAATATGTAAGTTACATATGTTAAAAAAATCTGTGCGCTTCATATATTACACAATCTATATGCTCTTCCTAATACGCAGTCTATTTGATCTGACACATTAAATGATTTATATGAGCTTCATAAATTAAACCATCTATATGTGCTTCATATATTACACAATCTATATGTGCTTCATATATTAAAAATCTATATGCTCCTAATACGCAGTGTATTTGATCTTCATATATTAAGCAATCTATTTGTGCCTCATATATATTAAACAATCTATATGTGCTTCAAATATCACAATCTATATGAGCTTCATATATTAAATAATCTATATGTGCTTCATATATCACATATAGTCTATACAAGCTTTGTGTATATGTGCTTCACACATTAAATGATTTATATGAGCTTCATAAATTAAACCATCTATATGTGCTTAATATATTACACAATCTATATGTGCTTCATATATTAAAAATCTATATGCTCTTCCTAATACGCAGTCTATTTGATCTTAATATATTAAGCAATTTAGTCGTGCCTCATATGTATTAAACAATCTATATGTGCTTCATTTATTAAACAATCTATATCTGCTTCATTTATTAAACATAGTTTCTATGAGCTTCATATACTGTATCACAAAGTCTATATGCGCTTTATATATTAAACAATCTATAATATGTAAATTACATATGTTAAGAAAATCTGTGCGCTTCATATATTAAACAATCTATATGCTCTTCCTAATACGCAGTCTATTTGATCTTCATATTTTAAGCAATCCATTTGTGCCTCATATATATTAAACAATCTATATGTGCTTCAAATATCACAGTCTATATGTGCTTCATATATCACATATAGTCTATACAAGCTTTGTGTATATGTGCTTCATACATTAAATGATTTATATGAGCTTCATAAATTAAACGATCTATATGTGCTTCATATATTAAAAATCTATATGCTCTTCCTAATACGCAGTCTATTTGATCTTAATATATTAAGCAATTTAGTCGCGCCTCATATATATTAAACAATCTATATGTGCTTCAAATATCACAATCTATATGAGCTTCATGTATTAAACAATCTATATGTGCTTCATATATAACATATAGTTTATACAAACTTCGTGTATATGTGCTTCATACATTAAATGATTTATATGAGCTTCATATATTAAACCATCTATGTGTGCTTCATATATTAAACAATCTATATGTGCTGTGCTTCATATATCATATAATCCATATGAGCTTCATATATCACATATACAAGCTTCATGTATTAAACAATGTATATCTGCTTCATACATTAAACGATCTCTATGAGCTTCATACATTAAACAATCTATATGTGCTTCATATATTAAACAATCTGTATGTTCCTCATATATTAAACAATCTATTTGCTTCAAATATATTCAATGATCTATATCATTTCATATATCAGTCTACATGATCTTCATATATCACATGCAGTGTTTTTATCTTCATATATCATAAAATGTGCTTCACTACACAGTGTATATATGCTCCATTTAACACAGTCTGCGCACGTACATGTGCTTCATGTATACATTAGCTGCTTGAAGACAGTGTTGTGAAAATCGCTATCCAAATGAAATCAACTTGTTATATCACAATCTATATGTTGAATCCATATATACAATATCTGTTTGTGCTTCATATACCCTTCACAACATATATTCCCTACTATGTAGAACATGTTTTTAATACCACTTATGTGTCCCATATGTCATCATATACAGTCTGTGTGTGCAGTATTATTTTTCTATTATAGTCTACATGTTCTATTGATGTACTTCATATATTAAATAATGTCAATATGTGCATCATGTGTTACACAGTCTATACATGCCAATGTGATTATGACATGCACTTTGCATAAAAACATCTACTAAATGACTAATTAGCACTGTTTATATTATTTAGTTACTAAACTATTTCTACATGTCTGTTCCCTAATAAGTCAGTTGCACAGTTGAATCTATATAAATGATGCACAAGAGGGCGTAACCAGCTCAGTCTCTCCAGATCTGTCACGATTATGCTGATCTTCATCTTGGGTCATGTTAGGTTAGGTTTAACAACACCCTCTCTGTTAGGCCAGCTGCCTGGAGAAACAGTGCCTGGTTTGTTTTGAATGGGATTAGGAGTTCATTCTTTTATTACAGGTTTTGGATACAGATCTCTGAACGGTTATTATTAGTTTGTGAACTAGTAAGATCTGAGATGGTAAGATGTGAAATGGCCAAATTGACTCGCATCAATTTAAGGTTTAAATAAACAATTTGATCTAATTATCTCAATGTTTTGTAAATTGAAATTATATTAATTATGAATATATGGGTCATTTCGTGTCGATTCAACCAGAGGTCCTCGTCTCCCCAGCTAAAAATGTACAGAGAGGTATGTTGTTTGCAGCTGTTTTGATAGAATCAAGATGCCTTCAGTATTATTTGTTCTTCAGACATCCTTCTTTAAACACATTAAGTATCAGCTGCAAGAAAAGTGACCCACATTTAGTTTTTGACCTTTTGAAAATGAGTAAAATTCAACAATTTGGACATCACATTGGGATCCCCATATCTATGGGATTGAACCATATAGGGCCTTAATGAAGATTACAAAAGTAAAGTAAAAGTTTATTAAGAATGAGAATTTAGAAGGATATTAAGGTATAATTAATATCTTTAGAGTTACAGGCATGCAAACTTTGGAAAAAGACTATTTATGGCACTCAGATAGGAATGTTTATTCTATTGTGTTGATAGAAGAAAACGAAACACATTTCTAGTTTCAACATTATTCGTTCCTCAGATATTCTTCTTTAAAAGGAAAAAAAGTATCAGCTATATGCAAGTGACCCACATTTGGTTTTTGACCACTGAAAATGTGTACAATTTGCCAGTTTACTCATGGAGCCACATTGAGATCTCCATATCTCTGGAAATGAACCATATTGGGCCTTAAAATTTAAGACACCAAAAGAAAAGTTTAAGAACCAGAATCTTATCGAAGGATATTGAGATATCTTTAATACTTCTTGAGTTACAGGCATGCAAAATTTACAAAAAGTGCTTTTTCATTTTTTTGAACTGTCACTGTTGGCATATAATGCAACAAAGATTGCGAAAGTCAACAGATTTGACTAATAGACCTACCTCTCTGTAAAAAATAAAATGATTGATG
>RJVU01047220.1:3967674-3989409 GCA_003731715.1 Anabarilius grahami | reverse complement strand
ATTAATAATTATTAATAAGTAATAAGTGTTGGGGCAAGTTACCTTTAAAAGTAATGCATTACAAATTGAGTTACCCTTTATAGTAGCTAATTACGTTACTTAGTTACTTTTTATGGAAAGTAATGCATTACGTTACTCTTTCTGACCTGGGCTGAGCTTGCTTGTTTGTTTTTAATAACAAAAAAGTTCTGTTTTTGCCAAAAAAATAAAGGCCTTTTCACACCAAAAGTGAAATGATGCTTAAGTAAGAGTGTTGAACTTTCTTCTACTGCAAGTAAAAATGAATCACAAATGTGATGTTTATCTAAAGTCATTTTTGCTTATTAGGATGGATCATCTAAGGTCAGCAGCAAAGACAATGGTTAATAAAGTGATATTAAATACATAAAGTATATTTATGTTAACGTATTTAATTACTGCAGGTTTCCATAATATTCTGAGTTTGCATTTTACTGGTTTTATTCATTTTGAGGAATACTTAACCAATTTTTGTGCAAGTGAGATGAGTAAATGCATGTTCACTTTTAGTCTAGAGAGCACATAATGCCTCTGCACTTACTCCTGATTCCACTCACTTGAGGACAGGAGAGTAATATGTAACTTTCGTTACATATTTGAAAAAGTAACTGATATTTTGTTGTAGATTCAAAAGTAATCCGTTTTTTTTTTACTCATTACTTGAATGAAAGTAATCTGATTACGTAACTCGTGTTACTTGTAATGTGTTAACAACACTGAGTAATAAATAAATCTAAATGTCTAAATCAGCATATCAGAATGATTGAATGATGACTGGTAAAAATTACATTTTAAAATATAGTCAAATAGAAAAGTTATTTTAAATTGTTATAATATTACTATTTTTGATCAAATAAATGCAGCCTTTGTGAGCATTAGAGACTTCTTTCAAAAACATAATTATTTTTTTTTAATGATTCCAAACTTTGAAAGTATATTAATAACTTAAATACATTTAAATAAAAACAATGATAAAAATGGATTATCTTTACATTTGACTTCAGCTAGTCCACACGCTAGTGCATGAATGTCTTGATTGTGTAAAGTTTGTGTTCTCACATCCATACTCTAAACTAGGTCATATTTTTGAGCGCAGAAGGGGAGGAGCTTATGAGGCCACTCCCTCTTCTCAGCTCCGCTCACTCATGATCGTGTGTGTTGGTCTATGTACAAGAGTGTGTGTGTGTGTGTGTGTGTTGCTCACTGTTGCTCTAATACTGTTTTTTTCCCCTCACTTTCCTCACTGACTCTCCTCTTTTCTATTTTTTCACGCTGTTTCACTTGTACGACCCTCACGTCACTTTCGTTATTTGCATGCTTCTTTCTTTCTTTCTTTCTTTCTTTCTTTCTTTCTTTCTTTCTTTCTTTCTTTCTTTCTTTCTTTCTTTCTTTCTTTCTTTCTTTCTTTCTTTCTTTCTTTCTTTCTTTCTTTCTTTCTTTCTTTCTTTCTTTCTTTCTTTCTTTCTTTCTTTCTTTCTTTCTTTCTTTCTTTCTTTCTTTCTTTCTTTCTTTCTTTCTTTCTTTCTTTCTTTCTTTCTTTCTTTCTTTCTTTCTTTCTTTCTTTCTTTCTTTCTTTCTTTCTTTCTTTCTTTCTTTCTTTCTTTCTTTCTTTCTTTCTTTCTTTCTTTCTTTCTTTCTTTCTTTCTNGACTTGTTTTTTGGTCTTTATTTGTTTCTTCTTTCCTTCTTGTTCTCTCTCTGTTTTGCCTCTCTTTCTCTCTGTTGTGGCATATTCCCATTCTGTTTTTCCCTTCTACAACATCTTCATCTCTCTCTCTCCCTCTCTCTCTCTCTCTCTGCCTCTCTCTCTCTCTCTCTCTCTCTCTCTCACACAGTGTTCTTTGCCTCGTTC
Source organism: Anabarilius grahami (assembly GCA_003731715.1). Lineage (NCBI taxonomy): Eukaryota > Metazoa > Chordata > Actinopteri > Cypriniformes > Xenocyprididae > Anabarilius > Anabarilius grahami. Next base: position 3,987,540 of record RJVU01047220.1, on the reverse strand, counting down.
TGTCTGGCTGGGTTGTTCGTCGGTGGCAGAGAGTCTGTGTGCTCTCAGATGCCTGCAGAGCCTCCCCTCCTCCCGCGCACACAACCAGGTTCTGCTCTTCTCTTCAGTAGCTCCTCTCCTCTCCTCTCTGCTCCTCTCCTCCTGTCTGTCTGTCTGTCTCATGCACTGATCGTGTGTCTGTGTGTCTTGGCTTCTTGTCTGTCGATGTGATGAGCGGTCGACTGATATATATGGAGATGTGTGATGACTTTAGTGAGCTGTAAATGGTCGTCATATTCAGTCTGTATAATTAGCCTGGATCTTGTGAGAAAATTGAAAAGGAAGTGCAGTTTACCTGAGCAGGAAGGACAGAGTCTGCTTTCACCTGTCTGCTGCCGTCCTGTCTCTATCTTTCTCTGTCCCTGTGTGTCTTTCTGCTTGCCTGTCTGTGTTTTCTTCAGTCTCGCCATCCTTTCAGAGACACACACAGACATTTGCTAAAAGTTTACTAAAAGTCAATTGGCAGCTTATAGTGTTGAAATAGACCATCAGCATTGTTTGTTTCTGGTTATTGGATCATGATGTTAATATTTACTAGGTTTGTTCGACTTGAAGCGGCGCTGCACAGACTGATCAGTGTATGACATCAAAATACAGCGAGAGTGATTCGAAAGCATACGGAGCTAACTGCTCTAATCGCTCTCACGGTGCTTTGATGTCTCACGCCGGCCGGTATGCGCAGCGCCACTTCAAGTCAAACACACCTAATGTGATTCTCTACACCTGAGGGGAACTGACTTCATACATATACTGAAAAATCACCAAAACACCATCTGATTCAAACACATTGAAACTTTTGTTTGTACGTGTGATATAAGTGTCCAGATATTTTTAGGGAAACTGTGCATGTTTAAGGATGGCTGTTAGTGAGATGTGTGTATTTGCGTCAAGTTTCATCAGTTCAGCTGTCTGTCTTTTTCTTGTTTACTTTTTCAAAGTTGCAAATGCATGTACTTATTTGTTTTGATACCGTTTGTGTGATTAGGACTCACGGTGTGTTTAAACACAGAACTAAGCACACAATGAGCCGATTTATCCAATTAAAGCAATAGTTCAGCCTAAAATGAAGCTCCTCCCACTTGCCCTCAAGCTCCTCCTCTCCCACATATTCTGATCTTTATAAGAGTGGATCATGATTTTGGAATGTTTTACTCAGAATGCACCATTTTGAATGCTCTACCCAGCATTCATTCAGACACGTTTAACACCTGTCCCTCTCTCTCTTGTGTGTCTCTCTCTAGAACATAACGGTGATGGAGTCACAGAATAACACAGATGACATCTCACCAAAGAAGACAACAGTGTTCAAGGTGTGTGTGTAATGTGCTTGATTCTGTTCCATACAGTGCTCAGCGTAAATGAGTACACCCCCTTTGAAAAGTAACATTTTAAACAATATCTCAATGAACACAAAAACAATTTCCAAAATGTTGACAAGACTAAGTTTAATATAACTTCTGTTTAACTCATAACATGAAAGTAAGGTTAATAATATAACTTAGAGAGCAAAATTTTCAGTTTAACTCAAATTAGGTTGATGCAAAAATGAGTACACCCCACTGAAAGTCTCTGGAGCAAAGCTAAATTTTAGACTACAAATGTCTAATTTAACAAGAATTCAACCACAGGTGAGTCTAATTATTCATTACACAGGTGTCCAGCAGACAGTTGACTATAAAAGGGTGTTAAAACCCCTTCCCATTTCATGCTGTCAGCAATGGCACCACATGGAAGAGAAATGTCACAAGACCTGAGAAAGAATTTCTTTACACCAGAAAAGTGAAGGCTACAAGAAGATCAGCAAAGCTTTACTTATCAGTCAGAATACTGTAGCAAAAGTGGAACAAAAATTTTAAAAAGTTGGAACTGCAACCATCTCACAGAGACGTCCAGGTCATCCACAGAAGTTAACACCTCGATAGGAGCGTCTTCTGATGAGAAGGTTTGAAGAAAATCAGCATGCAAGTTCACTGCAGTTATCTAAAGAAGTAGAAAGCCAAACTGGGGTGTCTATTTCCCATGACACAATATGGCGTACACTGCAGAGGAATGGCATGCATGGATGCCGTCCACGAAAGAAGCCTCTCCTAAAGCCCAGGCACAAAAAAGCCCACCTAGAGTTTGCCAGGGCCCATGCTGGAAAAGATGAAGACTACTGGAACTCTATACTCTGGAGTGATGAGACCAAGACAAATATTTTTGGAACTGATGGCTTCAAAACTGTATGGCGTTGCAAAGGTGAGGAATACAAAGAAAAATGCATGGTGCCTACAGTGAAACAAGGTGGTGGCAGTGTCCTTATGTGGGGTGCATGAGTGCTGCTGGTGTCGGGGAGCTGCATTTCATTGATGGCATCATGAATTCACAGATGTACTGCTCTATACTGAAAGAGAAGATGCTACCATCACTCTGTGCTCTTGGTCGTCGTGCACTTTTCCAACATGACAATGATCCTAAACGCACATCTAAGGCCACTGTTGGATTTCTGAAGAAGAACAGGGTGTAAGTGATTCAGTGGCTCCTGATCTGAACCCAATCGAACACCTATGAGGAATTCTGAAGAGACAAGTTGAGCATCACTTGCCATCCTCTCTAATAGAGGTCTTTCTTGAAGAATGGAAAAAGATAGATGTTGCAAAATGTCGCCAACTTGTTCATTCCATGCCTAGAAGACTTGGTGCTGTCATTAAAAATCCTGGAGGCCATACAAAGTACTAGATGTAGTAGTTTTTGTTGTGGTGTGTACTCATTTTTGCATCACCCTAATTTGAGTAAAACTAAATAATGTGTAATCTAAGTTATATTATTAACCTTACTTTCATGTTATAAGTTAAGCAGATGTTATATTAAACTTAGTCTTGTCAACATTTTGGAAACTTTTTGTGTTCATTGAGATATTGTTTAAAATGTTACTTTTCAAAGGGGGTGTACTCATTTATGCTGAGCACTGTATGTCTTATTTTAGGCTGTTTTCATTATGTAAACACAAACAACACAACACAACATGGAAGTAACATTGTCTTGTATCACCACAATAGCCCTGTTCGGACAGTAATTGTTTCTCATGGTAATATAAGGTATTTTCAACATTTACAGGGAGTAGTTATTTTATTGCCGTTCAAATCCAGAATGTGTTTTTCTCCCTCAACCCACATGAAAACCAGGGTTATTATTATTAACTAAAACTAAAACCATTACATTTTTTTGCTAAATATAAAATTTAGACATTTAAAAAAAAAAAATATGACAAAATTACTAAATTTTTTAACTTATATATATAATTTTTTTTTTTTGTTGTTTTTTTTTCAGACACTAGATATAATTTTTTTACAAGTGGGTGCAGGACACTATAGTTCATTTATGTAAGTAAGTATAGCAAAATAAAGTAAACTGTGACTTATTATACTCAAAAATTCTTCATACAGTGGACTACCAGTAAAATTGATAACTTGCGACCAAAAATTATTCAGACACTTTGACCTGACCATGTTTTGCTGAAGTGTTATCTGACATAATTAAGATAAATTTTTTCTGACACAGTTAAACTCTGAGATCTTGTCATATTTTATTACCATTTTTTTTTAACTATAGTGAATAAACTGTAATAATGAATGAAATCTTCAAGGTGTCTGAATAAATTTTGGTTTGGCTGTATATATGAAACTAAAATGATACTAAAACAATGATACTAAAATAACACTGATAAAAATTCCTGGCTGAAATACTTACCGTTTTTTGTGGCAGACACCAAGGTTGTGTAGTAATTTAATTACAGACCGAGTTTATAAGAAGAGATCAATTGAAAAGCAAAGTACGGTAACTGTTGTGGTTTGCGCGGTAATGTGCATGCATTTTAAAAATAGACTTATTTCTGAAATGCTGAAAACTGTTTTAATAATATTACATCACTACTCCACTACAGTTAGTGGGAGCTTTTAAGAAGAACAAAAAGGAAAAATCACATACATTTTTTTTAAATGAGCCATTATTATTGCAGCAACAAGTATGCAATACATTTTTAAAATATGTATTATATACATTTATAAAAATTAGGGGTTGCACGACTAATAATTTTACTAGTTGACCAAGTAGCAAATGGTCAAATATTTTATCTTATGTAAATAAGAGGTTGCATTAACTTACTTCTGCTAATTTCCACATTTTAAAAAGATAAGATAATTTTATTTAAACCATAGCATAACAATTTTCTTATTAAATTGGATATATAAATACAATAAGGTTTCATTAGTTAACTACTTTAGTTAACATGAACTAAGAATGGACAATACTTCTACAGCATTTATTAATCTTAGTTAATGATAATTAAAACATTTACTAATACATTGTTACAATCAAAAGTTAATCAAAATTAGTTAACAAATGAGACTTATTGTAAAGTGTTACCATAAATAAATGTTGAACATTTGACTGACCAACAGGGTTATTATCGTTAACTAAAACTATAATTTTTTTTTTGATAATTGTATTAAAGCTGAAATAAAATTAAATATAATTATTAAATGAGAAAAACTATTTCAGTTAGTTGCCAAGGAAACTAACAGCACTAAAATTACTAACTGGAAATAGAATAAACAAATAAATAAATAAATAAAACTGAAATAATAAGACATTAAATCTAAATAGTAATATTAAAATAACTGCAAAAAATGACAAAAGCACATAACAAAATTACAAAAAATGTAACCTAAATTAAAATAAGAACTGAAAATATAAAAATAAAAGCTCATTATTGAAAACTATAGTCTATAATAGTATAATACTAAAATAACACTGCTGACCACACGAGAAGTGCATTTCTGGGTTTGTGGATCATAAAACTCACTCCTCCACTGTGAATAAATCATCATATGAATGCATGATCATCATTTTATCACTGAGCCATGCAAATTTATTTTACAGACATCCCCATGACAATTGCCGTCCGAATAGAGCTAAAGCCACATATGCAAATAAAGAAAAGAGAAAATTAACTAGATGACCTAAATATACATGCAAACTCTGGTTTGAAAGCTCTCTTGTTGTCTGCGTGTCTAGTTAGGGAACGGTTCAGTGGCGGGTTCAAGGAAGAGGCCATCTCAAGTGAACTACGAGAAGGAGAAAGATCTGTGCATTCAGCTGTTTGATCAGTGGTCAGAATCTGATCAGGTGGAGTTTGTGGAGCATCTGATCTCACGCATGTGCCATTACCAGCACGGCCATATAAACTCGTACCTTAAACCCATGTTACAGAGAGACTTCATCACCGCGTTGCCAGGTAACTAAACACATGCACACGTATCTCAAACATTGGCTATAACAAATCCTCCTACTCCAACACATGCATTAGCAGAGTCAGAAATGTGACTGTCGGCGTGCAGCCAGAACCGCCCACTTACATCACTTACACAGACATCTGATAACATTTACTGCAGCTTGTTTGTTTGCTTGTTTTTTTATGTGACGTTTAGGGGTGGGTAAATCTTTTTATGATTTATGATAATAAAGGACGTGCAATAAAAGTGGTAGTTTAATCAAATAATGACATAAAAATGGTTCCTCAGACATTGACTTTGTGGTCAGACTTCAGTCCTTTAAAGTAATAACATAAATAAGGATTATTTTACAGTCATAATATACAGTTGTGGTTGTAAGTTTACATGCACTTTCAGAATCTGCAAAATGTTAATTTATATGTATTTTTTCCCAAGGTTTGTTGTATTGTTTTTTTTATTTTTTTATTTTAGCACAAATATAATATTAAAGGGTTAGTTCACCCAAAAATGAAAATAATGTCATTAATTACTCACCCTCATGTCGTTCCACACCTGTAAGACCTTCATTCATCTTCGGAACACAAATGAAGATATTTTTGATGAAATCCGATGGCTCAGTGAGGCCTGCATTCACAGCAATGACATTTCCTCTCTCAAGATCCATAAAGGTACTAAAGACATATTTAAAACAGTTCATGCGAGTACAGTAGTTCTACCTTAATATTATAAAGCAATGAGAAGTCGTTATTTAGTTTTTTTGGCACACAAAAATATTCTCATTGCTTTATAATATTAAGGTAGAACTACTGAACTCGCATGAACTGTTTTAAATATGTTTTTAGTACCTTTATGGATCTTGAGAGAGGAAATGTTATTGCTGGCTATGCAGGCCTCACTGAGCCATCGGATTTCATCAAAAATATCTTAATTTGTGTTCCGAAGATGAATAAAGGCCTTACGGGTGTAGAATGACACGAGGGTGAGTAATAAATTACATCTTTTTAATTTTTGGGTGAACTAACCCTTTAAGAGTAACAAAGCATTTATATAAACAAAACATAGTTGCAACTAGGGATGCACGATATATCTCCCACCATATCGGTATCGGCGGTATATATGTTCATTTTTAATGTTATCGTTATTGGCCTGATAAGAAAATTTGGCCAATATATTAAAGCTGATAAATAATGGATTATTTCCTTCAGCTGAGACACTTTAGATGCAAAACTGTCCGCCATGATGGTTTTGGATTTGCTTGAAATATGATTGGAATCACTTAAAAAAGGACAATACAGTTAAGTGCAACATGTGCACTGCAAGTCTGTCATATAAGCTACATAAAATTATTATGAGAACATTATAATAGCGTGCTTGGGACATGGCTTTTAATGGTGAGACTTTTTTTGTAATCAGGCTCTCAAATATTATATAAAAAAATTTTGATTTAGATTTATTGGCCAATATATCGGTTATCGGCTTTCAAATATAAAGAATTATCGGTTATCGGTATCGGACAAAATGTTCATATCAGTGCATCCCTATTTGCAACCACATAAACAAACAAGAAAAACATTGAAAATGGTAATCATTTTTTTAACAAATATGCATTTTGCACATCTACAAAATATTTAATAGCTTATTCAGGGCAGTACTAAATAAAAACAAAACTCAAATTTTATAATCCTTTTTTTTATATTTTACATTTTGCAGATTCCGCAAGGTATATGTAAACCTGTGACAGCAACTGTATTTTGTAATGAAGTAAAATATCTCGTTCACTTGTTTTGGTATTCTTCAAATAATCAGCAAATCAGTTTGAAACTTTTTTTTTGAGGATTTTGAGGAAGCTCTTCCTCCATGAGGGATCCCTGCGCAGCATGACTGTGACTAAACACACCTACACTGAATCTCACACAATCTCTCTGTTTCTAGCTCAGGGTCTGGATCACATAGCGGAGAACATCCTCTCGTTTCTAGATGCTCGTTCTCTGTGCTCAGCTGAGCTGGTCTGTCGAGAATGGCAGCGGGTCATATCGGACGGGATGCTCTGGAAGAAGCTCATCGAGAGGATGGTGCGCACGGACCCGCTGTGGAAAGGCCTGTCAGAGCGGCATCAGTGGTAAAAACACACAGACATTCATTTGCATTGTTACACTGAACAAACGTGTGTAAAACTGTGCAGTCTTTATGTAAACTCTTTATTGTCACAATACAAGACATGTACAATGAAATTATTAGTCATGAACTCCACTAAAATGTTATTATTATTATTTATTTTTTTAAGTTTGTGTTGGGTTCAGCAACACATTTATATGACAGAATATATATATATATATATTAGTACAGTCCAAAAGTTTGGAACCACTAAGATTTTTAATGTTTTTAAAAGAAGTTTCGTCTGCTCACCAAGGCTACATTTATTTAATTAAAAATACAGTAAAAAACAGTAATATTGTGAAATATTATTACAATTTAAAATAACTGTGTACTATTTAAATATATTTGACAAAGTAATTTATTCCTGTGATGCAAAGCTGAATTTTCAGCATCGTTACTCCAGTCTTCAGTGTCACATGATCCTTCAGAAATCATTCTAATATGCTGATTTGCTGCTCAATAAACATTTATGATTATTTTCAATGTTGAAAACAGTTGTGTACTTTTTTTTTCAGGATTCCTTGATGAATAGAAAGTTCAAAAGAACAGCATTTATCTGAAATACAAAGCTTCTGTAGCATTATACACTACCGTTCAAAAGTTTGGGGTCAGTAAGAATTTTTATTTTTATTTTTTTGAAAAGAAATTAAAGAAATGAATACTTTTATTCAGCAAGGATGCATTAAATCAATCAAAAGTGGCAGTAAAGACATTTATAATGTTACAAAAGATTAGATTTCAGATAAACACTGTTCTTTTGAACTTTCTATTCATCAAATAATCCTGAAAAAAAATATTGTACACAAATATTTTGTACAATTGTACACATTAAATGTTTCTTGAGCAGCAGATCAGCATATTAGAATGATTTCTGAAGGATCATGTGACACTGAAGACTGGAGTAATGATGCTGAAAATTCAGCTTTGCATCACAGGAATAAATTACTTTGTGAAATATATTCAAATAGAAAACAGTTATTTTAAATTGTAATAATATTTCACAATATTACTGTTTTTACTGTATTTTTAATTAAATAAATGTAGCCTTGGTGAGCAGACGAAACTTCTTTTAAAAACATTAAAAATCTTAGTGGTTCCAAACTTTTGGACTGTACTGTATATATGTGGTTAAGGTTTTTTATATATTTAATTTTATTTCAGTTAATGTTTATTTAATTTCAAGTAAAGAAAATGTTTTAATAATTTTAGTTTTAGTTTTAGTGAACAGTAATAACCCTGTGTGGTAAACATTGTATAGATAGTGATTCATTGAATTATTTATTATCAGGTGTGCATCAATAATTTAACAGTTTGTTGTCAGTTATTCCTTACATATGACGTGCATCTGTCAGTCTGCTAAGAACAATGTTGCATATTTTGGCTTTAAATATTCATTTTTGTTGATTGCAGTGGTCGAAATTTGATCATTTTCTGAAGAAATATGACATCAGTGCATCATTGTGAAATTTAGTGCTGACAAACCCAGAAACGCATGTGAGGATTGTCAATCCTGTGAAATTATTGGCAGAAGCTGTTAATATTTTACATATAATTTTTTGCTGAGAGTATTAAGTATCATAGGAATGTGGATGGATAGATGATCATGACATGCAAATGGTCTTGATGAATCATCATAACCAATTCAGTATAATTTGGGTTGTTTAAATAGTTTATACTTTCTTTGTATCTGATTGGTGGTTTTCTTATTTTTTGTCTCCAGGGAGAAATATTTATTTAAGAACAGAACAAACGAGGTCCCACCCAATTCATACTACCATTCACTCTATCCCAAAATCATACAGGACATTGAGGTGAGCACCCATCCAGTCACTCATTCATTTATTCAGTGGTCAGTTTATCCATCTGCCATCAAATTACAATCTCATCCATCCATCCACCCAGCTCATTCACTCATCCGGTCTCCCAATTTTTTGTTCTGTCTCTCTAGACTATTGAGGCGAACTGGCGTTGTGGGCGTCACAATCTTCAGCGTATTCAGTGCCGGTCAGAGAACAGTAAAGGTGTTTACTGCCTCCAGTACGACGACGACAAGATCATCAGCGGCCTACGAGACAACTCCATTAAAGTACTTCTATCTACTTCTATCTGTCTTTCTATCTGTATGTCTGTTGTTATCGTCGTCACATTGGGTACTTGTGGAAATAGAACTGTGGAGAGTTGGACACTTCATGCGCTTAACTGTCACAGCTTTAATAGAGTGCAACAGTCGGGTTCTGGAAGTAAAAACTCTCAACGTGGGGAAAGTGATTTTTAATGATAACTTAAAGACAACCAACAGTATTTGCTTCAGTTGAAGCCGTTAGCCTGTGTTATTTTAATAATCGTGTTTTACAGCTGAATTCATGGTGAAAAACTACATTAACCATGATGCTGTACAGAAAATTCCACCTATCAGTCAAAACAAACCAAACGCGTCAAAAGATCTCTTTAGCTCCGCCCAGTCCCATGAAGCACTGCAAATTATGTAATCAAGTCGTTCTCCCAGCGCTCTCAAAATACTTAATTATTTCAATATATATATATATATATGCATATTTTGCAATAAACTTAAAATACATAGTTTTTTTTTTATATATAATCTACATTTTTAAATGAGTAGTTTTATACTTCTCTGTCGTATTTTTAATTCGATTATGCTTTTTGCAGTGCTTCATGGGATTGTAGTTTTTTCCCCTCACTAAAGCCGTTAAGTACGCAGTCTTGTACCTTTGTCTTTTTTGCTTCAAATCAAAGTTTGTAATGTTATAATCCACCTTGTAACCAATGTTGAATGACAAAATAACATTATAATATTCATACACTACACAGTTGAGTACATAGTATAAGTGTATAGTGCATCATTTGGGACACAACTTCTATCTCTCTCAGATTTGGGACAAACAGTCTCTGGAGTGTCTAAAGGTTCTGACGGGTCACACTGGTTCGGTTCTGTGTCTGCAGTATGATGACAGAGTCATAGTGACGGGTTCCTCTGATTCTACTGTCAGGTACACAAACACACAAATATTACAAGTTAGATTTTGCATGCTGAAAATTTTGTCAATATACAACACTGTTCAATAGTTTGGAGTCAGTAAGATTTAAAAAAAAAAGAAATGAATACTCTTTCATCAAGGATGCATTAAATTCATCTAAAGTCACAGTAAAGACATTTATAATGTTACAAAAGATTTCTATTTCAAATAAATGCTGTTCTTTTTTGCATTTGTTAAGATGAACTAACAATAAACTATTCTTCTACAGCATTTGTGACCATGAACAATAAATGTTTTTTTTTTTTAATAATAAATGGTTAATAAAGTTTAATAAATTCTGTATCCTGAATGGCTAGAAAAGTCCTTAGTCTAAAAGTGTGTGAATTCTTAGGAAGGAAAATAAAAAGATGCAGAACTTCAGTACAGTGCTGATAAAACTATATTAGAAAATTAGTTGAAAATGTTTCACACATACTGCCTCACTCCGGCTGAAGAATCTCAATGAAAACAATGACCTCACTTTCCTAGCAACTGTTTAAAGCTCCGTCCGGAGCTCTGTCACCTTTTCCAGCTTGAGTATGTGTGTGTTTTTCTCTCACCTGTGAGAGTTTCATGGAACAAGCTCTACAGTTGCATAAATCAGGTTTACGTCACTCCAAGTGGAAGCGCAAACGGCCGGACGTTTAACACCTGGAGAGGGAAATGGCTTTGTAATGTGATCGTGTTTAAAGAGCATTAACACCATCAGTTGGCAGTGTTCAGCTCGAGCAGGATGTTTCAGCTGCTGGTGAGGTCGTTCAATGTCATTTATGGTCCAGTTTGTTTTAACAGCTATGCCAAAAGACTGTAGCAGTTATTACAGCATATATTTACTACTTTCAAACACGAAACCTGTTGAAAAATGGTGGAGTCTGTTATACCTTTAGCAAATTTTGTGCCATCTAAAGACCCAATCAGACTGTTACCAATCAAAAATCATCCAAAATCCATCTTTGCACTGCAGAAGTGGCACAGAAGCTCCATCTGAAGTGGTATTATTAAGGGTCAAATGGATGCATTAAATCATGGGTGGGGAATGTTGATCCTGGAGGGCCATTGTTCTGCAGAGTTTAGCTCCAGCCCTAATTAAACACCTGAAGCTAATCAAGGTCTTCAGGATTACTAAAGTTACAGGCAGGTGAGTGTTTTTTTTTCAGGGTTGGAGCTAAACTCTGCAGGACAATGGCCCTCCAGGATCAATGTTCCCCACCCCTGCTATAAATTGATCAAAAGTGACAGTAAGGAATTTATAACGTTTTCTATTTCAAATAAATGCTGTTCTTTTGAGCTTTCTATTCATCAAAGTATCCTGGAAAAAAGTATCATGGTTTCCACAAAAATATGAAACAACATTGATAATATTAAGAAATGTTTCTTGAGCAGCAAATCAGCATATAGAGTGGTGCAGGGATGATGCATTTTTTTAGCACTTGTAGTTCCATTGTCCCAAAGTCAGTGGGTTTTTTGAATTGGTTAAATGCCTGAAATAAGGCCTGTGGCAACACAAGCTCAAGATACTTTCACGTTTTATTCTACCACATAAAATATATCAGTGTAACAAGTGTCTAAATGGGCCTACAGAGGCTGTTAAAGGGACATTAAACGTCATCAGCTTTTACAGCCTTATTATCACGCTCTTACAAACTATTCTAACTCAAAGTTTTAGGGAAAATTGTTTTTAGATAAACCTTGAAAGAGTTGTCAGAAGCTTAGTGGTGGTGAATTTGAAGTTATGTGACCGTGGTGTTGTTCGTTCATAGCCTACCTTTATCTTTTTAATTCTGGCAACACTAGTGACGAAAACTATACCAAAATGTATTTAAAATACATCTATTTCATACTAAGTATACTACAAATCCATTAACATTTACTGAGCAATCGCTTGAGACTTACTGATATAAATGTTATAATTTAACTTTTTTTGTGCTTTATTGCACACTGCACATTTCTTAATATTAAGCTTAAAATGTGTTTTAATGTCACTATTAGTAAGGATAGTATGATCACTGTATAATATCAGTTTTCAAATGCAAAATATTTAAAGCTATCTGAAGTATACTTGCAATAGTTCCACTTTAGCACAAATTCGATAGTTACTGTAAGTATATCTTTAGTTGGACCTCAGCACTATTTCCAGATAACTAAAATGCACAAAATTAGTTATTCCAATTTAGCAGACTTTGTGGTATAAGCTGGTATAAGTAGTGGTATAAATATATTAAATTAGTATACTAAATATCAATTTGGTATATCAATTTAGTATACCAAAATTGCAGTTGCAGGATATTTATATTAAGTACATAAATATGTAAATGTATTCTTAGCATAACATAAATGTATTTCAAATACATTTTAGTGTATTTATTTTTCACTAGGGGATTGTATTTAGGCCTAAAAATCCATAAAAGTTTCTTGATGAACAAAACATGCAAGTATCATAAACTTTTTTTTGTTGATCACAGTGCTTATTTTTTTGCAATAATCCAAAAGCCTATGGAAAAATCCTACTGGGATTTTGTCGAGGGAACCAGTGTGATGCTAACTTCCGGTTGGCCTACAAATTTTCATCATCCCTGCACAGAATGATTTCTGGAATCATGTGACACTGAAGACTGGAGTAATGACACTGAAAATTCAGCTTTGATCACAGAAATAAACTATATTTTAAAATATATTCACATAGAAAACAGCAATTTTAAATTGTAATAATAATTCAAAATATTACTGTTTTTACTATATTTTTGATCAAATAAATTGTCTCAGTGAGCAGAAGAGACTTCTTTTCAAAAAAAAATCCTACAACCCCAAATGTTTGAACACTAGTGTAGATCAAAGAGAAATTGTCCATGTTTGATGTGAAATATTTTATTATAAACACTTAAAAAAAACATACATTTCTTTAATCAATACACATCTTTGTAGCTTAGTTACAATAACCAGTAGTCTCAGCTGTGCACAAGCTCACGTTCCCTTCATAATGTGAACTTAATCTGTAATATTTCCTCTGTCTCTGTCAGGGTGTGGGACGTTGATTCTGGTGAGGTTCTCAACACTCTGATCCATCATAACGAGGCGGTTCTGCACCTGCGCTTCTGTAACGGCCTCATGGTGACGTGTTCGAAAGATCGCTCCATTGCCGTTTGGGACATGGCGTCCGCCACCGACATCAGTCTGCGCCGCGTACTCGTGGGTCACCGCGCCGCCGTTAACGTGGTGGACTTTGATGACAAATACATCGTGTCTGCTTCTGGAGACAGAACCATAAAAGTGAGCGGGTGGGAGTGGTCAGTGGGTGGGCGGAGCGTTAGTGGTGGGTGATTGGCAGCTGTAGTGTGAAGCAGATGTAGATAAAAGAGGCTCTGTGTTTCTGCAGGTATGGAGCACCAGCACATGTGAGTTTGTACGGACACTGAATGGTCACAAGCGTGGCATAGCCTGCCTTCAGTACAGAGACAGACTTGTGGTCAGCGGGTCATCGGACAACACCATCAGGTGAGACAATATGGTAATGCTTTAGTTTAGGGTCCAATTCTCACTATTAACTAGTTGCTTATTAGCATGCATATTAGGATATTGGCTGTTTATTAGTACTTATAAAGCACACACATGCCTTATTCAACATGACCATATTCTACATGTCTTAATCGTACCCAATAACTAAACTTAACAACTATCTTATTAACTACTAATAAGCAGTAATTAGGAGTTTATTGAGGCAGAAGTCATAGTTTATAGTGAGAATTGGACCCATCTGAATGTGGATGGAAGAACGAAACATATAGGAAAAGATTTTCTGATGTATCCAGGTTAAGTGTAGACATATCCTAACATACGTGTGTGTGTTTTCAGACTGTGGGACATTGAGTGTGGTGCTTGTCTGCGTGTGCTGGAGGGTCATGAGGAGCTCGTGCGCTGCATCAGATTCGACAACAAGAGGATCGTGAGCGGAGCGTATGATGGGTGAATACACACACTCAGTCACTGCACCATCTGTTTCTGACAGGCCGTTCATCTGTCAGCCTGCTTAATATCGAGCACCCATAACTCACCCGCACATTCTCTCTGTTCCTCTGCAGGAAAATTAAAGTTTGGGATTTACAGGCAGCTCTGGATCCTCGGGCCCCTGCCAGCACATTATGTCTGCGCACACTCGTGGTGTGTGTGAATAAAATAATGCCATTATCATATTTATAAATAGTTTAATTTATGTTTTGTCAAATTTCCCTCACTGGTTTGTATGGAAGCTTGTTTCCGCCACTAAATAAAAAATAAAAAAGGTAATTGCGACTTTTTATCTCACAATTGGTTTTTTTTTCTCACAATTGCGTGTTTACATCTCGCAATTCAGACTTCTTTTCTCAGAATTGTGAGATATAAACTCGCAGTTGGGAGAAATAAAGTCAGAATTGTGAGTTATAACTTCAGAATTGCAAGATATAAACTCACAATTGCGAGAAATAGTCAGAATTGCAAATTATAAACTCATAATTGTGAGAAATAAAGTCAGAATTGCGAGATATAAACATTTGTGAGAAATAGTCAGAATTGCAAGTTATAAACTCCCAATTGCGAGTTTTAAAGTCCAATTCTGAAGGAAAAAATACCTTTTTTCTTCGAATTGCAAGTTTATATCTCACAATTATGACTTTATAACTCGCAATTGGGAGTTTATATCAAGCAATTCTGAGAAAAAAAAGTCAGAATTGTGAGATAAAAAGTCGCAGTTACCTTTTTTATTTTTTTTTATTCAGTGGCGGAAACAAGCTTCCATAGGTTTGCCATATTCCTATTGAAGTTTTTCGTTGTAATGAAAGTCAGTTTAACATATGATAAAACAAACAGCCACAAGAGGTCACTGCAGGTTTATTTACACTGCTAATTACCTCAAACAGTTTGAAATTATCATTTAGTTAATCTATTTAGAAATATATGTAAAACAGAATTCGTTATTCTCAAATTAGCTGTCACCCAGTGCTACTTGGAAGCTATTTTGCGAAAATACAGGCTACTAGAAATACTAGTAGTTAAACCACAGGGACTTATGGGAAGATGGTGAGGACTTGAATAAATTGGTGAATCGATTCTTTTTGAAACGTTCAAACTGAAAGAATGGGATTCCTAGACATACAATTAAACAAACTTTGAAACAACTTAGAAACAAACTGATTCACTGAACTGATTCACTATTAAATAGTATAGCTATGAACCTGATTCTTTTAGTGAATCAGTTTGTTTCAAAGGACTCTTTCAAAAAGAATCGATTGAGTCCCTGTGCTTTTAATACTATTACTTCTAGTAGCTGGTAGCTTTTCAAACTAGCTTCAAAGTAACTTTCCCAACCCTAGGTGACACCTCATTTGAGAATTATGAATTTGGTTTTACATATATTTCCATATAGGTTAACTAAGTGATTATTTCAACAGCGTTGCTGCGTTTACTCCCCAACACCGGACTCACCGTTTCTGACAAACCTCTGGAGTTTGTTTGCGTGTGCATACTGTATGTTCTTGTGTTCTTATAAGTGTGTGTTGTCATGGCAACCTCTCGCAGGAGCATTCTGGGCGTGTGTTCCGACTACAGTTTGATGAGTTCCAGATTATTAGCAGTTCTCATGACGACACTATCCTTATATGGGACTTCCTGAATGTCTCCACCAATGGACAGTCAGAGGGGCGATCGCCCTCACGGACATATACGTACGTCTCCAGATAGCAGGTACACACACAGAGTTTTGAACAATTCACCAGCTTTTTATTAGATTATGTATTCTGAGGGGTGCTTGACAAAATACACTGATTATCTAAAATCTGCTTTCTAAACTTATCAGCCCACCAAACATATTTATTTATTAATTTTTTGTCTATGATTTTGTTTAGTTTTCATTTATATTATATTGTTCATTATAGGAATTGTGTTTTTTTAATATATTATATTATTTAGGTTTAAACCATACAATTTTAAATATGAAGATATTTTATTTTATTTATCTTTTTTTCATATTTTTGATTCATATTCTATTTATATTGTAATGGTTATTATAGTTGCAATTTATTATTTAGTTTTTTTATTTATACATAAATATTTTTCATTCTTTTGAAATAAAATTTCAAAAGAATGAAAAATATATGTATACATGTTTTTTTTCTATTACTAATTTTCATTCTTAATATTGTTTATTATAGTCATTTTATTATGATGTTAAAACAATAACATTAAATACAAAAAAAATAATTTGTTTGTATTGTGGTGGTTATAGTTGCAGTTATTTTTACTTTTTTTAGTGTTTTTGTCTTATGATTTTGAGTCTTTTCATATTATTGTTTAATATTGTTTTAATATAACAAATGAAATGACTATATTATATTAAATATGAAAATATTTTTTCCATTTGCTCATTGTGCTAATTTACTATAATTGCAATTAATTTTTGCATTCTTTTGTAAGTTTATTAATTTAAAGTTTTTTGCCTATGATAATATTTAGTTTTCATTAATATTTTTATTTTAGCCATTATTTTATGTTAAAACAATAAATTATTAATTAGTTTGTAATGTAGTGGTTATCAATTCAATCAATTTTTCATTCTTTAGGAAATGTATTTGTTTGCTTGTTTATGGTCTCTCTCTCTCTTTCAGGTGCCTCTTCTCTGTGCCAGTGTGTCCTGGGAGAGCTGAGAGCTGATTGGTTGTTGGCCGTGTCCGTCACAGAATGGTGCCTAGGGATCTGCCTCCTCTTCTCTGTCTGGCTATAAACTTTAACACTCACACAAACACAAACCTACACAGATTCATGCTTTGCCAAACACACAGATACACTCTGCACTAAAGATTCAAAACACTTGCGCCATTGGGTTTCAGCATCGTTCTGATTTATCTAGTGGGAAAAAGAAGCACAATCACACACAAACAAACACACACACACACACACACACAGATGTTGACAGCTTCAAACCGTATCTGTACTATCACTGCTGCTCAAATAACCCGAAAATCAACAATCTCGTACTCACAAAAGCTCTGCACTACTAACAGCTTCTATCCACACAAGGATCACTCTATTATGGAGAAGCTGGGATTCTGGGAGTGACGTATGGATGATGGACAGGTAAATGAACACAGATGAATGAACCAGGAAAGACTTTACGATCTGCTGTGCGAGAGAAAGAGACTCAGACAGTAGCAAACTCTCGCAGAAATACAAGAAAAGAGGGCGGTGATGGTTAAGGACGTCTGCCGCCTTTTCCGCCCACTCGCTGTGGTTTTCATGCCTCTTCAGGACCAGGGACACACTTGTTTTTCAGGATGGCGGTGTGGAGCGCAGGTCCGTCAGCATGCATGACTGTCTGCTCTGATGCCTCTTTCCCTTTTGTCTTTAGTTTTTATGATTTTGTTTTTCTATTTAATTTGCCTCCTCATTCTTTTCAATGCTAGGCATTGTACGTCTGTGTCACTCAATGTCTGGTTTCTTTTTCTCTCTGCCTGCTTGCTCATCGAGGGCTGAATCTAGTTGTAAACAGAATTGTCTTGTCAGATTGTGTTGTATATTAAAAAAAGAGAGTTTTTTTTAAAGAAAAAATATTGTGAATAAAGTACTTGACCATGGTTGAAGTTGTGTTGGTTGTGTGTGAAACACAAATGTTTATGAGCTGGATTTCACGCAATGTGCTCCGAAATTCCTTTCAAATACAATTACGTTTTCGTCTACGGTCAGATGATCTCTTTCAGATCAATAGCGGAGCAAAGGTGTGAGGACAAACTTCCTGAGCAGGTTAAACTCAATTTTTCATGTTTATAGCAGCGACCTGAATAACAAGTCAGACATTTGAATAGTGCAATTTACTTTCACAGTAACTCATGCAAGAACTTGGATTTGTACAATGGATTGGCCAAGCTTAGAGTATGCTTCAGTGTTAATTTAGTATCATTGATATACTGTTATATTTTTTGTTAATATTTGAATGAGATTTTATTACATTTTGTTTTAATGTAAAAGTTTTTTTTGGTTTTTTTAGGTGTTTTTTTTGTATTGTTTTTTGTTTTTTTGCACTTCAGCTAAAAACAAAAATGAGAAATGTTGGCAACTAGCTGAAATAAGTTTTGTTTTATATTTTATTTTAATGTTTTTATTTCAAGTAATACATTTTTTTTTTTTATGGTTGTAGTTTTAGTTAACGAAAACAACCCTGATTCATAAAGCAATCTTTTACATGCCACGGACCCCCAAGTTTCATAATCTCATTGCAAAGGACCTATAAATTACTAAAACTTAAAAGGCATTTATGTAATTTTTTGTTGAAAGTCTCGATTTATAGTTTGAAAAATTATATTATAAAAGTCTAAAATATTATCTAGGGAATATTTAATTTCTATTACACTACGGGGCTGTTGAATGTTTGAATCTGATTAGGTGACGAACACAAGGTGTGCAATTATTTTGTGGGAAATGCACGGCTAAAGTAGCTCTAGGCAGGTCTTGACCGCATTACAGTTCCATATCACTTCGCCAAATGATTTCGGTTATTTCAAAAGGCCCTTACAGCATACAAACACAAAAGAAACAAAACCCACCAGCGAGGTAATAACTGCGGTTCTTGAGACAGATAAACTTACAGTTTCGCTGTTAGTAGAGACGCTGCTGCCGTGAGAGACGCACATTCTCCAGATTGTGAATATTCTCCATATTCTCTCTCTCTCAACTGTGTTAGTAATTGTATTAGTCTGCTATCAATGGCTCAAGCGTTACTATTTCTGAAATGACATTTTGGAATTAGCAGCGAAACCTGGGATGAGATGCGTAAGAAATGACTTAGTCCCACATACAAGCAGTGTTGCCAATTGCTTTCAGCTGAAAGTAGCTAAAACTGGTCGCTAAATGTCACTATGACGTCATACTGGCGAGTCCACTGATCTACGTTAATATAAATATAGATCAGTGAGCGAGTCACGGAATCTAGATAAGGTTTGTCCAAGATGTTGCTAGATTTGTCACTAGGCTTTTGAAAAAAGTCTCGAAAGGGGCGGGAAAGTCACTAAATCTAGCGTCAAAATCGGTAAATTGGCAGCACTGCACACAAGAATGTTTTAAGGAAAACACCTGACAAATGTCTTGAAATAGAACAGCTGAACAGTGTCGTGAGGTGTGGTAACCGTAGTATAAGTGGAATAATTGACTTAGGCCACATTAGCTACTCGGGTGTGCATTCTTTTCTAATAATTCAACAGCCCGTCATCAATTACTTATGTTTATCGCATTGTTTTTCTTTCATAGTACTGTTAGATTAATTAATTTAACTTTTTTTTTTAAATCATTTTATATATTTAATTTATTATTTATTTTATTTTACTTCTTTTTTTTTTTTTTTT
>RJVU01047220.1:3933978-3955857 GCA_003731715.1 Anabarilius grahami | reverse complement strand
GACATTTAAAAAAATAAAATAAATAATAATAATATATATATATATATAAGTCTAAAAATCCCACTTTTAAAATTCTTACACATATCCAAGTCTGTAGGAATCATGGTTTTTAAATAAAAATGACAGTAGTCAAGATAACAAAATGAATATATATATAATTTTGGCTGTTTTACCATATTTAAAAGTATATTTTGTTAAAATATTTTGCAAAAAAGCATATTTTGTCTTATTTTAAATAATTTTAAGCCATCTTATCCCTTGGTTGAGAACCACTAATGTGTTAGTGTGCTAAGCTGAGAAAAATGGTTTCCAGCATGTACATTTAAAGTGTACTCTCTTGTTCTCTTCCTGGAAAAAACCCCCCCAAAATGTTGAAGCAAATATATAAATTTCTGTCCAATCAAATGATTTCCAGAGTAAGATTATACTGCATACTACGGTATCAGTATCCCTTGCCTCTGACTAGCAACCATCTTGTTGCAAATCAAGCTTCATCTCTGTGATGTAAACAAAAGCCTATTGGCAACTTATACAAAGTGACAAGACTTATCTTTATGTTTGAACTTTCTGTTTCAATACAGGAAAGAAACAAAGTGAAGGATGTCAGCAGTGTAGTTCACCTTGCCTACGAGCTTCCCCCTGCGGTTCATACACAGGTAATAATTGGTTTCCTTCCCTCGGATTCGCACCTGGCTGCCGAAGGTGTCTGCCTCCACTACGAGCTGGGCTTGTGAAGAGACAGGCAGAGAGACAGACAGACGTTACTAAAATATCACGATGAGCTCTGGTGTTGCAGTGACGTAAAAAATTAGGGTTTATAATTTGATGTGATGGCTCTGTTTCAGCAGCTGCCTTGACTGGCACTATTAATAGCAGTCGAGAGAGAGGGGTGGATTGATAACCTGATGGTTTTAAGCCAAATAAAGCTCAATATAATTGACATCAGCAGTTGACAGAGGTACCTAGAATCCTAGATAACCATCACACTCATGTTTGTCAGTCTTTTCTTATTAGATCTGACTATGTTTGAGATTACATGCATTGCTGGCATACTGCTAACTGCATTGTATATACTGTGCATTGCCTACTGTTAAAAACAAAAACACAAAATAATACCAGTATCTTCCGTTTAGTGTATTTATGGTACTTCTGGTAATGAATTAAAATAATTAAATAATTAAAAAATTAATAATGATAATAATAACAATTAATTATAATAATAATAATTAATAAAATTATTTAATTACACAAGTTTCAAGAACTGAATTTTCCCATAGTTCACAACAACATGATTTTTACAGTTTATTATTATCATTATTATTTACTCACAACAGCAATTTCTAAGCATTTTCTGACTGATAAAATATTTTAGCATTTGATATGACTAGAAAAATATATAAATTAGAAAAAAGTATAGAGATTTCTAAGCATAGAAAGTCTAGAAATCTCAATTTAAAAATTCCTGCATATATCCAAGACTTTAGGAATCTTGGTTCTTAAATAAAAATGATAGTTGTTGAGGTATCACATTTAATAAACAGAATTTTGGCTCTTGTATACCTTAGCATTTTGATAAAATATTAGAGGTATGCAACAATATTTTATATAATATGCTACACTGTTGTCACATGACTTCATTACATTGCATTTTTATTTGGCATCCAGTTAACTTTCTGCAGTCTGATCAAATAATGAGTCAAGACAGAGGTGTTAAAAAAAATTGGCTTCAATTCCGGTTCATTGTCAAACTAAAAATGGAAGGTCGAGTGGATCTGCATTATGGGATACATTTTGGCAGTGGTGGGTGATCGAGATTTCCATTCATACTCCAGACAATATTCATAAAGCATGCTGCAGAAATAGTATGAGTAGTATTGTACTATGCTCTTCTAAACCTAGCCTCTCTGTCACCGCATTTTAAAAACCTCCTGCTATATTTCACTGAGGTCATTCAGCCTGTGTGTGTGTGTGTGTGTGTTTACGGATATGGCAGTTGAAGCTCTGAAATGGCTCCTTACATGACCTTTATGAGCGTAAGGGTCACCAGAGATCAATAACCTCTTTGTCGTCCTCCAATCTCTCCTCATCCAGACATCCCTCACTCGCTGTATAAATACATTCATCCTCATCCCCCTTCCCATCTCCCTGTTTTTCTCTTCCCTTTATTTCCTGACGAGGAGAGTCGATCATGAAAACACGGAAGCTTTCAGAACAATAAAAAAATAAAGAATTATGACGGCGAATCTCACAAAACCTGTCAAGATCACGTCCAGGTCATTTATTCACGCCAGAGAATTTAGTAAAAAAAAAGATTTTCATGACTTAAATGACTTAATTAAAGCGAAGCTTGTTTTAGGACCATTAAGATTTTCTGAATTCTGACATTAATTTTCTCATTCAGTTGTATTTTGATTAATGCAATGATAAATTATTTAAATTTAAAATATTTATATATAATGGTTAGTATTTGCTGTATTACATTTCATTTAGACTGATTTAAATATAATGTTGTATTACAACATTTTTGTACTATAATACATTCAAATACTATAAAGTGTACTAAAAAAATCTTTTCCTTTTTTAAATGATTATTTATGTGGATTTTTGATGTTTTTGTGAGATTCATGCATGAATGAAACAGGCCCAATGTTTGATTCAACTTCCTTTCCCATTGACTGTGTGCTTCTGAAACACATCCAAGACCATTGAGAGGAGGAGAGGGGGATGGATGGACGAATGGATGAATGGATGAATGGATGAATGGGGGAGAGGATAGTGGTCGACTGACAGGTTTTTCAGTAGCCAATAATGATATCTAGAGGTCGGGTGGCTGATGGCCACATTTACATTTATTTCAACCCAAAATTCACAATTTTGAAAACAGAAAATGTGCAATTGTTTGGTAGATACTGGAACTGAAACAAGTGGGAATTTGGGCTGCTTTATGTAACTAAAACTTATGATATGAGTAGTTTTATATTACTGCAATGATGTACATAACAATACACTCTTAGAAGAAACAATACTATATATAACCTTAAAGGGTTCTGTCATGTGCCTCACATATAGAACCTTTTAGAGTTTCCCATCATCAGATCGTTTTATGGATTTAGTTTTAATGAATTAATTTAGTTTTAATTTTTATTTTGATTGCATTTTATGAATTAAACAGCATGTAAACATTATTTATCACAATACAAAATTGAAATAACCCATTAAACATTAAAGTATTATGCAATAATAAGACATTTCTCCTCATATGAAAGCTTCTTGGCATTAAAGGGGTCATGATCTGCACTTATAATGTTAGTATGCTTTTTATATAAAAACAATTGTCATAATTTAGAAATAAAAGGCATTTTTCCTACCCTGATTTTAGCCCTCTGGTTTGAACGCTCTGTTTTAAGGGGCCTGTCTGCTGTGAGACTTCAGTGAAAACGCCCACTGCTGTGATTGGCTAACACCTTTCCATTTGAAATAGCTATTACTCTCTCGAAAACTTTTTTTACTATATCAGCTCTCATGGTTAACTAATCATGGAAAGTGATGATTATAGCATTACATTTAGATCTATGGCATTATATTTAGATCGTGGCATGAAAGGTTGCAGTGATTAGCTGATCACAGACATGTTGTGGAGCACATGAAAGCAGTGATCTCGTCGTTGCAACTCAATTTCTGCTTTCATCGTAACTAACAGTGCAAACGCGATGTAACAAAGAGATACGTTGAATAAAACAGGAGTTTTGCGCTGTTTGATTGACAGCTCCAGCGATTGTAAACCGAACATTCTTTGATCGCTGTCTATATGTAATTTAATCACCGTTTAAATAACAGATTATTTTCATCCTCCTAAGAGAAACAACGTGAAGTTGATTGTTTAGTCACTGGTTTGATTTACTGACATATAGACAAAGAACATCTGACTGTACATGAATCATTAATATCAGATCAGACATTAGAATGAACACAGTTACTTACATGTTGTTGCATTACTGTCGAGTCCACATTGTAAAAATCTGTTTGCAAAGCCTGCACCGAAATGCGATTCATTTACCAAAGAATCCACAGTGAAATACAGAATACAAATAAATAAAGCTCAACTAAGACCATATTCCTAGCATTAGGATGCTTTGAAAGGTAATGTTATTTTTAGTCCCGTATCGCTCTTCTCTCCTCGTCATCTCACTAACACACCAGTGGGCGGGGCTAACGTTGCAATGATGAAGTAAGCATTGATTTCTTCTGCGGAGGCGGCGTTTCACCTATCTATGATAGATAGGCACATTCCGGGACGAGCTATTCGCTGGGTCTGGTGTCAATAAAAGCTGTTATTGGACGAACAAGGAAGTTTTCAGTTCTGAAACTTACAGGATATTCTAATAGTATGATAACCTCTTATATATCATAAGCTCAAGGAAAAGTTGATTTCTCAATTCATGACCCCTTTAAGAGTTCTTTAAAATTGATTCAAGAACACTAGGTTCTATGTAGAACCACACTGAACCTTTTTTCTAAGAGTGAGTTGTTTTTCTTGGAATTTCAACAAAAACCTACTAGAAAACAGAATTCACTGGCTTCTTTTTATCTCTCTGTCTGTAAATCACTGTATCAGCAGTAGCTGAGTCTTTGTCTTCTACTTTTCCTGTTTCCTGTGTGTGTGTGTGTGTGTGTGTGTGTTTGTGGGTGGTCTTTCTCATGTGTGTTTGCTAGAAGAGTGAGACATACGTGTGTGTGTGTGTGTTGTTACCATATTTGTCTCCGTCCTCTCCGCGGGCGCTGATTTTGCGTCCGAGCACCTGGACGTGTTTCCCACTAGTGCGGCTGTAAAGCTGGTACACGCGATGATGTCGCCGGCTCATGGCGTCTCGTGCACGAGTCTGATTCTCCACGTGCACGCTGAAATTCACCCCATCCACTCCAAACACCTGCAGGCAACAGACCACACACATCCTCATGTCCAGACTTTCTTCCCCTCTTAATCTGACATTTTTCTGTAGTGAAATCATTGTAAAAACAATTCTCATCATCACTAACAAAAAAGTACCATGGTAATGGCCTATAGTTTGGCTTTATGGTGTTTATTGTTAAAGCAGGCATTTCACATTAGAATGTGAGTTTGCAGTGGATTGTGGATGATTTGAAACATGTATGTTTTTTTTTCTACTTCAGAATTTCATGTTTAATTTAATGTGTTACTTGTGGTTTCTTTGCAATTGTTTGTGAAATTTATTAGCAATTTCTGAGCGAAAATTTTTTCTACGGCAAATTACTGTTCTAAAGTTAACTAATGTCATGGAATGTGACCGTATCAAGTGTTTTGATGTTAGATTATTAAGAGAAACATATTTGAAAAAACGTGTACTGACAAATTGTGCACAATAAGACCTGGAATTTGTATTAAACAGTCTATTTTGTTTCATGTTGAGCAGGTTAACTCACCTGTAGAGGATTACACATGACCAGCATCATCTGGATATACCTGAGGAGCCAGAGAGAGACAGAGAGCAATCAAGGTCAGGTGAGTGTTACCATGGTAACAAAAACAAATCCACCCTGCATCCCAAATCCCTGCTGACGGATCAGATCCACATGGAAAGGGGTGTTATAATTAACATCTTAAGAGCTTTAAGTTTATGTAAAGGATAATGTACAGTCAGATGCTCAATGCCACGAAGATACTCTGTGACCATTTACGGACTATGGGGCACGTTCCCTCATTTCACATGTACATACACATATTATACATTTACATTGACTTCGGGGATTTTGGGAAGATATATGTTGGGGGCAAATTATGTGGAGTTGTGTTATGGTGTGTTGTGTTGTGATGAATGTGTTATGTTAGACTTGTCTGCATCATGGTATGTTCTATAGTGAAGTGACATGTGGCCAAGTATGGTGACCCATACTCGGAATTTGTGCTCTGCATTTAACCCATCCAAGTGCACACACACAGCAGTGAACACACACACCGTGAACACACACCCGGAGCAGTGGGCAGCCATTGCTGCGGCGCCCGGGGAGCAGTTGGGGGTACGGTGCCTTGCTCAAGGGTCTCACCTCAGTCGTGGTATTGAGGGTGGGGAGAGCGCTGGACATTCACTCCCCTCACCGACAATCCCTGCCGGACCTGAGACTCGAACCCATGACCTTTGGGTTACAAGTCCGACTCTCTATCCATTAGGCCACGACTGCCCCTTATAGGCGGGGCCATGACTTTAAGATGGCCACCCGAACATTCAGTGGGGGGGTGTGGTGAGACTGGCGTGATCGTGGTCGGAGTACCGCCACTTTTAGTCTGTTTGGTGAACGTGTTTTGTATAAAAAAATTATATTTTTGGTTTGTAGCACTATTTATTTTCTGCATCGTAGGATTTATTTTTTCTACTTTTTTGTAAAATAAATTTTTGGCATCAAATGGACTTCCTGTTGTCAAAACACTCATTATCACATAATCGTAACTTATATCGTTCTGAATGAGTTTGTTTATCAGTTATAATGCTGCTACTTCTCAAATAAAAAATAAATGGACATGAAAATTTTATATTTTTCAGTTATTTGGTTACACTTTACCCATTAGTTAACAATGAGCAATACATTTGTTAAAGTATTATTCATCTTTGTTAATGCTGGTTAATAAAAATACAACTGTTCATTGTTACACTGAAAAAAATACTTTGAAACAAATGTAACTGCTAGTAAATATCAAGCGTTAGCGTCAGTTCTGGCAGGTCACGTCAGTCAAGCTCGCATCAGCTGACTCCCAGGTGACTCACATCTACCTAATGCGACGCCTATCACAGCATTCATATATAAGCTCCTCGGTATTATCAGCAGCTATTGCATTTCTCAGGAGCTAATTACCCTCCTCCATCCCCAGCTCCTCCTCTCTTCAGCCAGGATTGGCCTTGTGATTCCCCTGAATCAAACTAATTCTTGAAATATGTGTACATGTTAAATTATTGACATTAATTATATCTGCATATGTTGGTTCTGTTCTGTTTACCCTAGGGGGGATTATTGCTGCTCTCCCTGCTCTTATCCATGCTAGGCTGCATGGATGCGCAGGGAGTTGAGTTCTTGCCCAGAACAGAACCATACCGCCAATACAAACTCTATGCAATTATCTATAATATTTGACGATAGTGATCCTGACAGAAGTATATAATTACAAAGAAATGGCAAGAAACCACATCGAAACATGAAATTTTGAAGTAGAAAGCATTTTCTTCAAAATAAATTTTTTTACAGTGTTAGCTCAGGTCCATTAAATAATGTTGAAATAACAGATCTAACAGATTTTAATAAAGTATTAAATGTTAAAATTAACATTAACGACTTTTTTTTAAAGCCTCAATGAAACAGAAGTAGTGACAGATATTTTCTTCTGCATTGTGACATACATCCGAGTGTAACAAAGGCGGGGTTTGACTCTATGCAGCGGTTGCTAATTGGATGTTGAGATGTGGGCGAGGCTTTCAAAAGTGGAGGAGTGGATGGACCTGAGCCTACAGGGGCGGAGTTTTAGAGCACTAAATGACTGGAGAATCCTGCATACATCACCAGAGAGAAGTCTGTCATTTTCACTGGATGATCGAGTTATGAGTTTTTTAATGTTATGTCTTATGACATTTTGATAAAACATTACGAGGTCAAAACACTTTTAAAATATGAAATACATGCATGGATAAATTGACTTTTCACAGGTTAATTATATTCCCATTTTTAAAAAAAATTGATGTATAATGCATTTATAACAATATACTTTATATTACCTTGGCATTAAATGACATTAAACTAGTTGTGTTTCTAATACAACGGCCTAGGGAGTGACGGCAAATTTGACATTGTTCTGTCTCTTTAGTTAATCTCTTGATATTTTTTCCTCTTGTGGAAAGTCATAGAAACATTATCGTGGATTTTTTCTTTTGCTATTGGAGCAAATGCGAATGCAAAAATGATATTTGTTGCAGTTTCCATTCAACACTCTCCACCTTATTTTGCAATGGAAGTAAGCTATTTTCTGTGCAAGATTTCAGATTCATTAGCAGCTATTGGGAAATAACTATAAGGATGACTGCTCTACAAACCAGTGTGTTCATGATTATGATAATAAATTAAAAGGATGTGATGATAAATTCCAGTTTGCAAAAATCAAGCAGCATAACTGACTGTGTTTGTACAGCTAAAATAACTGGAAGCGAATGACACCGTAAGACTCGCACATTCAAGTTACAAATGGCCGATCGCTCTTACGTTAAAAATAAGGTGGATAGAAGTTATATGATGTGATAACTTCAGCTTCTGAGAACCCCGGAAATGTGAAAAAGGTCCATTGTTTACAATAAGATGCATTTAGAAAATAGATGAATTTTCATTTCATGCCGATTTTAAGCTACTTTCCCTTCTTGGTTTAATCTCCACGTGTTGTTGGAAAAGGGAAAAACCTGACATTTGAAGCATAACTCACATTTTCATGGAAACTTGGACGCCCGTGGGTGTGAGTAAGATTTTAAGCGTATAAGAGCGAGTGGATGAGGGCAGCGCTGCACGGCCCACGGTAAAGTTCTCCATCACCACAGGCCCTTTCCTGGCAGGGGACCGTGACTTTGAAATCGACCAGGCCTGCAGGACGGATCAGTGCGTCTGCTCAACATAAGTCAGTGTGAAAAGTCCGATGTTATGACAGCCAAAGAGGAGACCACAGGCCCCTACGGGACTAACGCCTGCTGCAAACTCAAACTATAGAAACCAGTGGAGGAACAGGTTTCACTTCTGCTCAAATACACTTGATGGTGACATGTGTAATTTTTCTGATATAAAAACATTTTCTTCTATCCCAGCTGAACACGTAGAGACAACTATAAGTAAACCATTCACAGGCTGATTCACCCGAACAGCGTAAAACTGTGAGACTGATTGTTTAAGCTTCAACTTCGGATCAACCAACGGAGCATTATTGAAACTGAATCAACATTGAGCTGAATAATGACAAATGTCTTCTGTAGAGCTGCTTTACAGCTGAACTTGAAGTCATTTCATTATGCACTCTTAAAGGGGACCTATTATGCCCCTTTTCATAAGATGTAATATAAGTCTTTGGTGTCCCCAGAATGTGAAGTTTCAGCTCAAAATACCCCACAGATCATTTATTTAACTTGTCAAAGTTGCCCCTATTTGGGTGTGAGCAAAAACATGCCATTTTTGTGTGTCCCTTTAAATGCAAATGAGCTTCCCAGCCCACTTTCCAGAAGAGGGTGGAGCTTTAACAGCTCACGCTTCGATTGCTCAACAACAACAAAGCTGGAGAATCTCACGCAGCCAAAATGAGGATGGTCAGTAACGGTGTTCAGCCTTACATTGTTCAAACCGGAGTCGACACTGATGGAGAGACTCAGGAAGAAGTTGCAACTTTTAGAATGCATCTGGATGTTTCTGAATGGTTAGTGGATAAATTTATGTAGTTGCTGTTGAGTTGATTCAACTCATCGACTAGCATGTGCCGTCATGTTAATCTTTTGTGTAAATCCAGCGTTGAATTGACCCTCGTTTGTGAAGCAGTCCAGTGTAAAATGACGGCATGTTAACAACACTCTACTACAACAACTCTTCCTCTTCTCTAAAGCAGCCCAACATGGCCTCACCCCCTTTGTTGCATGTTCCCGGGGGCGGGGTTTATGTAAATTTTGGGTTTTGTGATGTCACCAACCCCGGAAGAAGCTTGTTGTAGTCCCTACCAGCCGTTTGTTGTAGTCCTTAAAAAGTGATTTCTGTAAAAGAAAATATCTCCCTTTGCATTGAACTTTGAGTGTCGTAACTTTGCAGGTGTTGTTTATGCTCAAACAGCAACATTACACACTAACTAAAGTTGAAAATGTGAAATCAGAATCAAGGACCCCTTTAAAATAAAGGTTCCAAACAAAGGTTTTTACCATAGAAGAACCATTTTTGGTCCCGAAAGAACCTTTCAGTGAACAGTTCTTAAAAGAACCATGTTTTTCTTAGTGTGAAGGACATTTAAAAAAATCTAAAGAACGTTTTTCCACTATAAAGAATCATTTGTACAATGGAATGGAAAAAAAGGTGTTAAAAGTTCTACGTAGAACCACTGATGCAAAAAAAGCACTGTTATATTCCTGTTTAATTCTGTGAAGGACAATTTGTTCTGAACTGTTCAGGAAACCTGTTTGAAAACATTAATTTAGCAATTGCATTTGGTATGTTACTTGTGCAGAAATGACATGCTTTTCCTTCAAATGCAATTAGATGTTTTTTTTTTTTTTAGAGTTTAAAATGGTTTATCATAATTAATCAAACGCAGCACTGTAGGAAAGGAGAATTCAAAACAGAATTTAACTCATCGATGTAAACGATGCAATTACTTAAAACTCCTTAGAAATAAGACTAGACACAAGTGACTCAATAGTTATCATACAGAAGAATACAGAACTATAAAAATAGCTATAAAAATAGAGATATGTGAGGTCACTGGGAAACTCCAGCAAAGATCTCCCTTTACTTCCATTCAATGTTGCTGCGCTCTGGAAGATATTAACCTACTGCCTATAATTGGTACATGGACTTCTGAGGTCTCTAAATGATCAAGATGTTTAAAACTTGCTGAAAATCCTGTTGCACACAATCTACAACATTCTTCTGTCATCTGATTGATAGTTCATACTTTTTTAGCAAGTAAAAGTCCTTTTAGTGTAATTGTACAAAACGTCCACCTTCAGCATGTGGTTCACTTGTCTTTTTTCTGTAAAATCTTTACTGATTTTGATAAAGTAAATGTAAGAATAACTTATATTGTTAGTAATATTTCAAGATGAACATTTACTGGACTGAAGCAACTTTGGTTTACTTGATCATTTCTGTAGAAAAATCATGTTCAAATGTGAGTATCAAATATGGTCATCAGGCTTTTGAGGAAGGTTTATTTGTTCATCTCTCAATCATCATTGTATTGCATTGCATTATATGCTTTGAAACTACAGAGCTTTGATCATATCATCTTACTCATATTATTGGAGATAGTGATATTCATATGCATTTTATGTAAGTAGTCTGCTATACTGTTATAAAGATCTCATTGATTTACATTATAAACAGAATACAAGTGTTTTTCCTCCATATTCTCACTTTATCACACTATATGACCTTTTTTCCAAATTGGCATTGCCATTTCAAAAAACTAGATTTCATATATCAGGCTTTACAGGGTTAATGAGAATCTCCATTGTGATGTTTCTTTCCTGTAGGTAGAGACTTCAAAACAAACATGCAGCCCAGTGGACTGACGCTGAGCTAAACTTTGCCTCTCCATGGAGCGCTGCAGTTGGCACAAGTCTACATGATGCTGGTCAACACCTGCTCACCAGAAGAGGTACAGCTTCAGTTTTATGTATTTGCCTGTAGATGTGGTTTGTTAGCAGATTTGAGAAATTCTGATGCCACGTGTCATTTTTGGGATGTTAAAATGCATTCTACAATCCCAGTTTAATGTACAGATAGACATTTTCCTGTGCAGAACTCACTGACATGATACTAGGTGTTGTGGTTGGTTGAGTAACACTTTATTTAAAGCCTTATGTATAATGCATTATAAAGGTATTCATAATGTATGTTATAATGCAATATATCTTTTTATAAATAATTGTAACCAAAGTTAAAATGCATTATAATATTTGCAGATTCCCTGGTACATCTGAAGTTGGTTGTTAGCCATGTGTTTTAATGCATTTTTATTCTGAAAGCTTGTTCAATGATTAGATATGTATTATAACTGTGGTTACAATTACTCATGAGACCACACAATGCATTATAAGGTGGATTACAAGGCATAATTAATGCATTAAAAATACTTTTATAATGAATTATATATATATATATAAAGGCTTTAAGTGAAGTGTTACCAAAAAAACTAATAAAAATGACACACAACAAAATTACTAAAACTTATCAATGATATTAAAATAACAGTGGCAGGTAAAATGACACCTTAATATTCTCTTTAATTCTCTCTCTCTAACAGCTTGTAAACACATTTCTCAGTTTTTCCCTCCCTGTGTCCTTCTTGGCAAATGTTTCATGAAAACAGTGAATCAGATATCGCTCTCTCTGGGTGGTGTGGGAGTGGTCAGTGATGTCACTCATTGAGAAGGCGAGAGTGGGTGTGAACAGAGAAAAAAAAAAGCGGAACACATCACTTCCTCCTTATCGTCTCGCCAGTGACCCCACGACCTCCCCATGACCGAATGTCTGAGATCATGAGCGTGTGGGTGTGTTTTGCTATACTTGTGAGGCCAAAATTCTTTTTCGACACTTGTCAAAAATGTCCTCATAATAGTTGACTTTTAAGCAAACTACTCGTATGCTCATAAATCGGCTGTAAATGTACTTCTGTTAGTGGTTAGTGTGAGGGTGATGGTTGGTTTAGGGTATATAAGGTCTTTACCAATCCCACATAGCATGCATATTTTGCCCGGATGTTTATTAGATATGTATGTCATCTGGAAGATATTGGAGGCGTGAAATGCTAAAACGTTGCCTTTTGAATGTTAGAACGTTCAGCAAATGTCTAGAATGTAAGTGAATCTTTTTAAACATTTATCATGTTTTAACACAGTAATTGGTAACATTTTAGTTTAGGGTCCAATTCTTACTATTAACTAGTTGCTTATTAGCATGCATATTAGGATATTGGCTGTTTATTAGTACTTATTAAGCACATATTAATGCCTTATTCTGCATGACCATATTCTACATCCCTTAATCCTACCCAATACCTTAAATTAACAACTACCTTACTAAATATTAATAAGCAGTAATTAGGAGTTTATTGAGACAAAAGTCATAGTTAATAGTGAAAATTGTATCCTTTGTCTATTTCAGCATTTTATTTTATTTATTTAAACTAACAAAAATGTTTTTAATAGTTTTAGTTAATGAAAATTACCCTGGTGAGTTTTTTTTTATATTAAAAGTATTGTTTTCAATAATTAGCATGCATACACTATACACTCTTAAAAATAAAAAGTTCTCAACGGGGGTTTTTAGAGATGTAATTTTTTATAAAGAACCATTTGATCAATAGAAAGGTTCATGGATGTTAAAGGTTCTTCATGCAAGCATCAATAACAATAAAGAACATTTTGAAGAGTAAATTATAAGTAAGCCATTCATAGGCTGCATGAGTTTGATTCATGCTATCTGTTTGTCCAACCAATGGAAGACCAATTGAGTGTTTGAAAACATTTATTTTTCATGATTATTTTGGTGATTTAGTTTGGTGCTGCAGAAATGACACATCTCATCTTATATCAGATACGCCTTAGTCATATGTGTGCTTATTCAGAGACAGCCGCAAAGGAAGTCTTATGATTTCTTATATGGTTTCAGAAGCAACACATTACCATTGACGCTGACACACTCGATTCCAGAAATGCCCTTTGACCCCTGATGTAACAGCGCATTAGTGAGCTCACTCCACCAGATTCCCAGTCAATGAGGTTTCCTCTCTCTGACGTTATGATTAGTGAGAATTGCGGCCAGGTTGCGGCTATTTGCGACATTAATATTATTCCGATCGCGATAAGACGGTAGTTTTTGATTTATTCTGGATGATTCAGCTGCGGCCCGTCGCTTGTTTACATCCCAAAAATTCACCCCGCAAAATGAAATCACCACCAGGGTCAGTGGAGACGCCGCAAACAGAGGAAAACATGCCGGAGGGGGAAAAAAAGACAGGAATGGAGGAGATATGAAAGGAATTGAGAGAGTGTTTCTCATCTTGTCGTTTTTAATCCCTTGCTCTTTCTCTCCCTTCCTCTCTCTTGTTTCCCTGTCTGGAAGTAGAGAATGAAAGACTCCCCCACACTGCCTCAGCTATGAAGAGATATGAGAGAGAAGAAGGAAGCGTCTCACCAGCTGACAGCTGCAACGAAACAGACACACACATGTACACGCTCTCTCCATCATGCCTGTCAACACACACTTAATGTACACATGTACTCATAAGCCACCCTTATATCCAATCATACTGCTCGACAAACCCACACAATTAAAGGAATGGAAGTTAATGGAATAGATCACCCGAAGCTTTGTCATTTTTATTGGTGGTAGAAACAATTTTCACTCAAAAATTATTAGTAAATTTCACAAAGAATTACAAAGAAAGGGCAAGTAACGCATTAAAAAAAATGTGAAATTTTGTTGTAGAAAGATTGAAATAGTATTTTCTTGTAAGACATAGGCCTATACTCCAATAATTTTTTTTTTATTTACAACTTCGAAAAAAAAATTATATTTTTTTTTACAGCGTACTAGAAACGGCTCTGTCTGTTTTGTTTGTTTGTTTTGCAGATTGTACAATCTGCTGCTTTCCTTACAGTGAAAGTGGTGGGGATTAAGGCTGTTGAATAAAATAAAATAAAATATTTGAAAAATAAAATAAAATAAAACAAATGACCACATAAAATTATTAGGATTATCGGACATAAGGATTATCGGTTAATTTTTTATGACATTTTAGTTTGTTCCTCACACAAAAATTCATATGCTACAGAAGAATTGGAATATAGTTTTATAAACTATAAACTATATTTTTGCACAGCTTTATATATAAAGTTGTGTGGGAATATATTATATATATATATATATATATGGACATGCAGTTCACTCACGTAAAGTGATATATATAGCAAATCTGAACTGCTTGATTACATGTATCGTCACAAAACGTAAACTATATAATCACCTGCTCTAATCTGCTAAATTATTACATGGTATGAAGATATTAAGATATTATCAACATTAACATCTTGATTCTCTGTAAAGCTGCTTTGGAACACTACACATTTCTGAAAAGCGCTATACAAATACATTTGACTTGACATTCAACAGTAAAAACAAGCAGAAATCATATTTAAATTATTGTCTGTGGTAATGCACAGCATATCATAAATGCTGTACATAAAGCTTAACTTGTTTTGAAATGGAGCATTTCTTTAAAATTCTCTTAAAACACACACACACACACAGGTTTGTTTTGCTATCTTAGTGGGGACTCTCCATAGGCGTAATGTTTTTATACTGTACAAACTGTATATTCTATCCCCCTACACTACCCCTATCCCTAAACCTAACCATCACAGGAAACATTCTGCATTTTTACATTTTCAAAAAAACATCATTTAGTATGTTTATTAATCCATTTCCCTCGTGGGGACAGCTGGCTGGGCCCCACGATGTAGGTGATCTCAGGTTTTTATTACATCGTGGGGCCATTTGGTCCCCACGATGTAATATAAACAAGAACACACACACACACACACACACACAGACACAGTAACATTTCATTCACATTCAAAAGTGTTGTACACATCAGCTAAACACTCCCTAAATTAAACAGCAAACCACAGGAACACACACCCTATAATAGCAGCACAGTGTACAAAAACCACATTTCCCATGTTCACCGTTGTTGCACGCTTGGTAACTACCCACACATGATGTACAGTAACAGTCTGTCTGATGATTGTATACTTGTCTGTATACAAGTCCCTTGAAGGAAGATTGTATAAGTGAAGGTGAATGCTTCCATGAACGATGAATAAATAACATTTTTGTGCTAACGTTTTGAGAACATTATTAAAGACCAGATAACTCTGAAATCTGGACAAATGTTTTATTAATGGTACTAGAAGAACATTTGTTCATAACGCTGAGAAAACCTTGCCAGAACGTTCTGAGAACGTTCCCTGTTATCTGTGCTCATGCTGTTGTTCATTATGGTAGGCTCAGTTGCTGAACAGTGCTGAATAGTTGGTGAGTTGCTCAGAAAATTGGCTTTGATATGTAAATGTCTTAACTGTCATAACAATGACGGTTTCTGAACAAGTCGTTTTTGCAGCTTAGTTTCCATTGTGAATGTAAAAAGTGTGTTTGCATAATACAGCAATCTCTTATTTCAAAGGACAAGGGAAATCATGTTTTCCACGATATGCCCACTTTAACCTTTGACAAGTGCTGAATCAAGCAGGCCTATAATACTTGTAGAAAGCTTTCTGTTGGAATTCCCATTCATCTTTTTGGAAGTTGTTTCGCTGGTGCATGCAAATCCGAAGTACTTAATTTGAAATGTGCCATTTTACATACACGTTTTTTGAGAACAAGAAAAAATATCTGGAAAAAGTACACTACTTTAGATGGTTTTTGCTGTCAGATTGTATAGTTATAGTGACTAACAGGGCCTTACTAACCAGCAAAATCCCTTGATGCTGAATTATCTTCAAACCAATCAGATTCTTGGATTTGATCTGTCATTCTGTTCTATCATTTCCTAGTGTTTAGACAGCACATAAAACAAGCCATGAAACACAGGTGTCACCGCACCCTAAAACATTTTTCCCTATTATTAAACTCCTCCATGTTTACATGAAGCTGTAGGAAAATGTAAAAGCATGAGAATGGGCTCATCTCTCTCCAGAACGGATCGAGACGGCCCTTTTCTTCACCTCCTCTCATACTGGCCCAATATGCTCACAAGCTCACATGTGTTTGTGAAGTTTTCTCAATGTAAATGGAACAGAGGCACTCTGTGTATCATGTTGCTAAACGATGTGTCACAGAATGGCACAAACTTCACCTGTCTGGCCGACACACCTGCTCTTTGACCCTTCATACCTGAGATCCCCGATCGGCCACACACCTCGGCATCATCACTGACCAGATGTGCATATGCTGACCAGGCTCTCATGTGTGTTTATGTGCGTGCGCACCTGCTCACATAAACAGCTCCTCTCCACCTGTGTGCACTGATTTATGCTGTCTGCATTTCTGATGTTAATATGTATGAAGCTGTATACACAAACTACATACTAGCTTTCAAAAGTTTGAGGTCTGTTGGGGCCAATAGCCCCGTGGGCAGCGCGCCGACATATAGTGCAGCTGCGCTTTAGGGCGTCCCGAGTTCGAGTGCCTGCTCGTGGATCTTTCCCGATCCCGTCCCCCTCTCTCTCTCCAACTTCGCTTCCTGTCAACTTACTGTCCTTTCATAATTAAGGCAAAAATGGCAAAAATTAATTTTAAAGATTCTTAAATTGTTTTAAAAATGTTGCTTAATAAAGGCCTTCTAAAGTGAAGCGATGCTTTCTGTAAGAAAAATATCCATATTTAAAACTTTAAAACTAAAATAACTAGCATCCGACAGACGGTCGTACACACGTCGACTTACGTCAAAAGACTAACCCCTGACGCGATGCAGGAGTATCGTAAGCATAGACACCTCTTGCTGTTCAAACAAATAGGACTGCGCAACAAACTCCAGCTCCTCTTCTACTGTATCGAAATCCTCCAACATTTCTCTTTAAAGATTTTCGTTTTAGACTTCTAATTCGTGACCGCTGTTTTGTTTTGCTCTATCCTTTGCACTTCCGCGTTCGTCAATACGTCATGCACCGGGTCAGAGTTCACTCTGTCGCCATAAATCGATGCGTACGGCCGTCTGTCGGAAGCTAGTTATTTTAGTTTTTTAAAGTTTTAAAAATGGATATTTTTTTTACACAAATGCATCGCTTCACTTCAGCAGGCCTTTATTAACCCCCCGGAGCCGTGTGGATATCTTTTCTGATGAATGTGTAACCCCTCTACCCAGTTCCTGCTCACCCCGCTCTGAGCGGGCCTCGAACCTGGGTCTCCAACATGGGAGTCGGACGCTCTAACAAGGAGGCTAAAGGCTGCAACCTCTAGCGTCAGTCGCTAGAGCATCTCGAGATCAGAGGAGTGAGGTTTACTCGCACAGCGAGTACTACTGGCCTCCGTTACACTCACCCCCCTAAACCTCACTCCCATCCGGGTCCCGGCATCAATGTAACCCCTCTACTCAGGTCCTACTCGCCCCGCTCTGCATGGGGCTTGATCCTGGGTCTCCAGCGTGGGAGTCGGACGCTCTAACAAGGAGGCTAAAGGCTGCAACCTCTAACGTCAGTCGCTAGAGCATCTCGAGATCAGAGGAGTGAGGTTTACTCGCACAGCGACTACTAGCTGGCCTCCGTTACACTCACCCCCCTAAACCTCACTCCCATCCGGGTCCCGGCATCAATGTGACCCCTCTACCCAGGTCCTACTCGCCCCGCTCTGCATGGGCCTCGATCCTGGGTCTCCAGCGTGGGAGTCGGACGCTCTAACAAGGAGGCTAAATGCTGCAACCTCTAACGTCAGTCGCTAGAGCATCTCGAGATCAGGAGTGAGGTTTACTCGCACAGCGACTACTAGCTGGCCTCCGTTACAAATGGATGCACTTTTTTGGACTTCAAAATCTCATCCTCTTTTCACTACCATTATAAAGCTTGGAAGAGCCAGGAAATTATTTAAAATAACACCGATTGAATTCGTCTGAAAGAGGAAAGTCATACACCTTGGATGGCTTGAGGGTGAGTAAATCATGGGACAATTTTCATTTTAGGGTATGTGTTTACTATACACACATGCTTTAAATTTGACTGATATGCATTAGTGTGCTTGTGTTGTGTTTCACCAATAGGCAGCAGAGGTCATGCATGCATACTGCACACGGTTTGCACATGCAAACTGCAGATCTGTGCATGCTGGCTGCAGATCAGCACACATTGGCTGCGGATCTGCGCACGTATGGTTGGCGAAGCTGCCAAACCCTGGCTGCGCAGGTGAGACTGGCTCAGGGTCCCGTAAGAACTCTCAGCTGTTAAAACAGTAGTGCTTCACTGAGAGAGAGAGAGAGAGTGAGGGGAGAAAGAGGGAAAGAAAATGCAAAAAAAAAAAAAACTACTTCAGCTGCAACCTCGGATTCTCCGTATCCCTCCCAAACCACAACGAGCCTGCGGCCTGCCAGAGAAAGAGAGAGAGGTGGGGGGAATGGGGAGAGAGAAGGAGAAAGAAAGAAAGAAAGTAGCTGCGAGCTTTACTCTACTGAGCGCTATTGTCGGTGGCCAAAACAAGCAAGGTGATGACATCATCAAACCTGAGACAGAATGATTCCTGAAGGCGTTCGTGTTTAGAGTTGAGCGCAGCGAGGTGGAGTCGTATCCCAAATCACCCTGCACACCCTTCAAGCACAATTTACACCGCTGGCCAACTTTAAACAATATAGCAGCACAGGGAAGGAAAGAGAAATGCAGTCAGGGCTGTAGGTGCTGCGAGTCTTAAGATTAATGTTCCAATGGTGTTCTCTGAAAGATCTACAGGAACAGAAAGTCCCATTTGTGCACTGTTGCATGTAACATATGTCACTGTAAAAGCCTGGATTTCTGCAGCACTCACTCAAGGTCACTGGATCGGTCCTGAAATGGAAATATCTTTTCCTAGATTTTTGGAAGTTTTAAACCTATTTTGCTTCTGATGTTCTTATCAGTCTTGGCAAGTGAGACTTCTTCACCTGCTTCACCAGAAAAACAGCAGCACTTTTCCAGAGAAGCACCAACCAGCATAGAAAAAAACTAGGATTTGTTTCGCAACAAATTTCTAGTGAATTTCACAAATGGTTACAAAGTAACTGCAAGTAGAAAGACTGAAATAGTATTTTCTTGGAAAACATCCTTCAGAAAAATACAGAAAATCAGTTAAGCACAATGTTCAATGACAACAAATGAGTGCAAGACTTGATTTTAGCCATTAGGAATTGTAAATATGTTCAGTTCCATGCATTTCATCTTTCTTCTTGTAGGGAATATGCTTTGTACATTTCTGTCCTGATTACATGAGTGCACTAATCAAGTCTTCTTCCATTGTCTACAGCTTATCGCTGTGGCCTTGAGCAAGGCAGGTGCTCCACTGAGAAGAGCTTTGAAAGAAACGTGTCTGATAAATGGGAACTAACTTATCTTCACCTCATCTCAAACAAATAACCTCTAGCGCACCTGACACCTCTTGCTTTCACAGGCCAACGAGACTTCAACACATCTGTGTCTGCTGTCTTGTTCTGTTTCTACAGCCCCCGAATCACCTCAAATATGGTGCATTTAATCATAAGACATTGAATCCGTTTGTAACGACACCAACCTTGAGAACAAGCGCACACGCTAAGCCAACATGATCTAGTCTCACTTCCACAATTCCTGGCTAATTCTGCACAACTGTCTGAGAATGTTAAAGCTCTGTTTGATGTTTTCTGTCTCTAAACTGCAGTTTCCTGTCGGAGAAGGTCATGCGGCCGCCGCTCTTTCCAGACAGCAGATAAGGTGCCAGCTCTGTGCCTGCTTGAACAACCATCCTTGGGCGTTATTATTAGTAATTTGGAGAGCTCGGGACCAGACAGGCGCTCCGTCTGCCTTTCGGGATATGGATTATCAGAGGCCCTTTGGTCCCATCCGCAGGTTGGGAAAGGAATGATAACCATCTCAAGATGACTGCCATGTGTGCACAACAAAAAATGAAAGGAAAATAAGGAGAGTGGCAGACACACCTTTGGAGCTGTATTCATTGGATGGGCCTTACCTGAGCTGGGTGTGATTGACATCCGTGTCCATGGTAACCCATAAGTGTGATGTCATAAGATCATTATATATGCAAGACTTGGAGTTTGTCATGTTAAGTGAAGCGTGTGGCACACAGACTTTGGTAATTGAGCTTTTTTGAAAGCAGCATTAATAATTTACGCATTACAACTCATTCTGCATGAGGTCATTCAGAAATGACTTACAAGACAGCCACCGTGGAGAGAAAGGCCCACATCGCTTCCTCCGCGTCCGTGTGGCTCCGTGCGCGCTTGAGAAACGGCTCTCCGGGTCACGGCTTCACGTCTATCCGGTTTGTTTAATCCGTTTGAAGGCAGGGTCGGCGGACGTTCCCGCTGGCGCCGGTGGACTGCATCTTTTCACCGTCAACGGGCGGCTTGGGGTCAGCGGGGTGTGAGCGCGCCACCGCCGATACGGATGGCTGCGGTCCGCGGTCGGTAACGGGCAGGGGGCGGGGCGGGGCGAGGCGGGGCGCAGCTGAATCCTCCGGAGTCTGACGAACAGGTGAAGCTAAGTTCAAACGCGACCCACACCTATACGCTGTTTCCGCTCATAAAAACTTTCCAAGCAAGTCCGACCGTAACTTTTCCTGCTGAAAATGTCCGTCCACAGATAAGGATTAAAACTGATTAATTCCGTGGAGTGCATGCGCGCGCGTAAGAGTCTGTGTCAATGCTGAGCCGCCACGGGCGAAATGACGCGTCGCGGGAGGCAAAGCACCTGGACGGGGATGGAGCGATGAAGACGCGGCGGCGGCGAGCTGGACCCCGGGTATCCTGGAGCGTGCTCGGTCATGGCTGCTGCGCCGGGGAGACGGGGAAATGATGATGGGGAGAAAGTGAAAGCAGAGGGAAAGGCGGAGGGGTGAGAGGCACACGCTCGCAGCCACCCGCGACAGCAGCTCCCTGCACCTGATTTCCCGGACTCAATTCTGGAGCTCCAGCGCAACAGCAGCCAAAACACGGGCCGATGACATCACCTCCAAAATGTTTGAAGGGGGAAAGAATGCAATCTGAGCTTTTTATTTATTTTTTAAAATGAAGAAAGTTTGCAGCTCCCCCCAGAACAGCGCAAAAGTCTGCCCGACGAAAGGGCTTCGGGCGTGAGGTAAAACGCGTCTTTTTTTTGCGCATTAAAGAAGGCGACCCATGCACTGGATGCAGCGTCCACTTAACCTGCGCCGCCTCCTCTTCCTCAGCCGCTTTCATTCACAAATTCACGTAAAACGTCGGATGCAAAAACTAACGTTTTTACGCGCGCGGTGCGTAAACGCGGCTTGTTTCTTCTCCTCTCGTTTGTCTTCTGAAGCTCAACGGCAGAGCGCAGAAATCACTCCAAGAAAAGAAAAGAAAAAAAAAACAGAACAAGATTTCAGATCAATCCA
>RJVU01047220.1:3910073-3929889 GCA_003731715.1 Anabarilius grahami | reverse complement strand
CACACACACACACACACGTATTGTCTCTGTTTGAGATGGCTTGCTTCGAGATGGTACGAGAGGAAGAGCTGTGGGTTAATGAGTCTGTCTTGGCAATGTGTTTGGCTGTGAGTTTCTCTGTGTTTAATACCTCCATTCTGTTCTACAATTAACATCAATCACTTCAGCTCAATACAGTCTGAGTCAGACAAAGACTCGAGACCAGCTGTGTGTGCATGTGGGCTTCTATTGGCTTCTCTACCTGCTCACATAGTCACTGCACCACAACATAACACTGATATTTACATGTTAAGCATATTGCATATTTATATTGCACTTGGCTTGTGGTCATGGCTGTAGATTTGGGATTGAATGGTAGGGGCCTGTCCTCATCACAGGTAGAGGTGAAGTGTGTAAATTCTGTCACCAAACAGAACTTCAAAAATAATGACTGTTTTCAGTCCAATTTTCCAGAGTACTTCCTCCATCTGAAACAGACCCCTGGTTTAGTCAATTCCAGAGTTGGTCTGGAAGCAGACCGAGACCCATTTTTTCAGTGGTCTCAGTCCGCTTGTTTGGTGCATACCAGGGTTCGGATAGTAGCGTTCACACTTACTCAAATGAACCGCACTAACAGAGCAATCGAGTTTGTTTTAATCGAACCAAACATGCCAAGT
This sequence comes from Anabarilius grahami, assembly GCA_003731715.1. NCBI lineage: Eukaryota > Metazoa > Chordata > Actinopteri > Cypriniformes > Xenocyprididae > Anabarilius > Anabarilius grahami. Next base: position 3,929,233 of record RJVU01047220.1, on the reverse strand, counting down.
ATGAACACACCCTTATATAGAGGTGAAAATAGGGTGACTCTGCAAAGTCAGATTGATTTAACCTCACGTTGTGTTCCGGTCATTTTGACACAGTGAGGATTATCTTTTTCCCAAAAATGCTAGTTAATGTTATTGCATTGGACTAAATCTTACTGACTTTGCTCACACAGGGTATAACAACTTTCCAACTTTTTTGTGGTATTTTTAGTGCTTCCCCCCAATCATATTAAACTTGTGGTGTTCTTAGTTCAAATTGATCAGCCTACAAATAATTGCTCTTTTCTATCAGTTAGGACAGGTTTTGTATACATTTTTTTGAACCGATTGATTGTAGGCCTCACTGATCGAAACTTGCGCAACACAGCTTTTTAGGTGAATCAAGTCAGACAAAGACTCGAGACCAGCTGTGTGTGCTTGTGGGCTTCTATTGGCTTCTCTACCTGCTCACATATTTGCTGAACCACAACATACACTGATATTTACATGTCAAGCATATTGCGTTTTTATATTGCAATATATGTCTTGTGGTCATGGCCGTAGATTTGGGATTGAATGTCCTAATCATAGGTAAAGGTGAAGTGTGTAAATATTGAGTGTCACCAAACCAAACTGCAAAAATACTGTTTTCAATCCAGTTTTCCAGAGTACTCCCTCCATCTGAAACAGACCCCTGGTTTAGTCAATCTGACATGTCAGCAACTATAAAAACCACATTGTTTTGACTTATAGGTTTACTTAGGGTGTGTTCACACTTGTAGTTCAGTTCTCTTGGTTCTTTTTGGTCCGGACCACAAAAAAGAAAATAATATATTTATCCTGGTTCACTTAGCGTTCACACTGTCATTTTTAACACTGAACCTAAAGATACAAAACAATAAAAAAAACGTCTTTTATGACGTACATTTTGTGAAGGAAATTGTCAAACACCTAAAACAATTCTGCGTGCTGGACTGTATGCGCTTGCTGTATGGATGTAACGGACGCAAGAGCTGTGCATGTAAATCTCACTCCTGTGGCCTCAAGATGGAGCTGACAACTCGTGAAGTTCTGATGCCTGTACCGAACTGTGATGGACAAAATCGCGACTATGACAAGAAAAAACAAGTATGCTTGAGTATTCTGTCCATTTTAGGGTTGCATCTTGTGACAACGTGTCCTGTTTTTGGTTCTTTTACATGACTTTGGTCTGTGTTGCGTTCATATTTCATTCGAACCACACCAGAGTTCGTCTGGAAGCGGACCGAGACCCATTTTTCAGTGGTCTCGGTCCGCTTGTTTGGTGCACACCAGGGTTCGAATGGTTGTGCACTTATTCACACTTATTCAAATGAACCGCACTAACAGAGCAATCGAGTTTGTTTTAATCGAACCAAACATGCCAAGTATGAACACACCCTTATATAGAGGTGAAAATAGGGTGACTCTGCAAAGTCTAATTGATTTAACCTCTCATTGTGTTCTGGTCATTTTGACACAGTGAGGATTATCTTTTCCCCCCGAAAATGCTAGTTTATGTTATTGCATTGGACTAAATCTTACCGACTTTCCAACAACTTTCCAACTTTTTTGTGGTGTTTTTGTGATTTTTGTTTTTTTCCCCCAGTCTTTGTTACACTTGTGGCTACAAATAATTGCTTATAAATCTCTCTTTATACTTTATTATTGCCAAATACTGGATTCAATCCTTTTATCAAAATCTTTTCTTTCAGTTAGGACAGGTTTTGTGTTCCTTTTTTGAACTGATTGATCATAGGCCTCATTGATCTAAACTTATGCACTGCAGCTTTTAAGTGAATAAGCTTGGGTGATCATTTTTCACTTGAACAATGAGGTGCATAATCTCAGATCTATGAGGCCAATATGAATCAGTTCCAAAACGGAATACAAAACCAATGCTAATTGAAAGAAAACAAGTTGACAAAAAGATTGAATCCAATATTTGGGGATAATATAGCATAATGAGAGATTTACAAACAAGTTTTATTTTTGTCCTGAAACACCAAATTAGGTACACAGCATGCGGTTTAAAAACATATAGCAAAACTAATCCTATGTTCTCTCTTGTGCTTTCAAACAGGAGACAAATCTCAGTTTGATCGCACCTTCACGTCGTAAGATTTTCACTGGCCACTTTCTCTTTAACGTCTACAGTATATGATAATCATCGTGTGTCTGGTCTGGAAATTACAGTCCCTTTGGGGTGAGGTTAGTCCGCAGGTTACCAGTAAAGAGCTTATTAAACCGCACATGGAAACCGCACGTGTCTTTTTAAAGATCTGTGGTTGATAGATATGAAACCAGATTGGATGCTTCCATTAATGCAAAGTGGTTACAAACCTTCTGGTCTGTCGGTTAACCTGTCTGACCTGAGCTAAACTGGATTAAGATCTGTGGCAACATGGTTTGTGGTTTTTGGGGGGTTGTAGTATTGTACCGTTCCAGCGCAGTGTTGGAATTGGGGGTGATTGTAGTCCACGGTCTCATGGTTCTCATTAGGGCCGCACATGATAGAAAGGCTGTTGAACTAGCGCGTCACATCTCATCATAAAGTCGTTATCTGCAATGAAACTCCTTTTATCAGTGAGTCACTAAATCTAAACCGTTCCCCAATGTGTAAATGTATGAGACACATTATTGAGTGTCTTTGATGACTGGCCCTGGTGAAAACGTCAAGTGCCGCAGAGCTGCGGAATTTGCGCGGCGCTTTGAAATGAGAACCTGTTAGCCACTTGTACCGCAAGCGAGGACAGCTGCGAAGGGAACGGGTCAGGAATTAATTACAGCAAGACATGTGTGTGTGTGTGATATCACTGCGAGGAGATGAAGGAGACTGAGGGGTGAGCGAGCAAGAATAAGAGATGAAATATTGTTTTTATTAGCGACGATGTAGGTGGCGGGGTGCCGACTCTTGCGCTCGGAGATCAATCCGCGCTTCGCTTCATGTTTGGAATCCATCACAGCTGTCTTGGTGATGAGGGATAACTTTACTTTTCTCGCTGTGGTGCAGTTCTTGTAAAAGGAGTGTGAAATGTTGACTGTGATAACTTTAACATGACATTGGTGACATGGAGCGGCGTACACTCTTCTCAAGTGAAACCAATTGAGAGCAACCCTCGCCAATGCTCTTTCACTGAGTGTTAGAGTCAATCCTGTGTATTTATAGATATGACAAGACTTTGATAGCATGCCAAAAAATCACATAAAGCTGAAGTTTTTTAATTGTTTGGGTGTTAAAATACTTTCTCCTTTCTCAACTTAATTTGCAGAGACAGCTGTAGGGCATTTGGCGGTTGATTTAAGAGAAAAGTTTCACTGCTTTCACAACATTGCTCCGTTTGTTTGAGCAGCCTGATGCAGCTACACTGACTCAACCAATTGCGCAAGTTTGGGGCGGGACTATTTGTTTGCCGACCATTGGCAAACCTGTTTGAAAACCATCATTTTTGCAGTTCCTTTTGGTGACACAAGTGGTGCAGAAATTACATGCATCAGCTATAAAGTTATGGATGATGACAAGTGACTCATTTGTGTCTATTTTTATTTGTTCCAAGGAGAAACATCTTGTTGGTGTCTACTAATCTATGAAAGAGCAACTTCCTCTGGGAAATCACCACTGTATACAGCATGTACAGTACAGTGACTTTGGGTAGAAAATGGCATATGTAGATCAGCTGGTTCAAATCAACCAAGGACCAGCATGTTTGGACATCGATGTGAATCTGACAGGAGCAGTGTGTCCTCTCAGGTAGTGACTTACTTCTGCTGCCAGGCTCAATGAATGTCAGCTATGAGTTTAATTCACAAAGCTCCGTTAGCAAGTGCAAACGTCTTTTTGCTGCAAATACCAGCAACTGGAGTAAATTTATTCCTGAAGTTCCTGGCGCAGAGACCCAACATTCCCCAGCAAACACAAGAGTTCTAATGTTTGCCGTTGGCTTCAGAAAATGGAGTGACAAGCCAAATGAACTTGTCTAAATGGAGGAGAACACAGCGAACCCTGCCAACAATTACTAACAGGTATGGCACTGCGGCCCAGGAGCGCGGCGGTTGTTGGTGTTTGTTGGAGGGATTCTGGGGTCAGTGCGCAGGGGGCGGCAGGGCCCAGATCCTGGAACTCTGTCAGCGTTCTCCTCGACTCGCAGGAAAAGCACAGGCGGAGATGGTTAACAGGTAATTGTATAATTAGCAGCAGGTATTGTTTTTGAATGGCTGACTGAATCTGACATGTGTCCGCCGACAGAAACAGCAAACTTACATCATCGTCTTGCCCTGCCACAGCTGAAATGGAAGCATTTGTCCTTTGCTGGAATGGAGCTGGAAAAGAAAGTCATGTTTCGTGCAATTGCTTCTTTCCCTAAGTTGCATTCGGGAAGGAGATCATCATATCCTGGAGGTCGTATGTACCAAATGAATCCTCTTTTTTAAAACTAATTTTTAAAGTCATAATGAAATCAAAATGGACAATTCTTGTTTTGTTTTTTAAAATGGAATATTGCTGTATTTATTATAAATGATTTATCCACGCACATTTTTAAAAATTCATGTGCCTTGTAATCTAAAATCATAATAACTTCCACTTGCAGCAAAATCTCTTCTCTGATGATGTTTACTGGCGCAAGGGCGTGGCAACCTGTCTGAGCTCGACCAATAGCAAACCACAACCACCAAATCAATTCCCTAGTGACAGAATCAAGTCCCGCCCTACATTTTTATTCATCGAGAAGCTGTTTCACTTGGATATACATCATAATATGGAGGAAAAGACTATCGCAACTTCTGTTTCATGCTGACGTTAAGCTTTTTGCCATTTCATTGATAATGGCCTCAGGGAATGACACAAGCAGAGGCAAAGCATCCATTGTAATGTGTTATATTCACCCCTCACGTTTTGGAAAAGAATCATTATAATTTAAGGATTTCGATTCGCTTGATCGTGGTTCAAAGATAACTTTTAAAGCTGCTCTTTTTTGCAATAGAGTGCATGCTTAAAAGATATCAGAGAAACAGGTGTTGTGAGAAATCAAACCCATCTCTGTGATAGCACTGGACTCTAAACAGCAAGAAACACCTGGCATTAAGATGCATTTTCAGTTTTCGGATCCCGATCGGATCACAAGTTTCCCCATTAAAATCTTGATGTAAATGCACCTAAGCATTGTGATCTGGGTTGTGTTGCACCAGCTATTCTAAGTTCTTATCTAAATTGGAACATAAAGTTGTCATTAGAGGCTTAGTAACTAATTCTTTACTTTATTAGGGCCCGAGCACCGATGGTGTGAGGACCCTATTGTAATTGCTCAGTCAATTCTTCTTCTTCTCCAAAACGAATCGCATTTTTGAGGGCCTAAACGTGCCCGAAAACTCATGAAACTTTGCACACAGGTCAGAAGTGGCGAAAATTTACATCTGATATGGGATTTAGAATTAGGTGTGGCAAAATGGCTCGATAGCGCCATCTCCAATATTTCAATTAAGCGCCCTTTGCACTATGTTTCACGTACAAGTATGAAATTCAGTACATACACGTAACAGCCCAATACCTACAAAAAAGTCCCTGGGTGCAAAATCTGAAAACCCAACAGGAACTGAGATATTTTGAATTTTCTCTGCAAAATGTTTGCAGTTTTTGCCATTTCCACACATTGTACTTTAACAAACTCCTCCTAGAGCTTTAATCAGATCAACATCATATTTGGTCAGTCTAATCTAAAGGCCTTTGTGACGTTAAATTGCGAAGATCTAGAGTTTTCGCTGAAGGGCGTGTCCATGGCGGCCTGACAAATTTCGATGTGTTGCCATGAAACTGGAAGGTATACGATGTCCGATCTGCCCCAAACTTAACATGTTTGATAGTAATCCTGGCCTGAAGACATCTACATGCCAATATTCAGTTACAGTCAAAGCGCCACCTGCAGGCAACAGGAGATGAAATGTTTTACACTGTGATTGACTCCTCATGGAGATTTTACCAGAACCACATCATACATGGTCAGTCTAATCTTAAGGCCTTAGCGACATTAAATTGCAAAGATCTTGAATTTTTGTTAAAGGGCGTGTCCGTGACGGCCTGACAAAGTCTGATGTTTCGCCATGAAAGAGGAAGCTGTTGTAACTCAGACATACAATGTCCGATCTGCCCCAAACTTTACACGTGTGATAAGAGTCCTGGTCAAAGACATCGGTGAGCCCGGGTGCGAGGGCCCTTTCATCGCTTTCATTCGGTTTGTTCTTAAAGCAGAGCATAGCTAGTAGGTCGCAAGCTGTCAATAAAGTAATGTGTAGTTGCATAATATGACATTTACCCTCAAAGATCCAATAGCAGCCTTCAAATGCTTGAGCATAAGTAGTTTAGATGCTGTGTATTTCAGTTTATCCTTGATTCTATCTTCTTTTGATTCATAACTAACGGTAAAAATATGTTTCCATATGTTTCCATTGTATTCCAAGTCTGTCAGGTAAAACAATTCTGTCAATCTGTTTAAGTATATATTAACTAGGCACTGCAATGCAAAAATATTAAGTAGTGCCTAAGTTGTAACTTTATAATCCTTTATGTCAAAACTAGGTCTAAGTTGTAACTTGCGCACAGCTGGTGCATCTGTCCCCAGATCACCGAAAACAGCATTTTGGATTTTGCATGACAACTACTATGAGATCTTTATTCAATCACACTGAACATGCATTTCAATTTTAAAAGGTTTGTTCACCCAAAAATGACATTTCTGTCATTAAGTACTCACCCTCATGTCTTCCCAAAACCGTAAGAACATCTTTGGAAAACAAATTCAGATATTTTTGATGAAATCCAAGTTTTTTTTTATCTCCAATAGTCCCCGTACGCAGTTAACACAGTGAACGCAGTGAACACAGTTCAATGTTTCCGTGTTTACGTCCGAATGCCTGGTCAGTATTGATCGACGCTGTTCACGTGAGCAGCACGACATATGCGTGATGCTGATGCAGGAACCGGCCATTACTGAGCCGGTGTTTGGACGTAAACAAGGAAGCGCTAAACTGCGTTCCCTGTGTCAAATGACAGGGAAGAAAATAAATTGTTGCATAAAGTCATTATTTTGTGTCATGTGGACTATTTTAACGATGTCTTTAATACCTTTCTGAACCTTGAATGACGGTAATTACGTTGCTCTTGGATTTCATCTAAAATATCTTACTTTATGTTCTGAAGATGAAAGAAGATCTTACAGGTTTGGAATGACCTGAGGTTGAGTAATTAATGACAGAAATTTCATTTTTTGGTGAACTAACCCCTTAAGATGCATTTTGGTGAATCGGATCACAAGTAGACGGCGAGACATATACCCATTTACACCTAGTGTTCTAAACTGTCTCTTTTGTCCACATTCTACCACTTCTGTCCTGATTTCTACGAGGGGAGAGTCTATAGGCAGGTAAATATATGTCATTTTTTTCAGATCTTTCGACCTAATGGACAAAATAAACTTGTGCAATTTACATATGATCGCACACGAAGAAGACGGAAAAACACACGGAAAGCATATGTTTTCGTCTTCAAAACAAACTTGGATTTTCAGCCAACAAAGTTTAAATCGTGTCTGGCTAGCGCGCTTCCCATAATGTTTACGCATTAGGTCAGTAGGTGGAGAGCAGGCGGTCTTTTGTGGCTGTTTGAACACATTCGACCACATGAGCATCTACAATACGAAAGCAATCAGGTTGAATGTGTTTTCGACTACCTCTGGAAGTGGTCGAAAGTGGACAAGCTCAAAACATTTTAGACCCTGTTTACACCTGTATTTAGCATCGTCCACTTGTGATCCAATCAACCAAAACGCATCTTAATACCAGGTGTAAACAGGGCCACTGACTTCTCTTATGTGCTAAGATTATCAGAAGTTTGTGAAACAGCTGACGCACCTTTCAGACCAAGNGGGGCAGTCGTGGTCTAATGGATAGAGAGTCGGACTTGTAACCCAAAGGTCATGGGTTCGAGTCTCAGGTCTGGCAGGGATTGTCGGTGAGGGGAGTGAATGTCCAGCGCTCTCCCCACCCTCAATACCACGACTGAGGTGAGACCCTTGAGCAAGGCACCATACCCCCAACTGCTCCCCGGGCGCCGCAGCAATGGCTGCCCACTGCTCCGGATGTGTGTTCACGGTGTGTGTGTTCACTGCTGTGTGTGTGCACTTGGATGGGTTAAATGCAGAGCACAAATTCCGAGTATGGGTCACCATACTTGGCCACATGTCACATGTCACTCTTTTGTGGCTGTTTGAACACATTCGACCACATGAGCATCTACAATACGAAAGAAATCAGGTTGAATGTGTTTTCGACTACCTCTGGAAGTGGTCGAAAGTGGACAAGCTCAAAACATTTTAGACCCTGTTTACACCTGTATTTAGCATCGTCCACTTGTGATCCAATCAACCAAAACGCATCTTAATACCAGGTGTAAACAGGGCCACTGACTTCTCTTATGTGCTAAGATTATCAGAAGTTTGTGAAACAGCTGACGCACCTTTCAGACCAAGCAGAAACCTCTGCTAATCGGATGCATCGGCAGTGGACTGAACAAATGAGCAAGCGGTAATCCTGCCATGATGAGCAGCCACTTACCTGCCTTTCAGCAAATCAGTGACCTAACCTAATTAAGAGCCAAGCTGAAAAGATTTATAGCATGTTCTCACACACTTTTCAGATCAGTCCAATGCCCTTGGACCAGAAGCGGACCACGTCTCCTCTGTATGACCCCAAGTGTGTGTTTGAAATGTGTTTGTGTGTGTGTGTTGTCAACGTGTTCCAGATTGTCTTGACATATGCTCTGTGTGTTTATTATGAGACGGATGCATGTGTGTGTGTGTGGATTGCGATGGCATGTGTTTCAGGTGTGTGTGTGTGTGTGTTTGGGAGTGTAAGGTGTATGGTATGATTGTGTATATTTGGAATATGAGGTCAGGTTTTCAGGCCGTGCTGATGGCGAGAGCAGATGTGGTTTGTGTTGGATTCTGAATTTTCTGGATGTCGTTTTTTCTCTTCCTCACCTTTTTTTCACTTTCCTCTTCGTCCGTCCAGGTTATAGCCTTATTCCTCTTCTTTTTTCACCTCATTTTTTTCCTCTCCTCTCCATCATTTTGCTGCTTTGCAGAAGAGGAACTGTACTGTTTATGAAAGCCTTTAATGTGCTGTGTAATTACTCTTGGCTATGGCTTCCTTCATTAGTCACATCAATAAAGCACCTTATAATCACCAGGGAGAATGTGGCCAGAAACAAACTCAGGTACACAAATGCAGACATGACGCTAGACCAAAGTGTTGCAGGCGTGAGGAACTTAAAGTCGGCATGAAACGCAAGTTAAGATTTTTATTCCCTGTTGTGATGTATTTTTGAGTGAAACGGCATCGCGGACAAAATAAAAAATGTTGGGCGGGACTTGATTTTGTCTGTGGGGATTTGATTAGATGGTTGCGGATTGCTATTGGTCGATCTCATGAGTGACAGATTGCCCCGCCCTCATCATCAGAGAAGAGGAGAGTTGTCGCTACAAGAGGGAGGGAAAACTATTTTGATTAAAGATTACGAGGCATATTAATTAAAAAAACTAACGATGTGCACGGATAAATAATTTATAATAAACACTGCAACATTCCATAAACTAATAAGAATTGTTAATTTTGAATTCATGGTGACTTTAGCGTGTGTTGATGCATTACTGTGGGGTAACAAACCTCATTACTCAAGAAGTTGATAGATGTGTTGTTATTCAGATAGCTAAGTCAACAGTGTAATTAAAACTTGCTCAACCATAGAAGAAGTCTTTACACTGTCTACTGTAGCACCCCTTGTGGCACATACTTGCAATGACGCAAGAAATTGATCAGCTAGACCTGTTTGAGTTGTACTTGATTATGTTTGGGTTAAGAATGAGACATGAGATATAAGAATAAATTGATGCAGGGATGACGCATTTTTGTAACCCAAGTTAGCCTTTTTTTGGTTCCATCATCCCAAAGTCAATGGGTTTTCCATATGTATATATATATATTTGTTTTTTATTTTTAGATTTGTAATAAATGTTTTAAGTGTGTGTATATGATATCTAAATAGATATTTAATTTATATTTAAATACATTACTAAGTTTTAAAATATAATTATTGAAAATTAGGCCAATTTTGTAAAAATTAATTAGATTAGACTTTTTTTTGTCATTTTGCATATCGTTAGCCTCATAGCATAATTGCCTAAGTCATTTTTTGGCCAAATTGTGATATCTGCCTTTGAAATATGATCTGGGCAATTATGCTATGAGGCTAACGATATGGCAATTTTTTTGTATATATGGTATATATCATTTTTTTATTTTTAGATTTATAATATTTTATATATATATGGTAACATTTTTTTTCAATGTTTTTGAAAGAAGTGTCTATGCTTACCAAGTCTGCATTTATTTGATCAAAAATACAGTAAAAATTTCATATTGTGAAATATTATTGCAATTAAAAATTTCTATGTGAATGTATTTTAAAATGTAAGTTATTCCTGTGATGCAAAGCTGAATTTTCTGCATCATTACTCCAGTCTTCAGTGTCACATGAACATTAGACATTTATGGTGTGTCCTCATTTAGCTAGCCTAAATTTTGTGTGTTTGTGTGTTTGTGTACGTATACCTGCTTGTGTGTGTGTGTGTGTGTGTGTGATGTGCATACATGTGTGCTTGTGTGTGTGTGCATGGGTGTGTGCGCGTTTTTGTGATTTATGAGGACACAAATTTGTATAATGCTGGGTATTACACTGGTATTACGACGTAAACATGAAATATGAGGACATTTCATGAGTCCTCATATTTAAAATAGCTTTAAAAACATACTAAACAATGTTTTATTAAAAATTTAAAAATGCAGAATGTTTTCTGTGATGGTTAGGTTTAGGGGTAACGGTAGTGTAGGGGGATAGAATATTCAGTTTGTACAGTATAAAAACCATTACGCCAATGGAATGTCCTCACTTTGATAGCAAAACAAACCTGTGTGTGTGTGTGTGTGTTGACACGTGCCCCTTTCACTGGCTCCTCCACAATCACTTACCACTCCACAGATTAGGGGCTTTACCATGGATCTCTTTCACTCTGTCTTTCTGCTTGCTGACGGCCGGACGCAGGTCTCTACTGTCAACACAGCTGGGATCTAAAGTACTGAACGACGCTTGTCGAGGCTCTAAAATTGGATCAAGCAGAATTTCCTGCGTATTGTTTTAGATGTGTTCCTGATCCCCTTCCTAACCCTTGACTTTAAAGTGTTGCCACGCTCCACCTCGTGACCTTTGAATCTTTACCCCTGCCCCCGGAGATTTGTGAGTGAGAGAGAGCTCTCGTTTGTCCAACAAATACTACAACAAATTAAGCAGCATTAGAATACCCGGGCGTGAAGCCTGATGTCCGTCTGCATTTCATTAGTGTGGCTCTCTAACGCGTTCCATCTGGAGGGGCTGCCGCAAGCTCCCTCTTGCCCCGTGTGGTGTGGCCCGGCCTGGGTCAAGATGCCCTCAGACCCCCCAGCAGCACGCGGCCCTTTGTCAACTCTAATTTCGCCTGAACTCGATACTATAACAAATGCTTCTATTAAATGAATATGTCTTTTTAATATCTGGGAATAAAAAAGGGAACTTATATCCATTTTTATATTATGTTGCACATTCATTTTCACAGTATAAAAAAAGATTTAAAGGTGTAATTTACCCAAAATGGGTCATTCCAAACCTGAATGACTTTCTTTATTTTGTAGAACTGGTAATGTCCTTCAGAAGTGACCAAAATGATTCTGGCACATTTATCCATCTGTTTCTCTCTCTCCATTCCCCCTCCTTCAGAAAGCAAAAAGGGATGATGGGAAAGAACAAGTGTGAGTCCGATGACACCTCCTCCATCACTTTCTCCTCTTTAGTGTCACCAAAGGGATTTTTCCACATACACACACATGCCCACAATAGTTTGTTTGATTCTGTTCAGAGTGAGTCGGGAATATAAGATGTGACAGGGATATGGAGGCCGGCAGTCGTCTGGAATGTGGCAGAATTTTAGAAAGTGACAAAAACGGAACGGTGAGAGAGTTCTGGAATACTGCAGGCTATCAGAACCCTATAGAACTGTACGGATTTAAGGAATATGACAGAATTCTGGAAGAATATTCTGGAACGAGACACAGAAAGAGAAATAGAAAATGAAATGTAGACAAAACTTTTTTTATTCAGGGAATGAATAAGAGAATAGGGAATAATCTGAGTGTTGAGAAATGAGGGGTTGAAAACTTATGAGTTTGTGTGGTTGGGATGGGAATGGGGGTTAAGGGATGGGAGGATCATGGATAGCAATAAATATATATGTGTATATATATATATATATATGTGTTTGTGTGTGTATATGTATATATAGTTAGTTAGTTATGTAGTTATTTATTTAATGCATTAAAGGATTAGTTCACTTCAGAATTAAAATTTCCTTATAATTTACTCACCCCCATGTCATCCAAGATGCTTTCTTTCTTCAGTCAAAAAGAAATTAGGGTTTTTGAGAAACGATCTGTCAATTTCTAAAAAAAATAAAAATAAAAATGTATATACTTTTTAACCACAAATGTTTGTCCTGCACTAGCTCTATGATGCGCCATGCATTACGTAATCACGTTGGTATGGTCACAAGTAATGCAGGTGGAAAGTACCGCGGTAGGGTGAAAAATCGTATTTTCTCCTCCAACTTTAAAATCGTCCAACATCGTTGTTTTAAATTTTTTTGTAAAGGCCGTTTGACCTTGCACATTCACTTTGTAGACACTGGATCGGTACTTCCGCCTACGTCACGTGTGACCTTTCCAATGTGATTATGTACTGCATGGCACATTGCAGAGCAGTGTATTTGTGTTTTTTTTTTTAGAAAATGACCGATCGTTTCGCTAGAAAAGACCCTTATTCTTCATCTGGGGTCATGTAGAGCCCTTTTAAGCTGCACTGAAACTGCAATTTGGACCTTCAACCTGTTGAACCCCTGTGAAGTCCACTGTATGGAGAAAAATCCTGGAATGTTTTCCTCGAAAACCTTCATTTCTTTTCGACTGAAGAAAGAAAGACATAAATATCTTGGATGACATGGGGGTGAGTAAATTATCAGGGAATTTTAATTGTGAAGTGAACTGATCTAACATAATGCCATAATAGAATTTTTTAAAATAAAATTACAACAGACTAACCCAAAACCTTAAAGAAGTATTTATATAATCTTCTTTATATATAATCTTAATGTGTTTTTCCCACAGTCTGTCAGCAGATGCTCTCGTCTGACATTCAGGAATGACTCAGTGCTGAGGTCATAGGTCAAATATCATTGTTCCTCTTTACTGTAATAACAATGCTAATTCAGCCCAGAAGCTTCACATGAATACAGAAGATTCCAGCCTCAGAGCCAACCAGCCCAGTCTCTAAACCGATGTTTCTGGAGCGGCCTCAAATTATGTGAGCTGAAGGTCAAATTTGAAATTAATGTCAGCCTTATAGTTTTGTCACTTTTTTCATAACAACTTTTTAAAGACAGAATTAAGAGATTTGAATCTTTGTTTTCATGCAAATAATTGGATTCATAGTGGTTTACAAATGAATGCATATTTAGTGGTGTTTGCTAAGTGAAGCATCGCTATTTTCCTGTTCTGAACATGTAAGATTTTGCACTCAAGTTAGCCCACATACTTTGGCTATATTCAAAACAGAATACTAGTGTACAGCTTTTAGCATACTGCACACTGTGTGCTGCATACTGCTTGCTTTTTTTATTTGAAGCACTGAATTATACAGTAATATGCTATTATGAAAAGTGTAAAAGGCGCACGAGTTTGATTCAGTGCCAATTTCTTGAGAAGACCAGCTTCCCCTAAAATGTCTTCAGAAATGCTGTTTAGTGGTCATTTGAGAAGCAGCCTTATAGAAGCAGCATTTCAAACACACAAAAAATAAATCTCAGTACATATCTTGATATTGATCTGTGACATCTGTGCTTCCTTACTCTTGAAAAACTCCAGCCGCCACTGGTTTGATTGGAGATGAACGCAGGAAGGTAGATCTGCACAGGCTTGGTTGAGCAACTCGTTCTGCTATTATGCAGACAATAGAAATGTTTTGCATCTTCACCTATGGTAAGATGATTCCACAGAAACCCGCCGAAGTCTCTGAAGCTGTAACTAGCAGATCTTGGAAACTAGATTCATCCCTTATGAGAAAAATGTACAAGATAGAATAATCTTAGGTTTTGTTAACATTAGTGTGTGTAGTGTGTGTTAAGTTGAGGTAACATTTATAGTGTGTAGTGTTCTGATATCAGTACTGTATGTTAATGATACAGAAATGCTGCGGTATAGTAGATATGTTGCAGTGCCGTTTTTGTTAAAGCACACACACCCACAGGTTTTCCATGTTTTATGGTGACTTTCCATAGACATAATGATTTTTATACTGTACAAACTGTATATTCTATACCCTAACTCTAAACTTGCCCCTAAACCTACCCATCACAGGAAACTTTCTACATTTTTACATTTTCAAAAAACTTAATTTCATATGATTTATAAGCTGTTTTCCTCATGGGGACCAAAATATGTCCCCACAAGGTCAAAAATTATTGGTATTACTATCCCATTTGGTCCCCATGATGTAGGGAATACCAGGTACACACACACACACACACACAGAGAGAAAGAGTTCTTGGCTTCAGGGCCGGCGTGTGCTGGCTTCAGACATGCTGTATGTTTGGCGTGTGCTGTGGTTTTACTTGAGTAGTAGATCACAGTTGCGTCATAGTTGCATGCGTGAGAATGGCTGCATCTCTATCTGAGGGTCTGTTTGTGATCAGGGTTTGATCTATGATGGGGTTTTTGGGAGTGTGTGTGTGTGCGTTATCTCTTTGAGTGTAGTAGTTTGCGATCAACTGATCTGATGCATGTTTGAGCAGAAAAACACTGTCCAGATGAACACGTTCTTACTCGGATATTGCACTTTCATAGCTCAAAAGTCTGAATGAGTTCATTTCAATATCAGCTTAAAATCACATTGAGATCACTGACTTTTGATTACAGTGTTTTGGCAAAACTGAGCACAGTTTAAGACATTATCGAATCTCTTCTGAAACTCTGCAGGAGACACATCTGAGATTACTGGGCTCTTTTTCTCAGGAGAAGCATCTGAGAAGCAGGAGAATTCTCCATTTGACCTCCGTTGCTGTTTAGGAACGATTATTGAGGTATTAAAGAGATCTCATTTGTGTTTAAATGCCTGCTGCAGATGTGTGTGTTGTCAGTTGGTTTAGCTCTTTAACAGTCTCTGGCTCTACACATGTCAGTTTTCAAAGCTGTATGTTGTTTATGAGCAAAATTTTCCTGCTTGGATGACCAAAAAAGTGGGAAAATCTTTTCACACCCAACACACACATACACACGCACGCACACAGAGTTGCTTTTGAGAGGACTCCATGCTGCTGGTTTGGCTGTTCTGTTCTGAGCAGATGATACTGTTTATTAGAATAACTGATGTCTGATGAAAATTTTTATGTGTGCCTGTGCCAGTACAGCCACAAGAAGTTTAGCACTACATTGGAGAAAATGCTGATTTTTGTCACTGCATTTATGTTTTGCTGCATATAAATGCTCTTAAAGTTAACATGACATCAAAGTTTACTCTATACACTGCAAAAAAATGGTCTTGTTTTCCATGATTTAAAAAAAAAAAATCTTAAAGGAGTCCTTGATTATGATTTCACTTTTTTAACTTTAGTTAGTGTGTAATGTTGCTGTTTGATCATAAACAACATCTGCAAAGGGAGATATTTTCTTTTATAGAAATCGCTTTTTAAGAACTACAACAAACGGCTGGTAGAGACAACAACGAGCTTATTCCCGGGTTGGTGACATCACAAACTTTAAAAATGTACATAAACCCCGCCCCCGAGAACACGCAACAAAGGGGGCGAGGCCATGTTGGGCTGCTTTAGAGAAGAGGAAGAGTTGTTGTAGTAGAGTGTTGTTAACATGCTGTCATTTTTACTCCGGACTGCTTCACAAACGAGGGTCAATTTAATGCTGGATTTGCACAAAAGATTAACATGACGGCACACGCTAGTCGATGAGTTGAATCAACTCCACAGCAACTACATAAATTTATCCACTAACCATTCTGAAACATCTGATTTCATTCTAAAAGTTGCAACTTCTTCCTGAGTCTCTCCATCAGTGTCGACTCCGGTTTGAACAATGTAAGGCTGAACACCGTTACTGACAATCCTTATTTTGGCTGAGTGAGATTCTCCAGCTTTGTTGTTGTTGAGCAATCAAAGCACGAGCTGTTAAAGCTCCTCCCTCTTCTGGAAAGGGGGCCGGGAGCAGCAGCTTATTTGCATTTAAAGGGACACACACACAAAAACGGTGTGTTTTTGCTCACACCCAAACAGGGGCAAATTTGACAAGCTATAATAAATGATCTGTGGGGTATTTTGAGCTGAAACTTTCTGGAGACACCAGAGACTTATATTACATCTTGTAAAAGGAGCATTATAGGTCCCCTTCAAGTTAAGATACAGTTATTTTAAAATGACATAAGTATGTATCTTGATTTAAGAATGCTTAGAAGGAAGAAAAGCACTTATTTAACAGTGTACTTACTTTCTTAATACATATTCTTGGTCTTATTGTGTACCGGTGATGTTTCACAAACGGCAGCAGACCTGCATTCAGCTCTTACTTCATTTCGGTATAAAACACACATTTTACACCATCTAAATAATTCCTGATGATAAAATTAAGTCCCATCAATTCTTCTGGTTGAATATCCTGTTTACCTCAGAAATACGTCACATTACAGAGCTAAAATGGTTTGCGAACAGTGTTTCATGTTGACTTAGAGCCCCAATTACATGTAGAACATGTTCTGGTTTATTCTTTGCCTTTTATTTTTAGTCTTCACAGACACACACACACACACAGTTTTTGGGGTGCAGCTGTGTTGGTGATGTCATCCTTTACTGCCTCTTTGCTGATTGGTAGTCTTTATTAGAAGCAGGGCATGTGTGTGCAAATACACACACACACACACGTTCGTTTTAGTGAATTGTGGGGACATTCCATAGACGTAATGGTTTTTATACTGTACAAACTGTATTTTCTATCCCCTACACTACCCCTAAACCTAACCATCACAGGAAACTGTGCACACTTTTACTTTCTCACAAAAACTCATTCTGTATGATTTATAAGCCTTTTGAAAAGTGGGGACATGGAGTAATGTCCTCATAAGTCACCTTTTTTGTAATACCTATGTCATACCCATGTCATTATACACATTGTGTCCACACACACACACACACACACAGGTTTGTTTTGCTATCAAAGTGAGGACATTCCATAGGCATAATGGTTTTTATACTGTACTAACTGTACATTCTACCCCCCTACACTACCGTTACCCCTAAACCTACCCATCACAGGAAACATTCTGCATTTTTAAATTTTTAATAAAACATTGTTTAATGTTTTTAAAGCTATCTTAAAAATGAGGACTCATATGTCTCATATTTCATGTTTACGTCGTAATACCAGTGTAATACCCATGTCATTATACAAATTTGTGTCCTCATAAATCACAAAAACACGTGCATACACACACACACACAAAACCCTACCCATCACAACTAGCTTGCTTAACCCAAACCCTTACCCTAAACCTACCCTTAACCTAATTATAACCATATCCCTAAAACCAAGTCTTGACCCTCAAACAGGCCTCAGAATGTGAGGACCGACCAAATTGTCCTGACTATATTCTTTGACCTCACTCTGATGGTCTAAATGTCAAACTGATCCTCACAAAGATAGCTGAACAAGTACACAAACTGACACACACACACACACACACACACAGGTTTGTTTTGCTATCTTAGTGGGGACTCTCCATAGGCGTAATGGTTTTTATACTGTACAAACTGTATTTTCTATCCCCCTACACTACCCCTACCCCTAAACCTAACCATCACAGGAAACATTCTGCATTTTTACATTTTCAAAAAAACATCATTTAGTATGTTTATTAATCCATTTCCCTCGTGGGGACCGCTGGCTGGTCCCCACAATGTAGGTGAACTCAGGTTTTTATTACATCGTGGGGCCATTTGGTAATATAAACAAGAACACACACACACACACACACAAACACACTATACTGACACTCATTGTTATGATTTGACTAGTTAAGGTTATTCTTTTCTTTCTTTCTTTCTTTCTTTCTCAAAAACCACCTGCAGCTTTCCCTGTCCCTGCCGACCAGTTTGAAGTGTGTTCCCTATAGTCAAACGCCAGCATATATGACTAGTCCTCCCTTCAATAACCCTTCTCTTTCGTGGGCTTGTGTATTCCTTCACTCTTGGCTTGTCATTTGTCTTTCCAGTCTTTGAAGACAGCACAGGCTGCTAATAAAAGACAGGTCTCCACCACAACAAAGGGCTCTGTGCCCAGACTGAATAAACTATTTACCCCTCCTTCTCTTTCTCTATTTTTTCTCCCCCTCTTTTTCTCTCTCCTCCCCTGCGTTTTCTCTCTCTCTTGGCTTCAGAAGAAATATGTGCACTTGCTATGTTTTTTCCATGTGATCACAGAATGCTCTGGAATAGATTAGTGGAGGAGAAGAAGGGAGGGAGCGAGAGGATAAATGAGAGAGAAACGGTAATGAGGGAGCAGGTAACCGAGGTAACGTCAGCCTCCAGGGGATCAGGTGATGTAGGAGGCGGAGTTACGCAAGCAAACAAACAAACTACATGTAAGCACATTAACGGTGGTGACCGAGCAGATTTCATAACCAGCTTAGTGTTGTTGTTGTTGTTAACTAAAACTAATAAAAATAATTTTAAGTCATTTAAATGAAGTTGAAATAAAATAAAATATAAATTTTAGATGAAAAATGTAAACTTAAAAATCTAAAATGAAAATTAGAAATTAAAATTCAATAGAGGTTTTCTTTTAAAATTACAAAAACTTGGAAAAAACAACTGAAAATGATCAAAATAAAAGCTAATAGAATATATATATATATATACATATATCAAAATATTAAATAAATAATATAATAGTGTATAAATAATAAAAAAATAACTCTAAAC
>RJVU01047220.1:3895866-3909884 GCA_003731715.1 Anabarilius grahami | reverse complement strand
TGTGTGTGTGTGTATTAAAATTTTTTAATAATATCAAAAGATTAAATAAATACTATAATAGTGTATAAGTAATACTAAAATAACACTGAACCAGTTTATATTTTTTTCTTGATGTTTTTTGTGCCAAAAAAATTTTTCACCCTTCTTTGACCCTTACAGTTAAACAGACTGTTTTGTTCTGCTGTGCCTTTAAGAACCGATTCTATGCAACAGCTTATAATTCATTTTCAATTAGAGCTGGAGATGGTACATTTGGATATTGCGACAGAATACGAACGCCAGCACAGACGCTCTGTGACCTCCAACGATTCATTATATAATTTTTACCTCAATTACAAGTCGCTTTGGATGAAAGCATCTGCCAAATGCATGCATGTAAATGATTAAGGAACATTCCTCGTCATATGAGTCCTTTATCAATCAAATCTTCAAAACGAATGAATTAGGCAAACCTGTCTGCTCTTCTGTCTCTCGCTCTCTCTGTGCCATGCTGGCAGGGTTGATACCACAGACATGCAGCTGAAAGTAAATAAATGGCTGTTTTTTGGGTTCTTTTTCCTGGAGAAGAATAACAGAGAGAAGTGTGTGTGTGTAAACCACAGTCTTATTGAAGCTATTAGGCTGCTTAGGAGTGGAGCAAAACCAACACACACAGAGACGCACATTTTTTCCCCTTCTAATTCCCTCTTTTCTCTGGTGTGTGTGTCATGGCGACAGGTGTTCCTGTTTGCAGCTGTTCTTCGCAACCGCAGTGTCCATCTCACCTGCAGACGTCTCTGATCCTCCCAATGCAAAAGGAGGGCGAATGCGGTTTGGCTGTACCAGGTGCTCAGATTCAGTTGCAAACACAAACAAGTGTAATGAGGTCCAGTTGAACCTCTTTCAAAGGGATAGATCACCGTAAAACGAAAACAAGTGGCTTAAAAGCACATGAGAGTGAGAAATGCTGAAATGTGACACAAAAGGAGTCAACTAGCAGAATGTTCAAGCTGCTCTTTTCCACATGGTGACTACGGATAAGCTTCAGTATAATAACCAAAATATACAATAAAAAAGCCGAAACTATAGTCCATCAGACTTGTGCTTTATTTTCCAAATGTTCCGAAGTCATATGACAAACAAACCCAAATTTTAAATTATTTTACTAAATTATTATGATATACTAAATTATTTTACTTTTATTTATATGCTATTACAATTTATTATATATATTTATTATATATTTTCAGTTTTAATTTTAGTTTCATTCTTCAATTTTTAAGTGCTTTTGTAGAAGTTTTTTATTTTTAGTTTTATTTCAGTTAGTAATTTTAGTACTCACTAACTTATTGTAGTTAGTTGCCANGCAACATTTTTAATTTTCATTTAGTTTAAGTTTTTCATCTAAGATTTATATTTTATTTTATTTCAGTTTTATTAATGTTTTTAATAGTTTTAATTTAAATTTTATTTTCATTTTTAGTCATTTTAAATGCTTTTGTAGTAGTTTAAAAAATATATTTCTAATATATAAATAATAAAATATTTAATTTTAGGTTTTAGTTTTATTTCAGTTAATTTAGTACTTAAACTTATTTTATTTATTGCCGAGGCAACATATATAATTTTCATTTATTTAACTTTTAAAATCTAATATTTATATTTTATTTCAGCTTTATTTTGATTAACAGTTAACAATTAAAACATTTTTTTAAAATAGTTTTGCCATTTACATGACAATGTTTTCAACTAAAAACAGAAAACTTTTAATGTGTTTTGGCTGTTCATATACACGACAACGGCGTTTTGGGGGACTGAAAATGCAAACTTTTGAAAACGGGTTTCAAAGTGCACGTTTCTGAAAATTATAGCGTTATTGTCTCCATGTAAACTACAAAAATGTGAATTTGTGAAAACGGTGACGTCATTGTGTCATTATGTGTTCAGTTTATATGCACAGTGTTTCTTTACAAAGTGACATCGCCAACTACTGGCCTGGCAGCAGAATACAGCGTTTTTAGTAGTTTTCACAGATCCGTGTAAACTTGGATTGTTTTGACAACGTTGTCATCTCTATGCAAAAAAAAACAAAGGAAAAATGTTTCTGTTTTTAGTACATTGTTGTCATGTAAAAGTACCCATAGTTAACGATAAATCCACATGGAAATGAGCAGCCTGGACATTCTGTTCACACCATGTGTTCTAACGAAGCTAAATGAGGGTGAGAAGATGATTAAAAAATTACGTTTATTGGGAAACTAGTCTTGTAAAGCTGAAGTGTAAGTTTTAAATGCAAATATCTTGTGGCGGTTCTTGTTGTGAGAAAATATGTTGCCGATCATTTCAGCTACATTGTAGCTGAAATATCTGTAAGAATCAGACTTAAAGCGCTGTTCTCTGCTGATGTGGATGTGGTCTGACAGCGCTGTGTTTTTGGTGTTTCAGTAAAGCAAGCAGTTAATGGTGATGTAGGCCACCACAGCAAAGCTTCACAGCACACACACACTTACCCAGGAAATGCTTCGGTCGGCCACAGGGTAATTGTGACTGTCCCGGCCAATTTCTGCCAAACAGGAGGCAGACACACACCACAGAGCTGCACTTGTCTCTCTCTGGCTGATGGTTTGCCACCACAGTCTGAGAGAGAGAGAGAGAGAGAGAGAAAGAGAGAAATCTAGCAGCCTGAAGTGATTCTTAATGTCATAACTGCGCAAAATTATAACCGTAAATCTTAAAAAGCATTAACGCAATTTTCTGCCTTCAGCTGAGGCTTATGGAAAAGTAGAAACTACAAGCTTTGCGAATTTGAGAAAAGTCTCGATTTCTCTCTTTTTCCCTGCACACCTGCTCTTTTTGTCTGCCGTCTTGTCTGATGTAATCATGGAAATTGAATTGCACACACGTCCAATCGGGCACACAAACTCAAAAGTTTTGTGTTTATTTGTGGTTAGTGGATGATGTTGATAGTTAAAGTGTTAGTTCATCCAAAAATAAAAATGATCTATCCCATAATTTAGTCACCCTCAAGCCATCCTAGGTATATACTTTCTTCTTTCAGCCAAACACAACCGGAGTTCTATTAAAAAATATCTTGCCTCTTCCCAGCTTTATAATGGCAGTAACTGAGATTTTGAAGCCCAAAAAAGCACATCCATCCATCACAAAAGTAATCCATACGACTCCAGGGGGTTAATAAAGGCCTTCTGAAGTGAAGCGATGGTTTTTA
Organism: Anabarilius grahami; assembly: GCA_003731715.1. NCBI lineage: Eukaryota > Metazoa > Chordata > Actinopteri > Cypriniformes > Xenocyprididae > Anabarilius > Anabarilius grahami. The sequence goes on along the minus strand of RJVU01047220.1, from coordinate 3,906,679 downwards.
TGAGAAAAATATCCATAATTATCACTTTATAAACTGTAATCACTAAGCACTTTTTTGGACTTAGTTACTATTCACTCCCATTATAAAGCTAAGAAGAGCCAAGATATTTTTTTAATATAACTCCGATTGTGTTTGGCTGAAAGAAAAAAGTAATATATACCTAGGATGGGTTGAGGGTGAGTAAATCATGGGGTAATTTTCATTTGGAAGAATTTGATGTGAAATGTTGGAGTTCATATTGAGATATCTGGGGCCGTATTCACAAAACATTTTATCTTACCACTAAGAGTTCTCCTAAATAGCAGTAAAAGTTCTTAGCTAAGAGTTTTCTCTTAAAACCTATTCACAAAGCTGCTGAGACAAACTTTTACTAAGGAATTGACTGAAGTCTTAAGCTAAGAGTAAGGGCGGGATTGACCTCGTTGCTATGGAGTGTACACACAGTGATTGGCTGATGGGGGAGGAGTCAACGATTTAATCATAGAAATATTGTAGAATGAGGTGTCATGTTTCCACATTAAAATAAAGGTTTTAAAATACAAATGTTGCCCTATTCAAATAAATATTTTTTAATAAAAATGTTGCCATAGTCAAAATAAAATGTTGCCATATTGTTGCCATAAAGGTTTTAAAATGTAGGCTAAGTGTCACTAATTAAACTAGTATATACAGTTTATTGCCCACCTTTTGGATGTCTGCATCTCAAGAGAATGCAGAATTCAAGCAATAAATTATGTTTTATAAACAAAGTTTGGGAGAAACACATTCAAACAGTCTTTCTAATCAGCTCAAGAGGAGGAATATATACACAGATGAGAGCCGACTCGCTTATAGTTACTTCAGCGGTTTTCTGCATCCCTCCGCCAACCTGCTCCTCACTCGGCTTTGGATGGATTAGGACTGTTTGTGATTTGGTCTTAGTGACTTAGGAGTCCTCTTGACTACTCCTAACATTTCACAGACTTAGGAGCTAGTTTTAGCGCTAAATTGCTTTGTGAAATACTCTTAGAGCAAAAATTTAGGACTCCTAAAATTAGGACTGACACGCCCATTATTTTTAAGAATTTCTCCTAAATCGGCAAGTTAGGAGCTACTTTAAGCCTTAAGATGTTTTGTGAATACGACCCCAGATTAATAATTGCAGACTTTAATTTAGTAAAAAGTCTGAATCATTGCTGAGGTCTCTTTTGAATCACACAAGGAGACACGTGTAAGATTACTGAGGTCTTTTTCTTAGGAGAAACATCTGAGAAGCTTTGTATCTCCTCCCTCTAATGTCCTCTTTCTCTCTCTCTCTCTCTCTCTCTCTCTCTCTCGCTCTTCGTCTTCAACTTTCACCTTCTTTTCTCCATCATATTCCCTCATTGCTACATTCTGGAGTTTCTCATTATTCTTACTTTTGGCCACTAATATTTATTTGCCTCCCCTCGATTTCTCCTTTTCATTTTCATCACCTTCCTCTCTTTCTGTCATGTTTATCTCTTTCTTCATCACATCAGTTCTCCACACTTCATCCAACCTGTTCCAAGTAACACAGGATCTCTCTCTCTCTTTCTCTGAATAACAGGTCACGCAGTACAGCTGACGCATTCGAGATTACCGCGTAAAGAAATTGGTAAGATTTTCAATAAAACATTTTCATTTCATTAAAACATCTGATTAATTAGTGATGTCCTTCCACAAGTTCTAATGATGTCACCGGGAGCTGTTGCCAGATCACCAGTGGAACACTGGATCGACCAATCAAAATTCCATTTGAATTAATTCTAGTTCTGAAGGTTCTGAGCTGTTCTGGTCCAGTTCTACAGTTTCTCGGATTGTCTGAGTTTCTCAAAGCTGAGTCAGCTGCTCGTGTGTGTGTGTAGTTGTGTGCATGTTTTGGTAAAAATGATGTTTTCCTGGACTCTGTCGGTCTGTTGCGCAAGTGAATGAGTGTGTGTATGTTTGACTGCTGGCTCACTGTGTGTTAAAGGTTTCTGAACTCATTAATGAATTGCAGTAACTAAACAATCCTCTCTCTCTGTCTTTTTCGCTCTTTGTAAAACGCTTATCTGATGGTAAATCAGCACAGTCTCTTCAGTTACACAGTAGTTTTGTAAATCCGGTCAAGTGCTTGTAAACAAATCTGGAATCTATTTGTGTGTGTGATTTGTGTTTCTGCCTGACCAACTTTATTTAACCACAAGCACACAACCAAACAGTGGCCCCAAAAAGAGTTTGGACACTTGAGTGACACTAAAAATTGTTGTATTAGATATAGAATATCAAAGCAAGTGTCTTTATGCTGCAGGATCTTTTCTCTTCACTAACGTTCACTAAGCCTCGATGACTGAATCAGCTGGTGTTTTGGTCATTTTTAGCTGATGTATGAATATACTTGCCAGCTCTCAAATATTTGGCACGTACATGCGAGATGAAGTGCAAAAGAGAAATGAGCACTAAAATATACATTATGTTCAAATATTTACATTTACATTTATTCATTTAGCAGACGCTTTTATCCAAAGCAACTTACAAATGAGGAGTACAACAAGCGATTCATCTTAAGGAGGCACTTAACATGAGAAGTGCTAGTAATACAAAGTTTCAGACATCATTCAGAATAGTACAAGCTACAACAGGAAAGGATGTAAGAAATGGAAGGATTTGCTCATGGTAGAGATGAGTTTTCAGCTGTTTATTGAATATTGTCAGGGATTTGGCTGTCCGGAGAGGGTTGGGAAGATCATTCCACCAGTAAGGAACAGTGAACGAGAAGGTTCTGGAAAGTGATTATTGCGCCCCTCTGTGATGGTACCAGGAGGTGCCACTCTCTTACTGACCATAGGCTTCTGGAGGGCATGTGGGCCTGTGACCGTTCTGTACGCATAACCTGATATTGCTGAGTTCAACATGTTCCTGGGTCAACATTTTTGTTGATCCTGGAACAACATTCAAATCAACCAATCAGATTTGAGGGACAAGTTTACAGATTTTGTCAAGTTTAGGCTTAAAATCATGAATTGGTGCTTCTACATCAGTCTTATTCATCTATCATTTCCCTTTGATTTTTGGGATAAGTTAGGTTTAGGGGTAGGAATAGGGTTAAGACTACATTTTCAGACTAGAATGTTGTTCCAGGATCAACAAAATATGTTGACCCAGGAACGCATCTAACTCAGCAATATCAGCACGTGCGTTCTGTACACAAGCTTTAATGTCTTGAACTTGATGTGAGCGATAACCAGAGGTCAGAGAATTAAACAAAGGTGTGATGTGGGCTCGTTGCATTCTGGATCACTTGCACATCACATGATGGAAGTCCAGCTAGAAGAGCATTGCTATGACAAGGGCCTGGACGAGAAGTTTTGCAGCATGGTCAGTTAGCAAGGGCCTGATCTACTATAACTAAAATGAAAATTACAAAAATAAGAACCATTTTAAAATATTAAAAAAAACCTAAAATAGTATCTCAGTGATACTAAATAAAACACTGGTCCATCCATCCGTCTATCCTTCATTTCCCCTATACCTCACACCTCTCCTCCCTCTTTCGTGTTCTGCTGTCTCTCTCTTTAATCTCAGTCCAGACATGCCCAACTGCAGCCTATTAGATTTTTTCTCCTCTTTTTTTCACTCTCGTTCCTTTTTTACCCTCGTTTTTCTCTGTTTGTTGTGTAAATGAGATGTAGAGCTCTTTCTCTTGCTCTCTGGGTGTAATAGAGGAGCGATTACCGAATACATTCAGATTTTCCTACCATGTGTTTTATGCCAGTGAAACGCCCGTGTGCCCATGGCAGAGAGAACGTCTGTGCCAGGGAACCAGGGTGTGTTCTGCGTGTTTTTGATCGGCGCTGTTGGATATGTGTGTTAGATCATGTGCATGCATGTTTGCTCACTTGTTAACCTGTGCCATGTGGTTTTCATGTGTGTACGTCATGTTTTGCATCTTTTGATGCAATATAACCATGTGGGCAGTGTGTGTGTGTTGTGTGTGGTTAGTCGTGGGAACTTTACCTCTGCTCACGGAGGCCCAGATGTGGTTCGTGGCGCTATGAAACCTGATGCCCCCCCCTCCAAAACACACACACACACACACATACACACACACACACACTTTTTCTCCCCCACCCATTGCGCCTAGAACTCTGCATTAAGACACATGTGGAAACAATTCAACCAATGCCCTGAGCAGACGGGCTCACACACATACACATACACATCACATATCAATCACACACACATACACACTCATCACATATACATAACAGACGCGCACAGTCACTGCACATGTGCCACACGCATACACATAAACATACATCTGACACACGTAAGTCTCCACACTTCACTGCAAATGCATACATAAATATATGAATACAAGAAAAACACACACACACACACACTCACACAGTTTAATCATGCTGTTTTGGACACAAACCACTGAATCGCCTTATAAATCCATATACACGATTTACCAAGTGAGAAAAACATCTCTTTCTTTAACAATGGCCGCAGGTAGTGTGTGTATATGTGTGTATGTGTGTGTGAATGTGAATGTTCAGAGGCTTGAGTCATCTCTCAGTAGACTTCTGTAAGTGAGCACCTCGATGTCCCACAGGGCTCTGTTTTAGGCCCCTTGTTTTTGTTTTTGCACCTGGTTACAGGGAACTCAAAGTGAATTAACAATCTGCTGATGTGGCCGGGCCCTAATTTATGGGTAAGCTAATGTCTTTTGTAATGTTTCTGAGCAGCTGGCCCAGAAAATGTCTGAACCTTCAGGAGTCTCCACAATCATCCCGAATTAATCCAGAACAGCCGTGCAGCAGAACACACCTAGAACCAGAAAGAGCAAGAACCACCGGTCTGGATCGCCTAAACCTTTAGGCACAAGCTTTATGCACTTACGTAAACACAGATGCTTCTAGCTAAATTTTTGGCATTGTTGCATTCTAAAATGTGCCAGTTGCATGTTGCGCAATTTGTAGTACGATTTGCATTATCATTATTATCACCAGGGATGCTATAGACGGGATCAACTCTCTAACAACTTTTCTTTCTTATCTTTCTCTTTCAGGTCAACAAGTGTCAGCAACAGTTTGTGGAGAATCTTGCTGAGCAAGTTAGTTAAAGTTAGTTAAACTGTTCATATCTAGCTACTTGACTAGTAGAAGACACGTGGGCACGGGTGGCAGTGGCGACCTAATGGTTAGAGAGTCAGACTTGTAACCGTAGCAGGTTCGATTCTCAGTACTGGCAGGAAAATGTAGCTCTCTTCCACCCTCAATACCCACGAATGAGGTGCCCTTGAGCAAGGGACCTAACCCTCAGTCACTCCCCGGGCGCTGCAGCACTGGCTGTCCATGGCTCCAGGTGTGTGTCCACGGTTTGCAGTGTGTGTGTTCACGATGCACTGCTCCTAATGTGTGTGCACTAACTTGGATGGGTTAAACGCAGAGGACAAATTCCAAGTATGGGTTACCATACTTGGTCTTCATGTCACATCACTTCTTTCTTCTCTTAGTTGTGCATCCAGTTTAATGGCGCAGAGATGTTTGAAGGAGTCATCAACTACTGAGGTTTCGTGCCACCACAGGCACCACAAGATATTTTAAAGTGTTTTTGTAAAGAGACTTATGCACACCAAGGCTAAATTTAGTTGATCAAAATATAGTAAAAAAAAAATGTATTTGTCAGATGTTATTACAACTTAAAATAAAACTTTCAGCATCATTACTCCAGTCTTCAGTGTCACATGATCCTTCAGAAATCATTCTAATATCCTGATTTGCTGCTCAAGAAACATTTCTTATTATAATCAATGTTGAAAACAGTTGTGCTGCTTCCTATTTCTGTGGAAACCGTGATACATTTTTTTTCAGGTTTCTTTAATAAATGAAAGTTCAGAAGAACAGCATTTATTTGACATAGAAATCTTTTGTAACCTTATAAATGTCTTTACTGTCACTTTTGATCAATTTAATGCACCTTTGCTGAATAATTTCTTTTTTTTTTAAAAACCTTACTGATCCCAGACTTTTGAACTGTAGTGTAGGTACACTTGCAATGCATTTGGCCAAGCATTCACGACTGTGTCTGCATACTTGCTTAAGGTATGTTATTCGTCTTACAGAGAGACTGCATTAGGGTAGGGCTGTTTTGATATAGCCAAAAGTGCAGAAACAAGCCAATTTCTGTAATTTAATATTTCAGTTCTTCAACATCTGGAGCTGCGTGTAAAAATGGAAAATGGAGGGATGACAGGGGCATATGATGAGAGAAAGACGAAAATACCCGTTCCTCTCTTTACAACAGATACTCAAATCTCTGTCCTGACACACACACACACACACACACACACACACCAGTCCAGCAAATAGAGGCGATGCTTTAAACAAACAAACATGCTGATAAACACAACACAAGCATTTGACGTGTTCATCAGCAACTGTGTTTTTCTCGTCTCTTTGCAGTTGTACTGCGTGCAAACACGTGTGTGGTTAATCGGTGGGTGATGTGGGGCATAAACACACACACACACTTGGCAGTCAAGTGTAGGTGATCTGGGTGTCATTACTGTTTGGCATCTCGTCAGCACTGATGATGACATTCAGATGCATGCTGTGCGCTTGTGTGCTTGCACTTGTGTTACTGCGCTTGTGTGCACTTGTGGTGAGTGTGCTAGTCTGACATGACCAAATGCTCTCCGTAACTGCAGGATCAAGCAGGATTTGCCCCTCTACAACAATAATTTAGCTTTTCAAGTAAATGTATCTTGATTTAAGAATGTTAAGATATTTGCACTGGAAAACAAGACGAGTGAGAAAATCCTTTTTTTGCAGTGTTGATTCACTGTGTCTTTTGCATCGATGCACGTGTGTGTGTCCGTATCTATTCCCACTAGATTCTCCATTATCATGCCTAGAGCTGGAGAGAAATCAAGCCTTTTGTTTGTAATTATAGTGACTTTGAAAAGAAACGATAAAAAAACAGTGAAGAGCGAATGAAGAGAGGGAAAAAAAGTACTTCAGCACGTCTGTGACATATTAGTCATTTTTTACCGTAATTGTTTTTCGACCCCTCTTCGCCTTTGTTCGCACACACATATGCACGCTGACAGGCGTGGAGGGAATGTTCTCATGTAGATGAGGTCTTACCGAGTGTCGCAGTGGGTCCAGTATGCGATGTGACTACTTATTGATGAGTGTTTGTATTGGAGGAGATCTGCTCGAGTTTCTGGGAAGGTCTGAATCCTGAGCTGAGTCCTCCCCAGGGGAGAGAGCGGATTGGTGGGTACGGTGCTTTGAGACATCGTTTATTTAGGCTTGGAGTTTCACTCAAATCACCCTTTGACGTGGATGGAGGGGTCAGAGGTCAATCTTAGGGTTTCAGGGCCAAACGTAAGGTTAAGAGAGCAAATGAGGAGGGGGGATGAGTTGAGTAACATCAACCAAAAATGTAGATTGTGTCATCATTTAATGACCCTTTTGTTGCTTGAAACCCAAGCTGCTCACAACAATTAATTGGAACTGGGGTTGTCAGACTCAAAAAAGAGAAAGCACCATAAATGTATCATAAAAGATGTCTATGACTTTAAAGTACGCTACTGTTCAAAAGTTTGGATTCAGTAAGATTTTCATTTATTTTAAAGAAATTATTTTGTTCAGCAAAAATGCATTACATTGATCTAAAGTGACTTTTTTAATGTTACAAAAGATTTCTATTTCAAATAAATGCTGTTACTTCGAAAAAAATGTATCACAGGTTTCACAAAAATATCAAGCAGCATGACTTTTCAACATTGATTATAATAAGAAATGAGCAGCAAATCAGCATATTAGAATGATTCCTGAAGGATCATGTGACACTGAAGACTGGAGTAATGATGCTGAAAATTCAGCTGTTCATCATAGGTACTGTATAAATTACATTTTACAATATATTCAAATAGAAACTTGAAATAATATTTCACAATATTACTGTTTTTATTGTAATTTTGCACAAATAAATGGAGCCTTGGTGAGCAGAAGAGACTTCTTTCAAAAACATTACAAAATCTTACTGACACCAAACAATAGCGTAGGTATGTTCTATGGACAAGCAACCTTGACATTCAACTTTTTACAGGTTTTGAATGGCATGGTGAATAAAATCACCCAATTTTTATTTTGAGTTGAACTATCCAGGTTTAGAATTTGATTGTAGTAAATGTGATCTTAAAAGAAGCTTTATATCCTCTGAACTTGTGCAGATATTTAGTGAGCCATACGGGGGCACTTAATTAGGTTTTTTAGTGAGAAAAACAAAAGAAGAAGTGTGCGATTATTTTCCCAAGCAATCCGATTTGTGATTTTTACCCAGTGCATGATAAAACAGGCAAAGAAATTTCATAGATTTGCAATGAAAACATATCTAGAGACCAAAATATCACTATGGTCAGTTTGTTCAGTCAAGCCAAAACAACCTAAGATGACACTAAGAGACAATAATTATTATAGACCTCCATCAATCCAAACAATGTGATTTTCATGGTTTATTAATGGGTAAAATCAAGGCAAATGGTTCAGTTTATTGAAAGGAAAAACAAACAGATTGAATGATACGGCCTGCTGGATACTGCATTCAGTGGTAGTTTGTTTGTGTGTTTGTGTGTGTGTGTGTGTGTGTGTGTTTGTGTGTGTCACTCCCTGGTCCTGCATGTGCATTAGATAAACACACACTTCGATGGAAGCTGCTCTCTTTGTTCAACATTTTGTTAAGTTGTCAAATTGGTTTCGCACAGATTTTTTGTTTTTTGTTTTTGAAGGTTTCTCTCTCATGCACTCAAACAGTTTCCACTCTGCCAGAGAATGTGACATCATCACATTTTTGAGGCCAAACACACACTTCTTATAAATGTAAGAATTAAAATGTAATCCAGACAATAACACACACACGCATGCATATTTATGTGCATGCCGTCTAGCACACAATAGAGAGAGAGCAGGCGGTGCATCCTCTGCTGACTCCTGCTATTGCCCAAGAGGGATTGTTTGTGTGGTTTCCAATGGCAACCAGTAGGGAGTGATGGGTAGGGCATGTACTGGTGATACAGAACTATAATATTATTTGGCTCTGTGTGTGTGTGTGTGTGTGTGTGTGTGCTGCTCTTTGAAGATTAAATGCTAGTGACATACACACATGAACTACTGGACTGGAAGTGGAGAATGAACCCTGGTCTCTGCCCTCTCTCTTTCTCTCCCTTTGTTTCTTCCCTCTCTGATGGTTTTACCAGAGTTGTGACTCATTGGGCATTTAGCCATAACATGCGATTTAGAGAGAGAGGGAATAGGAAAGGTGAAAAAGAGAAGAGTTCAGAAGAATTGCTTGCTACACTGTGAAAAAATAATTTTCTTACTCAGTATTTTTGTCTTGTTTTCCATACAAATCTAAACATTCTTTCACTAAGATCCATTTACTTGAGAAGCAAAATTACTTAAGGTATTAAGTCTTGTTTTCTGAAAAAGAATCAAAATTAAGTGAGTTTATGCTTAAAACAAGAAGAAAAAAATCTGGCAGTGGGATCAGTCAAGTCAAGTTTATTTTTCTGACCCCATTGGCAGATATTTGTTATTGTTTTAAGCATAAAGTACGGTGGCTGAGTATATTCATATTCATATTGCATATTTACAATGCAACCAAATACAGAAATACGCTGCAATACTCACAACACAACCAACTACAGAAAGACACTGCAAATACTTACAACACAACCAAGTACAGAAATGTGCTGCAAATACTCACAACGCAACCAAATACAGAAACGTGCTACAAATACTCACAACACAACCAAGTACAGAAATGTGCTGCAAATACTTACAACACAGCCAAGTACAGAAATGTGCTGCAAATACTTACAACGCAACCAAATACAGAAACGCTCTGCAAATACTCACAACGCCACCAAATAAATAAAGGCACTGCAAATACTCACAACACAACCAAATACAGAGACAAATACAGAAAGGCACTGCAAATACTCACAACACAACCAAGTACAGAAATGTGCTGCGAATACTCACAACACAACCAAATACAGAAACGCTCTGCAAATACTCACAACGCCACCAAATAAATGAAGGCACTGCAAATACTCACAACACAACCAAATACAGAAACAAATACAGAAAGGCACGTCAAATACTCACAACACAACCAAATACAGAAACAAATACAGAAAGGCAATGCAAATACTCACAACACAACCAAGTACAGAAATGTGCTGCAAATACTCACAACGCAACCAAATACAGAAACGTGCTACAAATACTCACAAATCAACCAAATACAGAAACAATCTGAAAAAATTCACAATGCAGCCAAATACAGAAACATGCTGCAAATACTCACAACACAACCAAATACAGAAAGGCACTGCAAATACTTACAACACAACCAAATACAGAAATGTGCTGTAAATACTCACAACACAACCAAATACAGAAAGGCACTGCAAATACTCACAATGCAACCAAATCCAGAAACGTGCTGCAAATACTCACAACACAACCAAATACAGAAACGTGCTACAAATACTCACAACGCAACCAAATAAAGAAACACTCTGCAAAAGTTCACAATATTACATTCGCATATTACATTAATACATCCAATAATATTGTGCAGTGTTAATTTCGTTGACTAAATATTTTCGTCATTATTTTCGTCACAAATATATTTTTGCTGACGAAAACGAAACGAAAACTAAAAAAGAAGTCACTGATGAAGACTAAAACTATGACTAAATTGATTGACATTATCGTCAACGAATAAAGGACGAGACGAAAATAGACTGTGA
>RJVU01047220.1:3869089-3884505 GCA_003731715.1 Anabarilius grahami | reverse complement strand
TAATCACAATATACAGTAGTACAGTGAATACATTGTATACTGTATGCACTGCTAGTATTGTACTGAATACTGTATAGCAGGCCTATTGAATGTCTGTATATTTAGCACTTGCATACTGTGAAAATAAAGTAACCCAACTACAAAAGCCAAAAGGTTAAATAAAACTCTAAATGAAAAGCATGTTACAGTACACTTACAGTTTTTCTCGATTGCTTAAACACATTTCTTTCCCTGGTGAAAAAAAGTATACTTTATTGTATTTTAAATATATTCCCTTTTTCTATAGTACACTGCAAATATACTAACAAAAAATTTACTATCATTAAATATATAAAAAGTATATTAGTATCATATATATATCATATACTTGAAGTGTAAGTTCAGTTTATTTTTTTAAAGTGTATTTATTTGCACTTTATAAAATATATATTTGAGGTATATTTTAACTGTGTGCTGAAAATGATCATTGTAACAATGCACTGAAAGTATATTTAAAAAATACTTTATTTAATATCCTGAAGTTGTAGTGTATCTAATGTTAAATTTGAGTATATTTTTTAAGTTTACTTCTTCATCCTTGGAATTCATTATATTACTTGTACTATTTATTTCAGTATGAATGCATTACAAGCCCATTTCGTATATGCAGTGTAGCCTATACAATTTCCAAATATGTGTAAATGTTTATTAAGTTTACACTGGCAGAATCATTTTACAATCGTACACACAAATCTATATTAAAGGCGCTCTAAGCGATCTCACGCGTTTTTAGGCCAAAACATTTTTTGTCACATACAGCAAACATCAACTCACTATCCGCTAGCTGCCTGTCCCCTGAACACACTGTAAAAAAAACCGCGGTCTCTGCAGTCGCCACAAGCTCCGAAAACAGCAATAAAAACAAACTGGTGCAGCCTGGACCACGAAACATATTAAACATGCTCCAGCCAATAACCGACAAGCAGCGTCAATACGCAAGCTACTTACATTTTAAATGCGCGTTCATGACTGTTTCAGGAAGCACGGAGGGGATGGGCAGGAGGAGGAGGAGGAGGAGGAGGAGGGAGGGTCTAGCTAGCCTCTGTTTTGTTTGACAACACTTCGAACGTCAACAGGAAGTTACTCCACCTAGGATCGCTTAGAGCGCCTTTAAACAACACACCAGCAGCACAAGTAACGTTACATGCGAAAACATATGTTGAGTGGTTGAACTTATCGGAATTCAAATGTCTCTTCAACTTGGTCTGTGACCAATCAGATTTTGTTGCTCACTGCCTTCAGCCAATCAGAGTTGCTGACGTCACGGTCGTCGTCTGAATCCCCCTCGCTCAGTCACTCAGGTGAGGTATAATGTCGCAATGTATAATTTATTTAATAAAACACTGAAAGCGCAATACATCGCTCAATCTTGGGAATTCTGACCAGTTCAATCAAGTGACATCGCAGACTGATTGATGGCGACAACAGCCGGCTAGGAATTTAATGGCCTACGCGATCCTGAAAGAACCGGAGAAAAGTGCTGCTATTGGGAGGTGAGTTGTAGTCTACCAGTTAACAAACTTTATTTTCTTTTCTTTAACAAACGAAGAGCGATATTTCTGCTTGATATCTCCTTTTTGAGTTTGTGTGTGGTGGTTTATGGTGTTTGTATGCAGCACCAAAACATTCTTATGATTGGTCAAATCGGCCCGTATTCTGTACGATATTAATTCATAAAGTGTTGTATGCTTGACTATGTACCGAAAACAATATCGACATGCCATTCTGATACAGTTCCCTGCTGCTAATCCTCATTTACTGTTCAAAAATAGTATTGGTTCAATGTAGGATTTAGACAGACTATTGTAAACTTGAATAAAGAGTTGAACATGCTGTCTTATATCTTTGGTATATTCTGTTAACAGATGCTGTTCTTCATGAGTTTCTGCAGTCTCTGCCTCTGTGTAAGCGGCCATCAGACACAATAATGAGAAGCTCATCAGAAAATGGAATATAATGTGTAATTTGTATTTGTGTATTGAGGGTCACCATGGTCCAATATTTTTTTTTCTTTAATGAAAAACATGGCAAGTTTTGCTGAATCTATGTTAAGTTTAAATAAAAACTATTGGATTTGTTAATGGAATATGTCTCTTCATTAGTGATGTTGTTACATTTTATTTTAATGGCCTTGAAAACAAATGCATTCAACTTTGGGAAAATGTGTTAAACTGTATTTAAATAGTATCACAACTGTATTGTGTGAGATTATGTAATTCAAAGTACAGTAGTCAACTTTTGAAGTGGATCAAAAACGTTAGGACAACTTTGATTAAAGGTTTTGATCCGCTTCAAATGTTGACTAAATTATACAAAGTATAAGTAATAACAAAGTGTATAGTTATTGACTGCAAAGTGTGTAATGTTTAATATTTGGAATAAGCCAAAGGTACTGAGCATACAGTATATACTATTACCTGTAAAATAATATATTCATTGTATATTGCTTGTGTTTTCTGAAGACACTCGTAATTATTTTGTAATGTACTTAAATCACAAATAAAGGGTACTTATAACACAAAGTGTACTCATAACAGAAATAAAGTATACTTATAACACAAAAGTATACTTATAACACAAATAAAGTATACTTATAACACCAATTAAGTACACTTTAATATCACTAATCAAGCATGTAATTAGTCCCTACACAGATATATACTTAGTGCACTAAGTATACTTGAAGTTGTTCCAATTTAGCACAAAAAAGTATACTAAATATACTTAGTTGTATTTTAATACTACTTAATTTCAACTTAAATATACTTAGTACAAAATTAGTTGTTTCAAAATAGCACACTTTAAATGAACTAATCATTAACACACTTGAAATATACTAATAATTAGTCTTGCTGCAAGTATACTTAGCATACTTTTATTTCACTAGGGTATGCCTCATATTCTCAAAACAGTAAACACAAATCCATAACGTCTCACCCAATTCCCCAAACATCCTATTTTCAGGTCAAAATTAAGCTCTACCCTAAAACCATTCACTCTCGCTGAAAAACCAAACTTTGCCCTTAGACATCACACACAAACCCTCAAAAACACACACACTACAACATAGTCTTACACACTGGTGCAATAAATTCAAAACAATACTACAAAAACCAGTAATAAGTTGTTGCTTGTGGTTCTCCCCCTCAAGGAACTTTTCACATGATGAACACATGTATTTGCACATTTTTTATTCCTTAATGTAATGTACAGTACAATGCACCAAACAACAACAAAAAATATTCTGCCCCAGCATCACATCTTTGGTCTGGGACAGGCCAGAGAATCTCGTCAACATCCCAGGCTGTACTGGCCCTATCCAGGCCGCAGGGGTAAAATCCTCTTGCATGCCTGATCCACCCCTGGCACACATCAACTAAAATGTCTAGTCAGGCTTCTTCCATTCCATCATTTCTGTGTCCTACAAAAATACAAGTACTGATTACTGTACTGTAAAGACATCCTTTTTACAAAATTTAAGCACACAGAAACTCTATCTGTATTTGATGCATGTGTTGTAACAGAGTAAAGCACTCAAAAGTTAGAGTAGAGTACACTGAAGTACACCTACCTTTTTTCCTCATCTGAGACTTGTCTCCTTGCCCCTCATCCTCCTCCTCTTCCTCTTCCTTCACCTCTTCCTCCACTCCTCCTTACTGCTCTTGCTCATCCTCTTCCTCCTCCTCCTCCTCCTCTCTGGTGTCCTCGACATTTTCAATCATGTCTTTCTGGATCCATTGTTCAAAACTGAATGAACTGACTTGGGCTCTTTTATCTATCTATTGAAGGTTATGATTATGTGTGATACATTTTGACTCTTAGTGTTTCCATGTGGGTAACTGTGTGCTAACTGAGTTCAAGCTATGCTGACTTGAGTGAACAATATTGAATGCTAGTGCTTTATACATGACAACATGGTGTAGGCAATGAGAAATGAAGGGATTTGTCTGTGGAGTTTTGCAGTGACAGTTCAACAAATCTGATTCATGTGTCAAAACAGGGGAATAGTGTTTATAGTTTAGGGAAATGGGTGTGCTTTTTGATAAATGGCGTTATGGTTTTGAAATTTTTGTTCAAAAGCCTGATTATAGTGTTTATGCAATGGAGAAATCAAAGTCAGTGAGAAATTCATTCTGCCTCAGCATCATGTCTTCGTATTGGGTGCAGCCTGAGGACTTTGTCAACATCACAGGCAATGTCGTCTCCAGGCAAAGGGTTTCTCTAGTGTGCCGAATCCAGCCTTGATAACACTGTCCACACTTTGCTCTTTCTCATCCTCATCCTCTTCCTCATTGTTCGTTACCTCGTACTGTTCCTCTTCTCCCTCTTATATTGTTTCATTCCATTGTTGGTATCAACATTCAGTGCAATATTTTGAGTCAATTTTGTCACTCTGAACTGACTTCTGTTATGTACAGTTGGTTTGGTCACATCATTAGAAACAAGTGTGAACAATTTTGAGCCATTGTGTATAAACGATGATAACTGCGTCTTAGTTGTGTTAATATTTTGCCTGCCAGCGTTTAGCATTTTGCAGCACAAGTGTGAAATGTGTTTGAGTGAGTGAGAATGTGTCTAGAGTTTTGCAAAAAAGAGTGCATGAGATTTGCAAATGGTGTATAACTACCTGAAACTGGTTCAAGGTTTTACAGAAAGAGTGATTTATTTAACAAATTGGTTAAGGCTATTGAGAATTTGGTTCAGAGAATGGGATTTAGTGTTTTAACAATTCAGAAAAACTATATTGTGAAGCTGCTGTGAAGCTGCTGTGAAACAAACGATCTTGTATAAAGCGCTTTAGAAATAAAGTTGACTTTCTGACTAGGAAATAATTGTGGCATTTGAATGGCAGTGTTTACAAATGAAAAAATAAGAGCTGTTAGTTTTGTGTGATGTGTCTAATATAGAGAACTGTGTTTAGAGTTTTGCAAAAAGTTTGATTTACAGTTGCAAAGCGAGTGTAAAGCGTAATGTGCTTGAGGTTTTGCAGATTTCGTCTGAAGATTCGGTACATGAGTGAATGATTTCACTGAGTGGTATCAAGTACCAATTTTAGTGTCTAAGCAAAAAACTGTAAAGAAACATAAACTGTCTCTTACGATCACCTTGCTCTCTCTGTGTGTTTCTATATGTGAATTAACACAATTCAGCAGCAAGCCAAAATCCATTCAAATAAAGACTGAAACCATGTGGTTTTCCAAAAACTTTTTACTCATATTTTTACTCACTGCTTCAGTGTACTCCAATTTTTGAGTGATGGTTTCTCTAGATAAGACCCTTATTTCTCGTCTGGGATTGCGTAGAACGCTTTGAAGCTGCACTAAAACTGTAATTTTGACCTTCAAACGTTTGGGCTCCGTTGAAGTTCACTATAAGGAGAGTAATCCTGGAATGTTTTCATCAATAACCTTAATTTCTTTTCGACTGAAGAAAGAAAGACATGAACATCTTGGATGACATGGTAGTGAGTAAATTATCAGGAAAATTCTTATTTGAAAGTGAACTAATCCTTTAAAAGTCTTTAAATGCAAGATATGATGATTAATTTTATATTATATTAGTTTATGTCTGGCCACAGTTATCCTTGACCCCTTCCATTCTTGTGCATGTTTTGAATTTCTGTCTGAATTTGACCAGTTTAAATGTTCACCCTGCACCTACAGTAGAAGAAATGTTGAAATATAAAACCTCTTAAAATAACAAAATCAGTTTGCAATAAAAAAAATTCTCTATTATTCTTTCTTTTAATCCCGGGTAAAGGAACGTTTCATACTTGTAAATTAGAAGCGGTATTAGCACTGCTTTTTACCCGGGGTCATGAAACCCTGCTCCGGAGCAGGGTTAGCACCTGAAGTGTTAGAAAGTTAAAGCTAGATGCTTAGCAACAGACAACCAGTCGCATACTCATATTTGCCTGCTTTGGACAGTCACAACAACACTGCACATTGTATATAAACAGTAAATTCAGTGTTTGACAGAATAAATGTCAAATGCTGACAGAAAATGCAGCAATTTGAGTAAAAAAGAGACAGTTTGATTCTTATCTTTATAGTCCGAAATGTCCATTCAGTATAAACTTGTTAGTACAGTCTGCAATAAGAGGATGCGCAATACTAGAGCTTATGTGAACGTGTGCTGCGTTTATCCAATCAATGACACTGACACTGCAAATATGTAAATAAGAAGGTTAACCCAGGGTTTAGGAATGTACAATGTGAAACATCAGTTTATGAATACCCTGGATTAATTTTTTGTCCCTGGGTAAATTATAAGCAGTGTGAAACGTGAAGCAAGATAACCCAGGATTCCATTTACCCCGAGTTTAGAGTGACCCAGGGTTAACTATTTCAAGTGTGAAAAGCCCTTATGTGTCTTTTGGAGTGTCCTTTGAAAAACAGGTTTTACAAACAACTTTATCCCCAAAATCCTATTGTTATGATACTCTAGCTATATCAATTTTCTTGAATATTGATTGACAAAAACACATACATAAACAGATTCTCTGAGACTGTACTTATACTTATTATTGGGCCGGTCCCATTCTCTGACCCAGGGTCTCCAAACTTGGTTCTGGAGGGCCACTGTCCTGCAGAGTTTAGCTCCAACCAGCTGCAACACACCTGCTTAAAAGATTCTTGTATGCCTAGTGAGAACTTGATTAGCTGGTTTGGGTGTGTTGAACTGGGGTTGATGCTAAACCTTGCAGGTCAGCGACCCTCCGGGACGGAGTTTGGAAACCTCTGCTCTAACCCAGGTGAAAAAAAAGTACATAATGTACTTAAAGTGCTCTATTTTCGTGAACTAATTTAGTATTTAATATACTAAAAGTTCTTCTTTAGTACTTCTTAAGATAATCTTAAGAAGATCTAAGTGTACTCAACTTTGAGACACCATGAAATATGAACTAAGATAATCTTAAGAAGTACTAAAGAATAATTTTTAGTATATTAAGTTCAAAATCAGTGCACGAAAATAGAGCACTTTAAGTACATTATAGAGATGTGCATTTTTTTCCACCTGGGAACCCATGAAAATGACTAAAACATCTTCCTGTATTTAGATGCTCATCTGATGAGTGGTAGATACATAAACTGGTGTCTTGAGAAGGAAAGATCTTATTCATGAGACTGTATGAAGACTGTAGACCTGATGAAAACAAAGATTAAACAAGTGAAACACAAACAAAAGGCATTTCAGCTCCAGTTTTCAATTAGATGGAACAAAAGTGATTTTACAGAGAAGTAGTTTTTCCATTAAGAAATGTGTGTGTAAGGTTTGTTTTGTTTTGCAGCAGTTGGGGCCAGAGATAGACGGGGACAGTAGAGACATGATGTGGTGAACAAGTTCAACTGTGTGTAGGTGGGTGACTTACACAGGCTGTTATTGTATGTTTGTCACAGTGAGAGATCATCTTCACCTATGCAGATCATGCACAAAAAGAAAGAAAAATTAAAATTGGTGAAAATATACTGCAAGACCTTATCCTTTCACTCAGAATTCAAGAGCAGGTCCCCTACTGCATGTGCTGAATAATAACCTGTGGTGTGGTAAATATACTTACACTCTCCTGGACTGTTTCACTGAGACCAGAGTTCATCTTCTGCCTCAGTTTCCTGTTAAATGATGAATCATTTTCACATCACCGATGCAGCTCAGTTTGTGAAGTATGCACATTCAGTCAACAACAGCAAAATTGTATTTATGCATTTTCACGTAAGCAATGCAGAACACTCTAAAAAATGCTGGGTTATTTCAGCCCATGTTTGGGTCAAATATGGAAAAACCCAAACATTTACGTTTAATTTTTTAAATTACATTTTTAAACCCAATGGTTAGGTTTGTTCATATTTGACCCAAACATGTGTTGAAACAACCCAGCATTTTTAGAATGAAAATTGCAAAGTGCTTCAGTATACTAAATGCCAGTGCTGTTTGAATGTCTCTGTGTGACATTTTTTTAAAATGTTATAGTAATTCAAATTATTCACATGAGTTTTAATTATTAATTTTTTTCAATTTTATGAATTGAACTCATTAACATACATAGAAAACTTTTGAAATAAGTTAAACATGAACACCAACAAGTATCATGCAATAATTTAAGACATTTTTAAGACAAATTGAGACAAAATCCCTAGAGTTCTATACTGAACCCAGTTAAATCTTTTGCAAAGCATGCACACTTTTGACTCATTCTGTCAAGAACAGTTATTCCCATCACATCTCAAATACTTTTTAATAGCACTCTGTGGTGTAAACATTTTAAACATTTGTGGAATAAAATGGCTAACTCCTTTGTCTTGCTAAGACTTATTCCATTGCTAACATTTAATGTAGGCCTTTATGTGTATCAATGCTCAGTTTAAATAAATACATTTTGTAAATAAATAATTTTCACACAATAAATGTTGAAATTGTTTGTGATTTATTTCACACATTCTTTCAACATGTTCTCCAACCAATACGCCCATATAGGTCGTTTGTCACTTCCCTGAAATACGACCCATAGGAGCGTTTACTAAAGTTGCGCCCCTCTCGACAACATGACACTTTCATTTTAATGCATTTTATCTGCGTCATATTTTGGGTTAAGATATTCTGCTTTGAATTGTGTTCTATATTGCACTGCAAAGTAAATATTTTTACTTAAATTGATCAATGATGCACACTTAATGCGATAGAGCATCAGTTTACTGCCATTGAGGTTGAAATACGTGGCTTTCCATTGGTAATTATCACATTTATTTCCACTAAGAGTTAATAAAAGATGTCTATAGGTAATTAATCCATGAGGACACATTTAATTAATGGCAGTTCATATATGACTTTATTAGTTGCCGATGTGGCTTGAATAATTTAGTTAATATATAGTCATACATTAACTCAAGATTATCTGTCCATTAGTTAAGTATAAATGAATGCATATTAGTGCACCTGTATTGTAAAGGGTGGCCAAAATCTGTTTGTTTTAATAAGAATCAACCCCAGGGACATTAAAGTGACCTGAGAACCACCCTTTTGAAGATTTATAGAAATGTAGTGATGTGTGTGTACTTGATAAATATTTGAAGGTTATTTATAAAAGTCATTTGAAAAAAAAACCTGTGAATGCAGAAGCTGATGGTGATTATCAGAAAGATCATAATGACTCCAGAACATGAGATGATGATGATGATGATGATGATGATGATGATGATGATGATGTCAAGCTGCATTTGTTTGGGTGATGCTGGTCTGTTTTCTGACAGACACAAAAGAGTCAAACACACATGATATCAGTCAACCAGCACTCTACTAGATACTAGTCACTGGTTACAAACATACTTATATTTCTTCTATAATAAATGCACTTGTTTTAAAAGAAAACAAATCCAATAAATAAGATAATGTAATAACCTGTTATTGTTAATGTCCATCTTATTGTTGCTGGATAACAGGTGTAGTTTCCTGCATCAGACGCTTGTATTTGATGTATTTTTAATTCTCTTGGAACTGCTGGGTTGATGCGAATCCTGTTTGAGCTGAAGTTTGTCATAGTTCTGTTACTATTGGAGTCATGACTAAAAATAACAGAGTTGTTCATTTTCCATATAAAATTATCATCAAATGGGGTTTTGTTGCAGTGAAGTGTAACTGTTTCCCCCACAAACACTGTTTTGTTGATGTGCTGCCGAATCCTTTGCTCTTGACTGGATTTGGAAGAATCTGATGAAAAGACACAGAAAATCACAATCACTGCAGTTTTACAGTCACTTCAGTGGATGGTAAAATCATGCAGTAGAAACAATGTACATGTGCAAAAGCTGATGAGACATATTGTTCATATGGTGCTTAATCTTTTAACCTGATAAAAATAAAAACATTCAAACACAATTAATATATTTCAACAACTACACTAAATGGTAGTAAACAATTTTATCATCAAATTATGTTGGGCTTTATACTCATATCAGCTAGCATAAGGTACATCTTATTACCGCTTTGAGACGAGGACATCATAAAACAAGTGAGGAGAAGAAATAAATCTTGATCTTAAATCAGTTCCTGAGTAAGTCAGGAGAATAATGACGACACAGAGATCCAGATAAAGAATCCTGGTTTGAAAATTTGCCATAACAGCACATTCAGTGTATCGGCTGTGAAGGAGTACTTACTGTCCACTCAGTATCTTGAAGGCTTGTAGACGTGCTGTAGAGATGGTAAAGGATGGGGTGAAGACAAATGGTAATGCCTATGAGACAGCTGATGAAAATATTAAAGCTAAAGTAGCATAATAATGACGAAATGTGGAATAACTTATTTTACACTGTCATCCATGTGCTTGGAATATATGACATTTAAACCATTTATTTAAAAATATTTTTGCTAGGATTTTTTGAGTGCACTCAGTGTAACAAGCAGAAGAGCAAAGTACTGAGTTTAGAACTCATGACACTAAACACACGTTGTTGTAGTGCTTTTTGTGAGTAAAACAGTGATGATTTACTAAGAAGAGTGACAGGAAAAGACAAACAGGAAACAAGTAGCCACAGAGAGCTAATGACAGAGAAGCACAAGATGCTGCACAATGAAGCATGTAAAGCACATGCACAAAATTTATGACATCTCTGCCACCTAAATCTTTCGAAATTATTGACACAAAATTTTTAAATATTAAAAACATTACATTAATTCTTAATGTTAATTGCATTTTTAAAATTTCATGTGTGTTACCATGATGGTGTTTGTGTGAATGACACTGTGTGCACCTTCTATATATTAGTATTGTCCTTCTCAGCTTGTGAAAAAGCTGCTTGTGATGAACTTTGATTCGTCATGTGACTCTCGTCACCACTGTGTTATTGGTGGTTGTCAGTGGTTGTACAAAGGTACAAAACAGATATTAGTACTTCAATAGGTTGGTAAATTAAGATTATGTCTGTTAATGAAATACTTTTTTTACCATAAATTTTAGACTTTTTTACAGTGTGTAAAATAAATGGTTATGAACTATAATTATTACAATATAAACCTTTTAATTATAAGGTTTTGAACTGTAAAATATAGAGTAAACTAAGTGCTGTCCCGTAATACCTAAAACGCTGCTATTGTATTTTTTAAGGTAAAGATCTGGCAACCACAGCTGCCGTTTTTTTTATCGTAAATTTTACGGGGATTTATTTATTTTTTATTTTTTTTACAGTGCAGTGCTGTATGAATGTCTCTGTGTGACATTTTTGTTTTGAAATGTTTTAATTGATTCAAATTCAAATTATTCACTTTAGTTTTAATTATTTATTTATTTTTTAATTTTATGAATTAAACTCATAACATACCTCCTCAGTAGAAAACTTTTGAAATAACAAGTTAAACATGAACACCAACAAGTATTATGTAATAATTGGGCAAAAAGAGACAGTGATGATTTACTAAGACGAGTGACAGGAAAAGACAAACAGGAAACAAGTAGCCACAGAGAGCTAATGACAGAGAAGCACAATGATTCACCTTCTTCAAGATGCTGCACAATGAAGCATATAAAGCACATGTACAAAATGTATTACATTCTCTCATCTAAATCCTTAGAAATGATTGACAAAAAAATTTAAATATTTAAAACATAACATTAATTCTTAAATTAATAAAATACACAAGCATTGCATGCAAGGCCGTTGCTAGAGGGGTGAAAGGTGGTGACGATTAGGGGCCTCAGCTTTCTGGATATGCTATAGCTCTGATTGCATGAGCAGCCATTTCAACTTAACATCAAAACTGAACACCACTTCAAACTGAGAGCTTAGCCATCATTTCCCATTCTCAGCTCTCTGTGTTCATGTGGAAGGTGAAATATGTTAAATGGTCCTTCATTCCTTTTTGCTCGTTTCACTGACTCTCTTTTGTTTTTAGAAAGACTCTCCTTTATCTGTCCTCTTGCTTATGCTGCATTACTGCATCAGCTCAATGTTTATGGTGCCACCTTGTGCTCTCCTGAACTCAAGAAAAACTCAAGGGCTTCTAAAGTGTAAAAAAAAAAATTTCAACTGCTTACACACAAAATCCTTACTTGTCACACTATTTCTGAAACCTGACACTCAAACACCAGAACCACACACCAAATCTGCAAAACCATACACTAATTCTTGGCCTTCTTGCAAGTTATGACACTTATATGCACAGAGAGACGCACGCCAGAATCGAGTTCTCTGTCATACTTGTGTAACCCCTCACCGCCCCGCTCTGCACGGGCCTGGAACCTGGGTCTCCGGCATGGGAGTCGGACGCTCTAACAAGGAGGCTAAAGGCTGCAACCCCTAGCATCAGTTGCTAGAGCATCTCTTGAGATCAGAGGAGTGAGGTTTACTTGAACAGCGACTACTAGCTGGCCTCCGTTACACTTGAACGAACAATAACACGCACAATACTGCCAAAAATGTCAGTTTTGTCGAGGATCCTCATTAGAGCAGCCTTGAATGAGTTAAAAAACACTAAAACACTAAAATTAAAAAATAACACAGTTACTAAAACTCTACACTCAGCAAAACCTTAGTCCTGATCTGCACAACTTTAAGCACATTCTCAGCCTCACACCACTTTTTGCAAAACACTACACACATTGTTTTTGCACAACACTAAACACACTTCTCTATATTAGACAGAAATCTAACATAATGTCACTTCTTTGCCATTTCAAGACACTGCTTTCCAAAATACCACCCCTATAAACCAATTGATCAAAACACGGCCATCAGGTGTGCAAACACTTAGGTGCTTAACTGTAAACTCAACAATCAGGTGCAAGTACTATAAAAAGGCAAAAGGTGAGTTTATGTATCTTCAACAAAATGGAAGGCAATGTTGCAATAAGAGGTAGAGCTATTTTGAATATCCTGGGACAATGTGGTGTTAACATCACAATGTATATTGCAATCACGCAGAATGTGGTCCTCCACCAGCATGTCAACTTAGGCCCTTACAACACGGCCCACATATTCACATTTTAGATAGACTACACAAAATCATCACAGCAGAAGACCAAATGGAGGCAGAGCAGATGAGATACATTGTCATATGGGACAATGTATATTTCCACCTATCTGCTCTGGTGCAAAACTGGTTTCATTAGCATCCATAATTTTCATT
Organism: Anabarilius grahami; assembly: GCA_003731715.1. Classification (NCBI taxonomy): domain Eukaryota; kingdom Metazoa; phylum Chordata; class Actinopteri; order Cypriniformes; family Xenocyprididae; genus Anabarilius; species Anabarilius grahami. Next base: position 3,871,347 of record RJVU01047220.1, on the reverse strand, counting down.
CCAATACCTCCCACCATACTGTCCCTTCCTTAAAACCTTTAAGTTTTTTTTTTTTTACTATCTCTAGTCCTATATCAGGATATGCCTCATTTAAGCCATGGAGAAGTCCTGACCTAATTGATGCAGGGTCTGTGCAAGGATGGATTTGCCATTCAAGAAGATTCTTCCCTCGCTGTCTTGTGAGAGAGGACATCACCTGTGATGTGCATGAAGTGCTATGGCCAGATCCAGCTAGGCCAAGAGATGATGCTTAGGTGTTTTTTCTATAATTCTATAAATATGTTCTGATTATCAGTGCAAAATGTAACCTTTGGAAAGGCATGGATGTAGTGAATTATTTTACAATGTGGTGAGAAATAAATATATTTTATATAATAAATAAATGTTGTCAATATATTCATGTACTTTACTCTAACAATATCTCTGAAAAAATCAAACCCAGACTATATCATTAGAAAAGTATAAAAGCTATAAAAGTATAAAAGCAGTGACATCAGTGCCCGCCGTTTAAAACTCCTTCCCTGCGTACCGTCAGAGCCAGAGCGTTAGCATAAGCCGTTATGCTTTTTTGGCTAAAGATTGCAGGCTTGCCTTCCAGTGGCTTTTACACAACATCTATTGTTCTATCTGTTAAACAGTAACGCGGCATATTTACTGTTGGTAATGCCGTAAATGAGTCCTACCTGTTGCAACATTCCCTAGTCTGCCTTCTCTTAAAAAATTAATTTTTATCAAGCTAAAATCTATATACAGTTCCCAACAAAAGTATTGTTTAGTGTAAAACATGCTGAAGATTGGCAAACAGGCTGTCGATTAATTAAATGATTAGCTATTTCCCCACAAAAGCTGTTTAATCAGCATAGTGAAGCCTCTCATTCATTGACTTCCATTCAAAAAACAGCCTCTGGTCTTCCCTGTGTACCGCCGGGGGCAGAGCGTTAGCATTAGCCGTTATGCTTTTTTGGCTAAAGGTTGCAGGCTTGCCTTCCAGTGGCTTTGGTATTAGTATCAGTGATACTAGCCTTCATTCATAAAAAGATGCAGTAACACTTTAGAATACTGGGGGGAATACTGAATAATGCATTATTGACACTCTAGTAACTACTATTAACTAACAATAAACTCTGATTAATGAATTAGTAAGTAGTAGTGCTCAGTTGAAGGTAGTAGTTCACTATTAGCTAATCAGTAACTACTTTTGGTAACGCTTTAGATTACAGCCCGGAAAGTACTGCGTAATTACAAAGAATTTACTGCGTAACTTTCGATAATTATAGTGTAACTATACAGTAAGTATGTGTAAGTATAGGGGAACAATATGTAAAGTCTTGGGAATAAAGGGGTAACAACCAGGAAAATATCAAATTATTTATACTGTAAATATTTTAGAACTAAGGGGTACTTACAGTGATAGACAACAATCTTACGTTTGGGAGCAATTTCGCGAGAAAATGCACTGATTAAGTTGTTTCAAGGCAAGTAGAAAGAACTACTGCAATCTTTTTTAATACATGGGGAAATATGCTTTTGTTTCATGTAGTTACAGGGTAAATATGACATTACGGGCCGTAAATTAAAGTGGAGCAGTGAACCTTTTTGTGTTCATCTTAAGAAGGAAAGTCATATACATCTCAGATGGCATGAGGGTAAAAGATGAGTAAACAAGCACATTTCCGGGTGTACTGTATTTTCTTTTAATACAGAAGAGCAAATGGGATTCCCTCTTAAAATTCATCAGTGGAAAGAAAGAAAAAGAGGAACAAGAGGAGGAGCCAAGCAAGAAATGAATAAGTGTTGTAACTTTAAATCTGTTTTGAAATAAATAGTTTTTCAAATAAAGTTTTCTAAGTGATATCAGATTGTTTGCATTTTTTTATTATTATTACTTACCCTGTAACTACATGAAACAAGAGTGTAACAAGCTCCACTTTAATTTACGGCCCGTAATGTCATATTTACCCTGTAACTACATGAAACAAAAGCATATTTCCCCATGTATTAAAAAAGATTGCAGTAGTTCTTTCTACTTGCCTTGAAACAACTTAATCAGTGCACTTTCTCGCTAAATTGCTCCAAAACGTAAGATTGTTGTCTATCATAACAGTGTAAGTACCCCTTATAGTTCTAAAATATTTACAGTATAAATAATTTGATATTTTCCTGGTTGTTACCCCTTTATTCCCAAGACTTTACATATTGTTCCCCTATACTTACACGTACTTACTGTATAGTTACACTATAATTATCGAAAGTTACGC
>RJVU01047220.1:3744565-3868882 GCA_003731715.1 Anabarilius grahami | reverse complement strand
TTCTGTCAGGACCACTATCGTCAAATATGATAGATAATGCATAGAGTTTGTATTGGCGGTATGGTTCTGTTCTGGGCAAGAACTCCCTGCGCATCCATGCAGCCTAGCATGGATAAGCGCAGGGAGAGCAGCAATAAACCCCCAAAACAAACCATATGCCAAAATCCCCCAACACAAACTGAGTGCGAAAATCTGAATGGCATGTTTCCTTAAAATGCAGTTACCTGAATGAGGAATGAGCCTAGGTGTTGTGTTCATAGTTAACCACAAGGTGGCAGTGGAATGTTGAAGTGTTGAAGTGCTGCTTGGAAAAGAGAACGAGAGGTGTGATGTTCTGAAAAGACAAGTTTGGCATGTGTGAAATAAAAGAGCATCGAAGGAATTACTCCGGTCTTGTGTTTTAATACTTCAATACACAACAATTGGCGACGATGGTTTCCGTGCCTACGCCTGCATCTTTTCTGCCATGCAGTGGAGAGCCTGCGATTCCTTTTGCTACCTGGCGAAAAATTTTCGAAAATTACTTGCTTGCTATTAATGCTGCAGGAGACTCATGGCCGGATGCCAGGAAACGTGCTATTCTACTACACAGTTTGGGGACTTAAGGCCAGAGGCTGTTTTACACGTTTCCTAATACTGGAACTACATTTGCAGAGGCAATGTCAGCGTTGGAGAATCATTTGGTCCCAAAGGTGAATGTTGTGGTCGCTCGACATCGCTTTCGCCAGCGTTCTCAACGCGCTGATGAGACCATTTCACAGTTCCTGTCTGCTTTGCGGGATTTATCTTCATCATGTGCTTATGGTGACATGGAAAGTGAAATGCTGCGCGATCAGCTGGTCGAACGATCGTATGCTCCAGCAGTGCGAGACAGACTCCTGCTTGAACCATCATTGACCATCTCTAATTCGGACATGCTCACGGCACAAAGTGCAGTTCAGGCCGTAGCTTCTAGACCCTTTCATCAGAAGAAGCGTGATGCACATTCTAACGGAGCAAAATCTGTGGCTGATACTACACGGCGCGCGAATCGAGCGTTACCGTTGCGGAGCTACAAATCACCTCGCTAATGCTGCCAATTGCCCAGCTGCTCGAGCCAAATGCCGTACTTGTGGTAAGACCGGACATTTTTCTAAAGTTTGCCGTTCTTCTAAGGACGTTCGGGAAGTGGTCCCGGACGTGGTTGTTCTTTTGACTGATACTGTTAATACCTCTGCAGACAAACTTTTGTGCAANGGGGAAGCATACACCCGCAGCAATAGCTCTGAGTTAGATGCAGCGTGCAGCTAAGCACGAAATACAGTGCTTCCTCATCATGAACAATTCTGCTCCAGTCGGGCTGATTCCTTCGGCTGTGGAAGTGAAGATGACGACTCCCATGATTTCACACTCCTTACGGGATCATCAAGTTTCGATGTTGTTAGGGTTAAATAAGAAACATCACAGTATGTGCTTATAGTATGCAGCAATGACACTAGAGCTTCGGTAACAAGCTATTTTTTTTTTTTTTTGCCTTCCATAAAGGCTAGATAGCATTAAGAACAGCTTGTTCTAAATAGCTTTAAACTATAGCTTTAAGAAGGAGCGTTTCCACTAGCAACTAGACCTTTAAGAATGAGCGTTTTCCAATAGCAAATGTAGCTTTAAGAACAGCTTGTTCCAAAACCAAACTATAGTTTTAAGAACAAGCATTTCCATGGCACTATAGCTTTGAGAAAAACGATGTTTACTATGTGCTGCGCCACAGCAAAAAATCCGTTTGCACCATGAATCGTTGTTTTCCTGTCTCTACTGCAAAGCTGCTTGAATCTGCGATGTATAACGCTAAACACAGGCGATCCGACCAGTGTGGATGTTGCTATACAAACGAAAGCGACCAGATAAGCGTGCGCAGCGATCGAGCCGGTTGCCAACGACAACAGATGAGTAACGCACATCGCCAAATACGATCGCAAAAGCATTGCACAAACATTTTTACTAAGAAGGACTAGAAGCCTAAGCAACACTGATAGCTTTAGCAACAGCATGAGTTTTAAAACAATGAGCATTAAAAGGAACTTAGCTTAGCTTCGTGGAAACATTCAGAGATGAAGCTGAGTGAAATGTGATCTTCTCTTGAAACGCTTCTTCATGCGGGGAGTACAGATCTATCTAAACTGCGAGTCCGTGTCTAATGCAGCGATGCGAGAAGCAATGCTAATGTTAACTCAGTCGTTCACAATCAGTCGGCTTATGATCAGTGCGGCGTATGAGAGGTGAAATCCACGAATCCCTCTCGCTAAATTCCCGATTGCACAATTCCTAGTGATATGATGCTGTTTTGCCTGTCGATAGTGTCGAATTCGCCATTAATTTGCTCCTGAGAATGCAATAGCTGCTGATAATACTGAGGAGCATATATGCCGTGATAGGCGTCGTATTCCTAAAGGTAGACGCAAGTCACCTGGGAGTCAGCTGATGCAAGCTTGACTGACGTGACCTGCCAGAACTGACGCTAACGCTAGATTTTGTTCAACTAGCTTCATGCAACAGGCCACTGTGGCCTGGCTTCATATTGATACCTTGAACACAACATAACACACAAAAATCTCACAGGAATTATCTTGATTTTAAAACACAACCACTGTTTCTGTCCAATTACCCATGGCTGATGTATTTCTTTTATTTTGTCCCGTTTATTCACAACCACAAATGCTTACAGTAAAAAAATAAATAGATTGGTTTCAATCTTGCTTTCATGTTTACCATGAATTTTTCAACATCTCTCTGCCAATATCATTCAATCCTGTACAGAAATATACATAGGAGCTCATGAAAGAAGAGCTTTAGGTTTTGAATAACTGTGTATATGATATATCCAAAAATAGAATATTATGGCAAAGGTGTTTGCAACGTAAGACAAATGTTTGCTTTTGAAATGTGTTTGTGATATTTTCAATGCAGTGCTTCATTTTGCAAGAGATGTGAGGCATTTTGCATGTGCAATTCTTGGATTTGTGTAAAGTTTTGAAAAAAAAGAGGCAAAGTTTTTAAAATGTGTGTAAGCAGTTGAAAAAACTGTAACTGCACTGTCAGTCACATCAGCAATATGTATTAAAAAAAAAAAAGGAAAAAAATTCACCTGATTATTTAATAATGGTAAATGATAGTATTTAGTCAAACATATCAAAATTTAAAATTCATGTCCCTCTGACATTTATTTGGATAGATATTTTTATTCAACTAAGCAAAATAGCATTTTGGGGACAAAAAACATGAATACACATATCCTCTGAGACTGTACTGATTCTTTGGACGGTCCCGTTCTAAACCATGAAAATGACTGACACATGACAGACACATTAAACTGGTGTCTTGAGAAGGAGCAATCATGTTCATGAAACTGTATGAAGACTATAGACCTGATGGAAACAAAGATAAAACAAGTCAAGTACAAACAACAAGCATTTCAGCTCCCGTTCATATCTCTGTTGTGCAACTTATCAGTGATAATGTATAACAGTTAATTTATAAAAATTACAACATTTTAAATTAGATCAAACAGAAGTGATCTTACAAAACAGTAGATTGATTGAACAACATTTTTCCATCAAGAAGTGTGTGTGTGTGTCTCAGTGATATTTGTTTTGCAGCAGTTGGGGCCAGTGATGGAGACAGTGAACAGACATGATGGAGATGTGTGTAGATGGGTGTGAAGTTGAACTGACTTACACAGGCTGTTATTGTGTGTTTGTCACAGCGAGAGATCATCTTCACCTATGCAGATCAAGCAAAAATAGAAAGAAAACATACCACAAGTTTAACTTCTTAACAGCCGCGGTTGGTCTGTATGGGCAGGTGGGGCAGAGCCTCTATAAACACTGAATTAATAATACATTATAAATGTGTTCAGCATTCTGCAACAAATTTTTTTGGGGGGGATTTTCTAGGCTATTTTAAGTTGTAAAGTGAGCAGGATATATTAAAATGTGGCGCAAGGATTTGGCAGGAATATATTCATGATACTAAGTGGGGCAGCTGGTCTCTGAGCCCTTCCTAGCTCTACAGCGCCCCACAAATTACCAATTGTAAATCTGTGGTGAGAAATGGAACTGCAGTGCGCCATCATAGAGAGCCATTAGGGGAGATTTCTGGCTGCCCCACTTATTTTTTACTTTCGGTAAACACCTTACATAAGCCTCGCTCCAGACAAGACGATATCAGTCTGCTTCAGATATGTGTCTGCATCAGGTCAGTAACTGTTGGCATGTCTGTTCTTCCTATATGAAGTAGCATTTCAAATTAATGAAAGTATAAACCCTTTAATTTGAAAGGCATTCTATGCATTTGTCTTGTGTACTGGAGTCTGTCAATCATCATTAGAGCGCCGCCACCCTCAGGCTAAATAAAGCTAATTCTGCCAAAAGTGTGTCTGATGTGTTCCCCAATAGTGGATGTGTTCAGCAATTAGAATATAAATCTTACAAAAATGGTCATCATAAACTAGTGCTAAGAATCTGAATCTGCTCTACCTAAATGTATGGCCAGGAGCCGCTACTGGTTCCCAAACAAGAACAGATATAGAAGCCCAACAATAGCCTACAGTGGTGTGGTAAATATACTTACATCCTCCTTATCTGATCCAAAGTTGATCTTCTGCCTCAATTTCCTGTTAAAATGATGAAGTAATTTGAGAACAACAGAATGCAGCTCAGTTCATTAGAAAAGCAGGGAGTGATCTTTGGATTTATGTAGTGTGTGTGGAAGTTTCAACTATCTGTTAGTTTCATGTGTCTGCACTTTTGGTCCTGAAGACTTTTACAGTTTTTTTTTTTTTCAACTGCTTACACACAAAACGTGCATAGAGTGCATGCCAAAGATGGCTAGACAAACGTCCGGCAGTTTCGAAAGAAATGCCATAAGCAACTCACCCTCGGGTCAAGCAAGGCTGTCAGTGACAGAATTCCCTACGGCCACCAGCCCAAGCTGAGCCTAAAAGAGACCTTCCGCAGAAAGCCTTCCAAGGCTGCTCAGAGCTTCTGGGACCAATATTTCCGCGGAAAAGTGGTCCCTTAAAGGGAATGTGACCAGGAAACCGAAAGGAACCCCCGGCCAGTCACTAGAAGGGAACGAAGTCATCCCCAATGCCACCAGGGAGGCCGACCTGGTCTGACAAAGGACAAACTTAGTCTTGGCCAACCCTGTCTGAATACAGAATCTCAAAAACGCATTCTTCAGAGAAGAGAGCAGGTAAGAGCGACTGCGTACGAGCAGTAAGCAACTCAAACCCACGCGTAGAGATCCTGGAGAGCAGAACTCAGCTGAGTGCTGTAAACCCTCATATTGAGGGGAGCATAATCCGCTCATCCTAGGATCTACTCAGTGTCTGACTAAATGCACTGAGGAGTCTGTGTGCTAGGGAACCATGATACAGGGGAGCACAAACCAGCCTGGGGCTGATCTCAATGGGAGACTTCATAGAAGTCTACAACCAATGATCAGCTTAGGGAGCTAAGCACAATTACACAAACAACCCAAAGGGCAAGTACGAAGCTCACCTAACTGATAGACCATACTGTAGGCACATAGTCATGGAGGCCGGAAAGGGGCCTACGACAGACGAAGTTCTGCATAAAGAACTATATATCACACCAGAAAACTCAATTACATAGAGGTATTCCAAGGGTGGCTTACAAGGCCGCACACCTGAAACTTGCTGGGAGCAAGAATGAACATATGACTTCAGTAACTGTGAGTGCCCACATAACAGTCCATGCAACACAATCCAATGAGCAGTGCACTCGGTAAAATAACCTTTTACTCTTTAAAGCAAGAGGAGTACAGCGTACGCCATCACGCGTTAAGGAAGGCCCAAAACTACAGAGGAGGTTAATAAGTCACCTGGGGCCCTGGCCATCCAGCAGCATATTATTCCCTTTACTCTCCCTAGTAAAGAAGTGTAAATGGCACATGCCAGCATGTTCCCAAAGGAGGCCCAGAAGGCCTACCTGTCACACGCGGCGCCAGCTAGCGGCCACTAAAGTTCTAGGAGCAAAATAGAACCAAGTTTTAAACAAGGTAACTACTTAGCTCAACTAGAGCTAAAGGAGACCATGCTCAAGGAAGTAAATGCATAAAAACCGAACAACAGAGCGGTTTAACACAAGAACTCACCCTGAGAGGCAAGGCACTCAGAAACCGTACTCAGTAAAAGCACCCTTTACTCTCAAAGCGAGAGGAGTACACAGCCGAACTCCAGCATGATACACAGGAGGCCTAAAAAGGCCTACGACTTGTAAACACGTGGCATCAGCTAGTGGCAATCACGACCCATCCATGGTGATGAGTCACATAGAAACCAACACAAAACTGTGTCAACATGCAAACTGAAAGGAGGCCCTGGTGAGGCCTTCGACTCCACAAGCACATGGCATCAGCCAGTGGTAGTTTCATGACTGAAACAGTCAGCAGGCCAAGTACTCGGTAAAACCATCTTAACTCTTAAACAAGAGGCCTGACCTAGGGCCTACTCTTACAGAGGTGGGCGTGGCCGATGGCGGTACGAGTCATACTAGACCAACACAAACTGTGCCAACATGTAATCTGAAAAAGGAGGCCTGGCGAGGCCTACTACTTTTAGCAACACGTAGCACCAGCCACTCAGAAATGTACTCAGTAAAAGCACCTTTTACTCTCAAATTGAGAGGAGTACTTAGCCAAACTCCAACATGATACACAGGAGGCCTATAAAGCCTACAACTTGTATGCACGTGGCGTCAGCTAGTGGCAATCATGACTTAACCATGGTGATGACTCATATAGAAACCAACCCAACTGTGTCAACATGAAAACTGAAAAGGAGGCCTGGCAAGGCCTAATACTTTTAGCAACATGTGGCGCAAACCAATGGTCATAAATGGGGACCAAGCTCAAAGGGGACCAGCTCTAGACCCAACAAAATAATTGTGGGTAACTAGCTACAACAACCTGGGCTAAGCCTACACATTCCAACAGGCAATGTACCAAAATTACATGGTACAATTAATATGCAAACATGGTCTAAGGGAGGCCTACAAGGCCTACCAGCTCAAACAAACATGAGCATAAGCCTGAGGCAGTGCTAAGATACATGATCAAACTCGCGATCATATACCAACAGCGCCCGAGATACAAGCTGTACTTAGAACGAGGCTAACAATAAAGAGCCAACAATCTTTACAGTATAAAGATAGTGAAGGGATAAAGGGATACAGTACCCTTGAGAACGGAGGCTAAAAAACTAGCACCGTAGCTCAAACTTGAATATAATTCAAGGGGCTCACGGGAAGACATTATAAAGCATGACAAAGTTCTAGAAAGTGGGGCCTAGCAACACTGCATAACTTTTCTCCCCAAAGATAAGGGCCTACCACCTGGGGAAAACAGCACCAGGAAGGCTAATAACAGCCTATAACCTTAGCTGTTTAACCTCAGCCATAGCACCTACATAATAGCGGAGGGGAAATGGGCATACGGCCTAACAACTCCCTCAGGAGGAGGCCAGAACTAGGAACTATACAACCTTACAAGGGATAGTAATAATAAGGGTGATCTAATAGACAAACACCAAACCTAGCTCTAGCCTAGCCGCTAGCTACGGCCTACTGGGCCTAGCAAATCCTGGGCTTCACTTTAAATCCTCTCAGATATGAGGAGAAAATGAAGCACTACAAGCCAATAGTGCCAGGCGGCCGATTAAAGCCAACCTGCACACAAATAACTGAAGTGACAAGTGCTAACTCAAACCAAACTAACAGTATTAGCTGAGAAGCTACTCTAACATAGGAGGCTACAAAATAGCGGCCATAATGTGGCCTGCATGTGAAAACTAGCCAACCTAATGATACAGTTATTTTGCCCAAAAGAACCCCTTCTAACTTTACTGACTACATGCTCAGAAAAGCTATACAGGAAAAACAAGGTCTACACTTTTTATAAACATAAAAATATAGACCCAGCTTACCTTCCTGCGGCTCGTAGAACGAAGATTTCTCCTCTTTATTTTCTTGCATGAAGAAGGATGAAATCAAAAGTTCTTTTAAGCCTAAAAGCACTTTTCACTATCAAGCCAGAAGGCGGCCTTAGAAAAATATGATCAAAGGCCCAGCTGTCAGCCTGTTAAAGACGCACCTGAGCATGTAAAATGAAACCAAAAACTCAGGAGGCAGAAGAAAAAAGGGGCGAGGGCAAATGCAAAGTCGCCCTCGCAACGAGAGGGAATCGATTACAGATGCTACTGGTGTATGTGATCGATCACCTCCTCCAAAACCTGCTTATTCCTCCTCGAGTCCAGCCATCTCTGCGCCTTGCTCCGAAAGTAGGAGGTTCCCGAGCGGCCATACTGGACCTCTGGCCCTGTCTCAGAGCCTCAGCTCGAGATGGACCAGCCTCCTGATTAACTACATGCTCAGAAAAACTATACAGGAAAACAAGGTCTCATTTAAAAACATAAAATATAGACCCATCTCATCTTCATGCGGCTCAAAGACTGAAGATTCCTAATACTCCTTTTTTCTACATGAAAAAGGATAGAATCTAGGGTTCTTTTAAGCCTAAAAGATCCTCTCACTATCAAACCCTTACATATAAGGAACAGCTGGAGGACCAATTTGAAACTTATTAGGTCAATTGGCAACATGATTGGGTATAAAAAGAGCCTCTCAGAGAGGCAGTGTCTCTCAGAAGTCAAGATGGGCAGAGGATCACCAATTCCCCCAATGCTGCAGCGAAAAATAGTGAAGCAATATCAGAAAGGAGTTTCTCAGAGAAAAAAAGTGCAGAGTTTGAAGTTATTATCATCTACAGTGCATAATATCATCCAAAGATTCAGAGAATCTGGAACAATCTCTGTGCGTAAGAGTCAAAGCCGTAAAACCATACTGGATGATCGTGATCTTCGGGCCCTTAGACGGCACTGCATCACATACAGGAATGCTACTGTAATAGAAATCACAACATGGGCTCAGGAATACTTCCAGAAAACATTGTCGGTGAACACAATCCAATGGGGTTGCATGAGTGCGTGTGGCATGGGCAGCTTACACATCTGGAAAGGCACCATCAATGCTGAAAGGTATATCCAAGTTCTAGAACACATATGCTCCCATCCAGACGTCGTCTCTTTCAGGGAAGACCTTGCATTTTCCAACATGACAATGCCAGACCACATACTGCATCAATTACAACATCATGTCTGCGTAGAAGAAGGATCCAGGTACTGAAATGGCCAGCCTGCAGTCCAGATCTTGCACCCATAGAAAACATTTGGCGCATCATAAAGAGGAAGATGCCACAAAGAAGACCTAAGTCAGCTGAGCAACTAGAAGCCTGTATTAGATAAGAATGGGACAACATTCCTATTCCTAAACTTGAGCAACTTGTCTCCTCAGTCCCCAGACGTTTGCAGACTGTTATAAAAAGAAGAGGGGATCCCACACAGTGGTAAACATGGCCTTGTCCCAACTTTTTTGAGATGTGTTGATGCCATGAAATTTAAAATCAACTTATTTTTCCCTTAAAATTATACATTTTCTCAGTTTTAACATTTGATATGTCATCTATGTTGTATTCTGAATAAAATATGTACATTTGAAACTTCCACATCATTGCTTTCTGTTTTTATTAACAATTTGTACAGTGTCCCAACTTTTTTGGAATTGAGTTTGTATATATACATGCATATAAATACATATATAATACACACATATATATATATATATAGGAGGTGAAAGAAGAAGAGGAGAGGGTAGATAAAAATCGTCCTTATATAGCTGGGGGGATCGATTACAGACGCAACGGTGTTTACAATCGATCACCCATCTCACTCTCGCTTCTTCCTCCTGGTGTCTGTCTGGGCTCAGATACAAATCTGAACGGCTAGGGGGTTTTCCGTGCCCTTCCGATCTCAAACGCAGAGATCAGGAAGGAATGGAAAGTTTATGGGAGCTGCAGCATTTATGGACAGAAAGGAACCGCTCGTCGAGCCGTCCACGCGCAGCCCCTTTCTTAAAGCGCTCTCACGGCAGCTGCAGCCCGCCGAAAAGCGCGTCCTAAAAACACCAGCAGCTCCGCATACACAGCAGCCAGAGGAGCACTCGCTGCCGGACGCGATGACGTCAAACACGGATGTCATCGTCATCCAACAACTCATCCTCGTCAGCCCTGGGGAAGCCGAGAGAGAATACAACTCTCTCAAACTTCCCAACGAGCTCACCTGCGAACCCTATGATTGCAGCCGCCGTTTTGCCTCAGCACAAACGGGGCCAGAATCACCAGGCGCAGATGCGGACACCTCTTCCCTCGAGAAGAGTGCCGAACGAGAATGGAGAGTCCCGATAGGGAGACGTTCGCAGTAAACAACAGACAAACACACAAGCACTGTCTATGCGCGCTCCTCTCCAGACAGAAAACGCCCAGAAATGTGTATATCAAGTGTCAAAAACCTGGGACACGGATGAACACACTCTCTTGAACGTTTGTAAGGCATATTATAGAATCCCTTACCGGAGTCGACATAGTCGTGATCAGACAGAACAGGCCCGAAAGACGAAAAGATACTGACTGTTTCTCCAGGCGCTCCTTATATACTTCCGGATCGCGCCATATTACGTCATAGGCTGAGATTGGAGTTGTTGGATAGTTGGCTTTCAGACACTGAGTCATGTGTGACGTTCCCCAAAGCGGTAAACGCAGAGTTGAGTCCCCTTTCGAAAGGGAATCCTTACTTGTTGCACAATTTCTGAAATCCGACACTCAAACACCAGATGCACACACCAAATCTGCAAAACCTACACTAATTCTCAGCCTTCCACTCAGTTTTCAATTTCATAAAACACTTTTTGCAAAACACAACACACAGTTCTCTATGTAACACACAAAGATCTAACAGGAAGTATCTTGATTTCCTTTTTCAAACACAACCATTGTTTCTGTACCACTACACATGGTTGATGTATTTCCTTTCTTTTGTACCATGTAATACTGTATTCACAACCACAAATGCTTAAAGTAAAAAAAGAAAAGAAAAAAGTTTGGTTTCAATCTTGCTTTCGTGTTTACCGTGAATTTTTCAACATCTCTCTGCCAAAAACATTCAATCTTGTACAGAAATGTACATAGGAGCTCATGAAAGAAGAGCTTTAGGTTTTGAATAACTGTGTGTATATGTGACCCTGGACCACAAAACCAGTCATAAGTCACACAGGTATATTTGTAGCAATAGCTAACATTATATTGTAGGCTATGGGTCGAAATTATAGATTTTTCTTTTATGCCAAAAACCATTTGGATATTACATAAAGATCATGTTCCATGAAGATATTTTGTAAATTTCGAGGAAGCTGTCTGAAAGGGATGTCCAGGTACTAACCAGGATTGTATCCAAAAAACATAAAACTACAGCTGCTCAAATCACAATGCGCACCTCGACTTTCCTGTTTCAAGGAAAGTTCCTGTTCGTCGGGAACTCCACAGGTTCAATATTCATGGTCGGGCTGCTATAGCCAAACGTTTGGTCACTCGTGCCAATGCCAAATGTCAGTTTCATTGGTGCTCAGCAGTGCAAATCTTTGGCTGTGAAACATGTATTGTTCTCTGATTATTCCACCTTCACTGTCTTTTTCACATCCGTGGGAGTTACTGTGTGGAGAAGCCCCAAAGAGGCTTAACACCGGATCAGTGATGGTTTGGGCTGCAGTGTTCTGGCCATTGTTCTGGAAGAGGAATGGCTCAAAATCCTTGTAAAGTCCCTGTGAAGGACTCTGTCACTCAAGATTAATTAATGTTGTATTGGCTGCAAAAGGAGGCCCTACACCATACTAATAAATGATTGTTGTCTAAAACCAGGTGCTTTCATTTCATTGTTCAACCCCTGTGATAGAAATTATTTTAACATTAAAGTTTGGGATCTGGACTAGAGTCAAATAATAAAATCTACATGTATACATAAACCATTAGCAGGTGCTATTTACAAAGTGTAAAAAGATACTTTACACTAAGTGTAAACGGTGATAGATACTGTTTGCACTAAGATTTTTTTTACACTGTGATAGATGATGTTCACACAAACTGTAAATAGAAGTGAAATGCTATTTGTACTAAAGGTAAAACACATCAACATTGGTGAATGGACTGCATATGGAATGGTTAAATAGACTGCCTACAAATATACATTTGAAAAAATAAATGAAAAAGTATGAAGTATTTCATCAGCTGGTATGTATAGTAGCTTATAGTTTATTTCTATAGCACAGGTTTAGTAGAGGTTGAGGAGCTGAAACGGTTGATAAAAAATCTCAATGTCTCTCACCTGTGAATGCAGAAGCTGATGGTGATTATCAGAAAGATCATAATGACTCCAGAACATGAGATGATGATGATGTCAAGCTGCATTTGTTTGGGTATCGCTGGTCTGTTTTCTGACAGACACAAAAGAGTCAAACACACATGATATCAGTCAACCAAAACTCTACTAGATACTAGTCACTGGTTACAAACATACTTATATTCCTACTGTAATAAATGCACTTGTTTTAAAAGAAAACAAATCCAATAAATAAGATAATGTAATAACCTGTTATTGTTAATGTCCATCTTATTGTTGCTGGATAACAGGTGTAGTTTCCTGCATCAGACGCTTGTATTTGATGTATTTTTAATTCTCTTGGAACTGCTGGGTTGATGTGAATCCTGTTTGAGCTGAAGTTTGTCAGAGTTCTGTTACTGTAGGAGTCGTGACTAAAAATAACAGAGTTGTTAATTTTCCATGTTAAATCTTCATCAAAAGGGATTTTGTTGCAGTGAAGTGTAACTGTTTCCCCCACAAACACTGTTTTGTTGATGTGCTGCCGAATCCTTTGCTCTTGATTGGATTTGGAATAATCTGATGAAAATTGACAGAATTTCACAATCACTACACCTTTACAGTCACTTCAGTGGATGGTAAAATCATGCACACATGCAAAAGCTAATGGGACACATTGTTCATATAGCTCTTAAAAATAAAAAATAAAAACATTCAAATACAATACAATCAAATACTTTTGAACAACTACACTAAATGGTACAATAGAAAATAATTTTATCATCAATCTATGTTATACTCATTTCAGCTAGCATAATATACATCCTGTTTATCGGCTTTGAGACGTAAAACAAGTGAGTAAAGGAAATAAATCTTGATCTTAAATCAGTACCTGAGTAAGTCAGGAGAATAATGATGACAAAAAGATCCAGATGAAGAATTCTGATTTGAAAATGTGCCATAATAGGAATCTCAGTTTAAAGGCTGTGAAGGAGTATAAACTGTCTTACTGTCCACTCAGTATGTTGAAGGCTTGTAGACATGCTGTAGAGACTGAACTAGTAAAGGAAGAACTGAAGACAGAGGGAAATGCCTATAAGGCGGCTTATAAGAATATACACTTTATTACATTTGGTACAGAAGCAGATCATTGATATAAAAGTCACATTGTCAGTTACACAATTTACAGTTTCCATTGATCATGTACACTTTTTTCTTATTTTTTTTCTTGTAACGCAGTCTTTAAAAGAAAGAAAAAACAAGAATGCTAAAGAATAATTATTAAATGAGTAAATGCAAACACAGGTCACCTAAATACAATGCTCACATATACATTTCTTATATAATGGATGGTAATGTAAGGTATACAATATAATCTGATTAGTTTTGTGCTCTTGCTTGCAGTGACCAGTGAAACCACAGAGCACATTTTCCACAGCAGAACTGTCACATCCTGTCACTGTCTACCGTGGGGGCGTGACTTTGCAGTTCGACTAAATTAATCACTAAATTCTACTTCACAAATCAACCACAAAGTGGAGGTGTTGTGAGACCATCACTATTTCATATCCCCAGTCTCTGCTGACTTTTGCACAGACTGCAATAAACATGAGCGTCTGCATGAAGATATGTGTCACAACTCACAGGTATGTTAGTTTATTTGTGTTTTGGTTTGATTCTGTTCTGTTCCTGTTTGCCTGTCTCTAGTTCTCTTGATTAGCCTCCTTGTGCATTTAAAGGTGCAGTGTGTAAATATTAGTGGCATCTAGTGGTGAGGTTGTGAATTGCAACCAACGGCTCAGCACCGTGCTCACCCCTCCCTTTCGAAACACAAACTATGGTGGCCGACACAAACACAAAGATGTCGTTGTCTGACAGCAGATAGCCAGTCAAGCAATGTGGTTTCTTCTTACTTTTAACAAAGTAAACAGCCTCTGCTTCTAGTAAACCAGACGACGACTACTACTTCTTGTTCGTGTATTCAACGTAGTGACGATGCAAGCTGCCTCTAAAAACAACAATGAACATAGTGACATAATGCGCTCTGTAGAGCAGTTTGTCTGTTTAGGGTTACTGTAGAAACATGGCGGTGCAAAATAATAACTTGACATGGAGGGGGACCTGCGGTGTGTGTAGATAGAAATGGCTCATTCTAAGGTAATAAATACATAACAGTTCATTATCTATAAGGTCTTTATACACCACTCAAAACAGTTATGTACTATATATTATATTGCATTTCTGTCAGTAGATCCTCCTAAATTTTACACATTGCACCTTTAAGTCCTGTGTTTTCCTTAGTCACTTGTCTAGAGTTAATGTTATGTTATAGTGTGTATTGTTTTGTTTTCCCTGATGTTCATTAAAAGTCAGTTTGATTGTCTTCGTTCTCCCTTGGATTACTACAGCTAACTCATAACCATATAAGATGATCAAGAAAGCAGTTGTTGATTAGTAATTAATAAAATTTGATTAATAAAGATTATATATATATATTGTAGTTCAGGTTCTGTTTACTCCAGGGACCTGATTTGTTGCTATTTTGTTTGATTCCACCACGTGGCAGAATGTACAAGAAAAAAAGAAAAGAAAAAAAAAAGAATATGTACTAAAAAAATTCTAAATAATAATAACAAAAATCTCTATTATCTCCAAAAACCAGTGGTTCCCTTTCGATGGAATTAAATGCTGCATCATGGTGTCTGAAGCATGCGTGCAAACACAGCAATTCTATTAACCAATGTGAGGTCAGGCCAATGTCTGACTTGAACCAGTGCATGGCGGTTAGAAATGTTGTCTGACTTGAGACGGCACAAACGCCACGTGACACATGCTATCAAATTACAGCACGAGTGATTCAACAGCAGCTAACTGTCTCATTCTACGAAGTCTCTCCAGAGTGGACTGTTGTGACTGTTTTCTTTCTGCTCGGTACGTGAGCTATAATCTTTTATGTGCATGTACAGAATATCAGTTGGTTTATCCAGTGTGTGTGATGTGTTATTTTCTCATTCAGTGAACTTTATAAGAGATTGGTTTGCCGGATGTTTGACGGGAACCCCGCATGCTGGTATGTAAAACCACTAATGTCCATGTAAATTTGGCATGTTTTATCACTGCATGACTTAGTCTTGATGCTGCTGTTTTGCTTCAGCTTTTATTTGTTTTGTTCATTTTGTTTTCATTGCTTCTTGGTATTTGTTGTCTGCCAGTTTACGGTGTTGTGATGTTTTTGATTTATTTTGTTGATTCTTTTAGACCGTTTTTGCTTTGCTTTTATTTTTATTTCAGTTGGTTGCAAAGTATACAACATGACTTTGATATTTTCTAATTGATTACTTATTTGGGATTAATTCCATCAATTTGGCTCAGTTTCTGTTTTTTTTTTTTTTTCTGTTATTAATTACTTTGTCTGTCTTTTCTCTTTTTTTAGGAGTGGGGGTGGCCCCAGAGTGTGCAGGCTAGCTATCCTTGGAGGGTGGAGACTCTCCTTTCCCAAAAGTGTGAGGTGTAGGTTTTTCTTGCAGTGGACTGTACGTGCCTGTGAGACTTGGTGCACAGGTGGATACTTATTATTGTGGGTCGTCTTAAAGCCTGCCCTACTACTGGTGCACCCCAGCACTAGTTGTANGTTTTTTTTTTTTTTTATGATTAACATTTCTCATAAACGCCATTTGCTTTGTGTTGTTTGCTATTCCCAGCATTTTATTGGTATATAGCTTGACTGTTAAACTATAGCGATTCACTAAAGCTCATTGTCTGGTGTTTGTAAGAGGAAAACCAAACTTGTGTGTCCATAATTGGTATTTCCCCGTGTGCTTAAGCAGAACATAAAGTACTAAATGAAAAGTGTTTCTGTTGCTTCATGGAAACATCTGAAACCTCTGTGTATTTGACTAATATTGCATCTGATCCACTTCCTCTGTGACAAAGTACACAAACACAGTGCAAGCGTCACTATGGGAAGCAGAAAGTGTCCGACCTCACGTTTCCATTTTCAACTCATCCCTAAACTGCAAGCGGCACATCTCGCCAATCTGTTACATCCAGCCACAGCTGAAGTCGGCTGTAAGTGTCCTTTGGAGTGTCCTTTGAAAAACAGGTTTAACAAACTACATTAACCCCAAAATTCTATTGTTACAATATGCTATAACACTTTTCTTGATTATTTATTGAAAAAAAGAACATGCACATACAGATCATCTGAGACTGTACTTATAGTTATTATGATGGTCCTTTTCTCTAACCCATGAAAATGACTGAGAAACATCTACCTGTATTGAGATGCTCATCTGATGAGTGGCAGACACATAAACTGCCCAGACAGCATGTAATCACTGAAACAATGTGAGTCAGTTTTGATGCATCAGTGCTAATTGATGTTAGTCTAATATCATTTTTGCAACATGAATTAATGTTGGTTCAATATCACTTTTGCACCCACAATTAATGTTGAAACAGTAGTGAGATTTCAACAAAACAATCAATGGTAATGACGTTGAAATTAACAAAAATAAATTATTGGTAAATATCATTTGGTCAACGGTAATATTATGTTGATTCTAAATCATTTTTGTTGAAACATTGAAATTTTAAATTTTGAAACAACTTTAAGCTACACTTCAATGGTACATCCACACATTTCTGATCATTTCAAAGTTTGGAGAAAACCTTTTAACATAAATGACACCTTTCCAGCAGTTGAGTCACTTTATTTTATTTGACAGTTTAACAATCAATGAAAAAGAGATAGTGATTTCTAAATCCTGACTGGAAATCTTCACAGATACTATTTCTTTCTAAAAAGGAACATAGTTGTGATGAAACTGCCTTTTCTAGTATTTTTGACAGAAAAGTGAGATTTGAAATTGGCCTAATTGACTAATTCTCTAGGATCAAGTTGTGTTTTTTTAATAAGAGGTTTAATAACAGCCAGCTTAAAAGTTTTTGGTACGTATCCTAGTGATAAAGATGAATTAACAATATTAAGAAGAGGATCTATGACCTCTGGAAGCATCTCTTTCAATAGCTTAGTCGGTATAGGGTCTAACATACATGTGGATGATTTTGATGATTTAACAAGTTTAGACAATTCTTCCTCTCCTAAAGCAGTAAATGAATTGAATTTTTCTTCAGGGACACTACAATGCACTGTCTGACACAATACTGTAGTAGATGGTTGCATGGTTATAATTTTTTCTCTAATATTATCAATCTTGCAAGTAAAGAAGTTCATAAAGTCATTACTGCTGTGCTCTTTGGAAACTTTAGAAGTTGAAGCTTTATTTCTTGTTAATTTAGCCACTGTATCAAATAAATACCTAGGGTTGTGTTTATTTTCTTCTAAAAGTTTTGAAAAATAGGCAGATCTAGCAGTTTTTAAGGCCTTTCTGTACTCAATCATTCTCTCTCTCCACGAAATGCGAAATACTTCTAGTTTTGTTTTCTTCCAGCTGCGCTCCATTTTTAGAGCAAGTCAATTCAGTTGTCATAGTCACATTCAAGAATGTTAATATGCTAAACACAATATGATTCATTTTTTATAAACTGCTAAACACAGAATATTCTAACTATATTTATAATTCTAGTAAATTATGTATATATATTTATCACTTCAATAACATGGGAAGGTGTCCAATCCTTCCACCCAAGTTTATCTCCAGTCCTAATTAAACACATCTTTAGCAGCTAATCAAGGTCATTATAATACATGAAAACTTCCAGGCAGGTATGTTGGAGCTAAACTCCTCATGAAGAGGAATGAGCACCTCTGAACTATGGCCAATACATAAATCTCAGTTCATTTTTTTGTGATACTACAAAGCATTTAAGTAACAAGTTTATCTTGTTGTCAGAGTTCTGTTTATGTTTCCTTCTGTGTCACATGTTCCTTTGTTCTTAGTTTTCCCGCCTTTAGTTAGTGTCCCTTGGTTACAGATTGTTTTGAGTTTGAGTTCATTTGTCCCAGCTGTGTCTCGTTGCTTATCTTGTTAGCTCTCCTGTCTGTTCTTGTATTTAAACCCAGTGCTCTCCCTCAGTCTTTGTCAGTTATCGTCTTTGTATTACGTTTATTGTGGATGTGGTGTTCTTCTGTTTATTCCCTGGTTCCTGTGTATTTTGTCATTAAAGTCAGCATTCCTGCATATCTCCTTGTTGTGAGTGTTCCTGTCCCCTGACACTTGTAGAATAAAAGAGCTTAGTTTTTTGTTTAATGAAAAATTCTTTAAAGCTGCTGATTCACCTAATCTAGACCTGTTTAAATATCACAAAATAGCAATGCCAGTCACTTTCTCAAACACAAGGTGTAGTTTTGTGTGTGTGTTTCAGTGGGAACAGGCTAAACTGAATGTGGATAAGTTAAATTTCTCAAATTTAATACAGATTCTGGAATATGAATGATTACCTGATTAAGCAGTAATGAGGGAGCATGGAGATAAGACACAGGATAGCGTCAAGTCTCAGGTCAGGTGATCATCCTATCGACTACGACTCGATGTGCTTCTCAAACGGAAGGCTGCATCCTACCGAGGATGTGTCCTTCCTAGTCCAGTCCTTCAGAGGCTTGTAGGCTCTAGCCCTCCTCAGTTAAATGCTAGAATGAGACGGTCTAGTAAGTGTGCATGGCTACGTCAAACATGTTCCCTCCCCCACCATCACGGCACGAAAATACTTATAAAACTTAATTTTGGAAAAATAGATAACATCTATGCTTTAATGTCCAAAACATTATTTTTGTCTTACATTTCAAAATAAATTCAGACAAGCTCAGTACCAACTCATTTTCCATCCATTTATTTTTGTAAATTATTTTTGGGAGTGTCTACAAAGGATTGTGGGTGATTGAAAGTTGTGGAGGATACATCATCCATTCTTCAAATTCAGCTGAACGAAGGACATGAAATTAGGGCTGCCTTTTAAGGATCCTTCTGATTGAGATGGCCTTAAACGACATTTTTTCGATGTGGCAGCCGAGATGCAGGCTTCCGTTTGAGAAGCACCCAATGTATAATCAATGTCACTTTTATCAAGAGGGTGCTTTTTGTACTGTCCTTCCTCATCTGCCTTCATCTCAATTAAAGGAAAGAAGGCAAGGTGCTCTGCAAGCATTGAGTAATTGATGCAATACATGGGCTATGTGTAAAGTATGATATTCTTGCTCACGTTCATGTCACTTGCACTTCGATAAATGTTTTTGGAACTTTAATCATAAATTTACTAATATATATTACTAAAGCAAGATGCATGCAATTTAGAAAAATTGATGGTTTATTCAAACACTAATACAATTTATATATATATATATATATCTTATTAGATTCAGTAACAATAAATCAAATGCAAATAACAAGCACAAAAAAAGAACAGAAATAATAAGAAAGATGCAACATTGTTTGAAACCCAGAGAAGTCAGGTGTTTTAACAAACAAGACTTCTGTATAGTTGCACCAGTGTTTTCTCTTGAATGAGGGGGAATTGATTAGACTATACTGAGAAGTGCACATGCAGAACCAAAATGGGTGATTACCAATCAGTGCCCATTTTCAAATTATAATCGGTGTTTTTCAACCATTTTTCTATTGCTAAAATCATGAGGGCCCACCCCTAAACTAAGCCCCCAGTGGATTAGAGCAAATCAGGTAAAGCAATTGGAAAATTAACTGACACGCCCCACTGATTGAGAAACACCCACTTCTGTTCTGTGGCCTGTTGCATGAAGCTAGTTGAACAAACTCTGAGTTTCAGAGTGTGGCAAACAGCCAATCACAGAACACGGAGAGCGTCCGTTTGATTAACTTCTCGCAAGAGAACCGCGCAATTCACTTTTCTTCTGAAGATTATATCGTTATGAAAAATATCATGACATTAAACATTTGCATTTACAAAGCAGGAATAAACACAACTGCTGCAGTGAACATTTGAGAAGACAGCTGAAAGAAAAAAATCTGACTATATCAATGCATGTGAATCAAACAAATAGGCCTTACAATTTATATAGTTTCTCAAAACTCAAAAGAACACATGTAAGCTGAACCTGTTTTAAAGCTTTATATATTAATGCATATATTATATTTGAATTTAAAAGCAAAGTTTAATACTGTCAATTGAAATAATAATTATATAAATATATTAGCAAAACTTAGCAGCTAAAATGTTTTCACTATAAACTGATTTAATTTGGAGCTAGATACAAAGGGAGTGGCTTTATTGCATCAGTCACTTTACTCATAGTTGATTGGTCCAGTTTGGGTTTGCAATCTCTAACCCAGAACAAAACCCCGCTAAAACCAATCCACCTTCATGAGCCAGAAAAAACTGAGTTTGCTCAAACTAATCTTGAACTTGCCTGGGTAGAAACTTAAACTGGCTTTATGCAACAGGCAACAGCACATATACATGCCTACATGATCTTGTGGTCATCTGTTAGGTCAATGTCATTCATTATTGTCATTCAATATCTTCACCCATGTGTGCTATCAACTTTCATCAAAATTTCAATGCTGATTCAACATACATTAAACATTGAAATGCCAATCTCAACCAAAATGATGGTTTGGATCAAAACTCAACATTGTATCAATGTCACCATACTATCTGGGTGGTGTCTTGAGGAGGAAAGATCATGTTCATGAAACTGTATGAAGACTGTAGACCTGTTAAAAAAAACAAAAACAAAGATAAACAAGTGAGGCACAAACAACACTTTGTTATTGTGTGTTTGTCACAGTGAGAGATCATCTTCACATATGCAATACGCACAAATAGAAAGAAAACATATCACAAGTTTCTCAAAACAGGAACAATAGAAGCCCAATAATAACCTGTGGTGTAAATGTACTTACATCCTCCTTATCTGAACCAGAGCTGATCTTCTGCCTCATTTTCCTGTTACAATGATGTAGCATTTGGAGAACAGAATGTCTATTAAAACACACTTTTCACACAAGTTTACTTCATTTGCCCATCAACAATTTAATGTGATGAAATAATAAAATCAATATCTAAAAGAATAGGCCTCACATCTATACATGATAAAGGTATGTCAGGCGCTATTTATGCATTACAAAGTGTAAAAATGGTAGATACTATTAACACTGAGTGTTTGCACTGAGATCTTGTTAATAAGAAGTGCAAATCCAGATAGATCATTTATTCAAAAAAATTTAAATACAAGTGAAGAGCTTTTTATGCTAAAGGTAAAATATGTTAAAGTTAATAAAAATAACTTTTGCCAACAAAGCTGATGGCTATTTCTACATATTTTACAGAGATACTGCCAAATAAACATTTGAAAAGTAGCAAATCATGTAAAAAGTAGGGGGGTCGCTCACCTGTGAATGCAGAAGCTGATGGTGATTATCAGAAAGATCATAATGACTCCAGAACATGAGATGATGATGATGATGATGATGATGTCGAGCTGCATTTGTTTGGGTATCGCTGGTCTGTTTTCTGACAGACACAAAAGAGTCAAACACACATGATATCAGTCAACCAGCACTCTACTAGATACTAGTCACTGGTTACAAACATACTTATATTTCTACTGTAATAAATGCACTTGTTTTTAAAGAAAACAAATCCAATAAATAAAGTAATGAAATAACCTGTTATTGTTAATGTCCATCTTATTGTTGCTGGATAACAGGTGTAGTTTCCTGCATCAGACGCTTGTATTTGATGTATTTTTAATTCTCTTGGAACTGCTGGGTTGATGTGAATCCTGTTTGAGCTGAAGTTTGTCAGAGTTCTGTTACTGTAGGAGTCATGACTAAAAATAACAGAGTTGTTCATTTTCCATGTTAAAACATCATCAAATGGGGTTTTGTTGCAGTGAAGTGTAACTGTTTCCCCCACAAACACTGTTTTGTTGATGTGCTGCCGAATCCTTTGCTCTTGATTGGATTTGGAATAATCTGATGAAAAGACACAGAACATCACAGTCACTGCAGTTTTACAGTCACTGCATTGGGCTGCAATATTTTAACATAAAAATTCATTTATTTTGTAACAATAATTTTATTTCTAATCAAATATGAGTTTGTCATAATAAATTAGACAAAAAAATACTCCCTCTCCATTGAACCGATTGGTAACTCCCAACCAATGCGCGTCGCACTTTCACCAAAACAACGCGAGTGGTGCTGTACTGTTTGAACGAGAGAGCACCAAAAAATGAAGAGAACCGCTGCCCAGCCAACTATATTAAACTGCTGGTCAAAGAGGGACGTTAAAAAGAATAAAAGATGTAGGAAGGAGGTATGAGAATATTGTGTAATAGACTCCACATATATTTTAGCTAGCTAATCCATTGCAATTTAGCCATAACTATCAGTGTAACTAACCAGTTCCCAAAACAGCCGTCTGTTTTAGTTCATTTTTCAATAGTGTCTGTAATTATCAATGACTAAAGTATTCACATCGGATCGGTGTTTGTTTTCTTCCTAAAGTAATCTGACTTTTGAACGAATTAGCTGTAGCTGAATGAACGATTTAAGTGGCTCACTCAATAAAAAAGCGAATCGCTGCCGCCTACTGGCGGTTTCAATATCTAACATAATTTCTTTCATTTTAGAATGAAAGAAATTATTGCCTTATTCTGCATGACCTTATTCTACATTCTTAATCCTACCCAATACCTAAACTTAACAACAAACACTATTGATAAGCAGTAAAATATGAGTGTATTGAGGGAAAAGTCGTAGTTAATAGTGAATACTTGTTCCCTATTCTAAAGTGTTACCATTCCACTTCACTCATCAACCACAAAGGGGAGGTGTTGCATCTCTGTGAGACCATCACGACTTCACACTCTCAATCTCTGCTGACTTTTGCACAGACTACATTAAACATGAGAGTCTGCATGAGGATACGAGATACGGCTAGAATAATATGTACAACAACAATTGCAGAAAAAATAACATTACAATGTCCAGAAATCAATTCCAATAGTACAGGAGTTTAATTTATTGACACAGAAGTCATGTTTAACATGATAGTTTCATCCTTACTATAGTAGCTAGATGTAAAGATAAAACTATCACATTAAACATGACTTCTGTGTCGATAAATTAAACTCACCTACTATAGCTTAATACAATATCATTAGTCCCATCAGTCTCTCACATCAGTCAATAAATATATAGGTTCGCACACAACACTTATATGCTTTAATGGTCTAGTGGTAGAATTCTTAAGTGTGTCAGAGATTTGGGGTTCTAATCTACTTTCATATAGTTTTTTTTTTTAATCATTAAAACCAAAGGTGCTCATAAGTGATTCTATATCAAGAGCAAGGACAAGTTTGTGTGCACATTGTTTTGTGATTTCACTGGACAAATAGACAGTCTCCGCAACGGCGTTAAGCGATAGACTGAAACGCTCGTCTGTCAGTGAAGACTGAGAGAGAACTGATAACAGTGGCAATGAGCACTCGCAAAAAACAACATATTCCAGCAATAAATTTGCCTCTTAAAGGAACACACTCCACATTTTTTGAAAATAGGCTTATTTTCCAACTCTCCTAGAGTTAAACAGTTGAGTTTTACCGTTTTCGAATCCATTCAGCCGATCTCCGGGTCTGGCTGTAGCGCTTTTAGCATAGCTTAGCATAGTTCATTGAATCCGATTAGACCGTTAGCATCTCGCTCAAAAAAGAGTTTCAATATTTTTCCTATTTAAAACTTGACTCTTCTGTTGTTACATCGTGTACTAAGACCGACGGAAAATGAAAAGTTGAGATTTTCTAGGCCGATATGGCTAAGAACTATACTCTCATTCCGGCGTAATAATCAAAGAACTTTGCTGCCGTACCATGGGTCCAGCAGGCGCAATGATATTACGCAGCGGCTGTGACCCCGTTTGCACAGGGAGCGTGCCTTGCAACCATGGAGACATTAGTGAGAGGCGCTGCGTAATATCATTGTCGCATGTCGCACCCGTCCCACTCGCAAATTACGCCTATGTTAAGGTGTCATTTTTAGCTTTAAATGGAACTGTTAAGGACCTGTCAGGTTTATGTTTGTATTCATGACTCTCAGTTTGCTTTTCCTTGTTTCCTGTGTTTCTGTTCCTGTTTCCTTTATTCCCTATATGTTTGCTGCCACTCATTTGTTACCTTGGTTACCGATTATGTTTTCCTTCCCTTCCTCATTTTCTCCTGTGTATTTAAACCCTCACTTTAGTTATGTTCTTCCAATATTATCTTTGCTTTGGTAAAGCTGAGTTGAGTTCAGGTGTGAGAGCCAAGACCAATGTCCATTGATTTTCTCTTGTGGACTGTTTTCATGTTGGATTGCCTTGTTGTTTTTGTTAAAAGTTAAAGGCTGATATTAAGATCTACCTCTCCCTGCTCCTTCATCCTCCTTCGCCTGCATGTGACAGAATACTGGACCTAGAGAAGATAAAAGGATCTGCTAGCCGTTTGCCTCCTCCTCACCCAGGATGATTGCACCCTCAAGGCCCGAGTATTTTTATTTACTATATTTTTTATTTTTTTGACTGGTTTAAATGATCACATGAAACAACTAATAACCCTGTCCCCTTATGGGGGAAGTTTAAAGACTTTGTGGATCCTCTTTCACCATGGGTGAGGTGGAGGAGGAATGTGCCAGCCACTTGACCACCACTATCACATCGGATCCATGCCCATCCAGCCTCATGCCATGCCTGTCATGAAGCCTGAGCTAATGCCTGAAGCCATTTTCATCCCAGAGCCTGAGCCAATTACCAAGTCTGACCAGGTGTGAGAGCCAAGACCAATGTCCGTCCCTGTGGAAGTTTTAGTGAAGATAGATGGCATACTCCAGCAACAGAGGAGTGTTTGATGTGTCCATTCCATATGGAAATAGAAGACAACATGGAGTATGCCAGTTCACAATGCCTCCAGTCACTGTTGGCCCTGTCCAGCCCCGTCTCCTTCATCACCACTAATCCCGTACAGCTCCCTGTCTTGTTTGCTGTCTTGTCGTGCCTGGCTCCTAACTCCATCAGTTCCACTGTGGGTCTTCCTCCAGGTCCTTATTTTGGTTGCCCTGCGGCTCCTCCATGGACTCTTTCACACGTTCCTCCATAGACTTTTTTTCCTGCATCTCCTCCAGTGGACCTTTTTCTGTTTTCTGTTTAGTTTGCTTTTACTTGTTTCCTGTGTTTTTGTTCCTGTTTCCTTTACCTACGTTTCCCACCGATCATTTGTTACCTTGGTTACACATTATATTCACCTGCCCTTTCTCGTTATCTCCTTTGTATTTAAGCCCTCAGTTTAGTTCTGTTCTTGGTCCAGTATTATCTTTGCCTTGTTAAAGCTGTTGCATTTTTCTTCTGTGAACAGTTTTCATGTTGGATTGCCTTTCTTGTTTTTCGTGAAATGGCTGATTAAGATCTACCTCTCCCTGCTCCATCTTCCTTCACCTGCACCTGAAAGGAGATGATGGAATTTAATACATTATTACAGCAATATCTTTCTGTAAAGCCAAATAAAAATGTAACTTGTGTTGTGAAAAATGCACAAATATCACATTTGTTGCTCTTGATTCTGATATGCTTTATTTTAACCGTTAAAATTAGTCAACGTGACTACAGTGGTTCAACCTTAATGTTATGAAGTGATGCATGCGTGTGATGCTGACGCAGGAGCTGGCCAATAATGATCCGGCATTCTGACGTAGAGCCTGGAAGCGTGCAATGTAAATATCATAGGAGAATGACAGGGGAGAGATGAATTTGTTGAATAAAGTCATTATTTTTGTTTTGTTTTCGTGCACAAACACAGTTTTGTGCACTTCATAACATTAAGGTTGAACCAGTGTAGTCACGTGGACTATTGTTTTTACTACTTTTCTGGACATTTGAAGATGAACGAAGGTCTTAAGGGTGTGGAACGACATGAGGGTGAGTAATCAATGACAGAAATTCCATTTTTGGGTGAACTAACCCTTTAAAGTTATGAAGCATCTCTAGCAGAAACAGAACAACAGCCTTCCTTTACTGTATGAGACTGATCAGCTGTGTAGGACATCTGCAGCAATCTGACAGGATTGTCTTTGATGGGAGGGAAATTGTCCCACATTGACAGACAGGAAAGCTTTAACTTGTCTTTTTACTGAGACTGTGACTTAAGTCCAATTACAGACAAAGCCTAATTAACATGCTAAATTAGTCTTTCCCAGTGGAAAATAGCAGGACAGACCAGTGGTGTACTTGATTGCTCAAGATGGCATGACTTGGATACATACTGCATAATATACATTAGAAATAAACTTTTTTATTTTTTTTTGTTCACACACCATCTATATAGGTACAGCATAGAGTTTTAGGACCAATTCAATCTGATGGTATAAGCAATTGTGACAATTAACCAATCAAGAAACCACACCTGCCAAAACTAGAAAAAGATCAAAAAGAAATCAAGGAAAACTGAGTTATGAGTTTTGTCATATTTCTAAAGCCACTGCTGCTGTACAATTTGTCACATTGGTGCCGGTAAAGCTATTTTGACAATTAAAGTATGACATGGAGCTTCTTGTGTCTTGTACACTTTGACACACTTGCTAATTTTTGCAGTTTATGAACGCTTTGTACTAATGTAATGTAATAAATATTTCTGCAATAGTTTTTCTTTTATTCTACATATTGACAGATTGTGATTTAATTAAAAATTAGAGAATTTTTTTGTTTGCTCATCACTGCCACCTATTGTGCAGGTGTGAATTTTGGTAATCATTTGATAATCAGCCTAACAAATACTCATATCGGTCTTAGGGGCCATTTCTGTTTTGAATTGAAAAAAAAGTAAAACTTATGTGTTTTGGCCATTCATTTACACGACAAGTGCATTTTGGGGGCTTGAAAATGCAAATTTTTGAAAACGGGTTTCAAAGTGCAAGCTTTTGAAAACGATACCATTATCGTCTGTGTAAACTAAATAAATGACAATTTGTGAAAACAGTGATGGCATGTGCATGCATATTACTGTGAATGTTAAGTATAGGCTCGTATTGTTACTGGCCTGGCATGAATAATAGTGTTTTTATTTGTTTCTGCAGATCCGTGTGAACGGGGATCGTTTTGACTATGTTGTCATCTGTATGCAAAATCTTTCACTTTTAGTTGTTGTGTAAATGTACCCTTACAGAGCGGTCACATTTACCATTGCTCGCAAGTGAAATCCAGTCATTTTAATCTGAATCTGTGCGTGAGGCTGAAATTGTTCCCCACTGATATTTCACTCAGACATATTTGGCACGTTTACCAACAGAAAGTTGCTTAGTTTTAAAGTGGCTTCTGTGTGATCAGTGAACATGCCTCACTACACTATTAACAATAGACAACAAACCCTTTTTTGCCTTTAGTTTCACATTTTAATTTTGCAATTAGTATAAATAGGCCTTTTCTGTGCATTACCACACCCCTCTTTACTCCCTATGGATGAATTCCTTTCGTCCCATCATGTGTTTGTGTCTGCTGCACGGGTAGATGTGCTGGTTGTGTGAGAGGGGAAGATAAAGGGATCATACAGGAAGAAAAACAAAAGGCGTCATCATCACTGACCTTGTTTCTGAATATGTGACTAGATGGTGTTAAAGGTGTAGTACAGGAGATTGAATAGCAGATGCATCTGTGACAGGTTATTCATTCATGAAGTGAATTTATGCAGATGTTGTTAGATAAACAGTGATGAAAAGTAGCTGTGGAGAGGCAATTATGTGCTGTTCTGATTACCAAGCACTCTTGGCTGAAAGACATTAGGAGGACAAACTCTAGGTTAAGTAAGCCACTATTTGCTCTGCATGATTGGCAAGAGTTACAAATAAATCTATGCGGCTCAACAAATGCACTTACTTGCAGGCAAAGTATTTTACCATTATTTCAGTGTTTTACCTGTTTAGAAACTCATTATCAAATTAGCATATACATTGACACAACACACCAAACCCTCAACTTTTGATACGACAAAGCTCATTTTTTCTTTTTAAAAAGAAAAGGGGCCCTGTGTGGAATAGACATGGATATCATTTCAATTTGATCAGCCGTTAAGCAATCCCACATCTCATCAAAATTCTGCATTTAATCTAGGCTAACCACAAGAGAGACTTGTTGCTATGAGAAGCAACTAATAAATTGTTAGGTTGAAGTGATAGTTCACCCAAAATGAAAATTGCGATAATTAATTTGATTTTATGTCATCAGTGGAACACAAAAGTAGAATTTAAGAAGAATTTTACACTGTCACGTGTATGTTCTGTTTAGTTCTCTTTCTGTCATGTCTGCATTAGTTCTCATTAGTTATGGTGTCTGATTAGTTAATCTTCGTCCAGCTATTCCTGTTTAGTTTCCTCATTTTCTATGTGTATTTATACTCTGTGTTCTGTTCAGTCCTTTGTCGGTTATTGTTTGTGTCAAACGTGTTCTGGACCTTCTGAGTTTGCTAGTTTGGATTAAAAACCTTGTCATCTTCATCATCTCCTGCATTGTATGCTTTCTAACACATTACAAGTGAATACCCAGCTTAAAAAAAATATGTTCTAAAAATGTTTTGCTAATGTTCATATTAAGATATGAAAACATTATTTCTGAATGTTCTCTGAACGTTCAAAACAGGTTTTTAAAATGTTTCAAAAACATTTTTTCTTGGTTATGCGATCACTATGGAAGCATTCAATTTGATCATTTTGCAAACATTATGGGAATGTTACATTGTGTACTTCCTCAGCATCCCATCTCTGAAAGATTTCACTCATGAACTCACTGTAATGTCCCTTATACAATTCATCCTTTGTCATTTTTCTTTTGAGATGATTGAGTCAAACCAAAGCACACTGTTTGTTATTTGATAATTTTGGTCTCACTTTAATGGGAGGCGGCATTTGATAATGGCCATGAACATTTCTCCGTATACCTTCCTTTATACCTATACCTTTAGCTCCTCAAGAAAGAGAATTTCATCTTGGGATGCCTTTGTGCTCTCTTCTTCAGTGTCTTTAAACTCACTCTCAAGGACACGAATCACATCACCTGGTGTGATAGAAGGGAGCTCCTTAACTGTAATGCGATGACAAAATCTACTGACTCCAGGTAGATTGAAATGTGGTGAAGAACAACCTACAGTGCACAGTATAAATGAGTACACCCCCTCTGAACAAATACAAAAGATGTATTTTCTTTATGATCACTAATACAATTCATGGAAATATGGCAAAACTAAAATGTATTAAACATACATAATAAAAACTGAGAAATATATGTCATTAATAGCCATAAAATAAGTAAATTAGCCAATTTTGTTTAAATTAAGGATTGCAGAAATGAGTACACCCAAGATTTAATTCAACAAATGTATAATATTCTAGCACTTAGTATGCCCTCCATAATTTTGAATATACTGCTCTTACCCTTCTTGGCACGGAGTGTGCAAGTTCATGACAAATTGTCACATCTGTCCTGTTTAACTCCTGGATGATGAGCTTCTTAAATGCCCTGATCTTTAATGGGGAGTGTTGCTCAACTCGTCTCTACAGAATCCCCCACAGGTGCTCAAGAGTGTTAAGATTGAGTGCAATACATGTCCACAGAAGGTTTTTCAGCTTGGGAGAATGCATATCCTCATTGTCATGTTGAAAAAATGCCCAACAATGCAGGGAATGAGGAAAGGGTAACATCTTCTGTTTCAAGTTTGTGTATTAAATTACACAGTGGTGTGGGAATTCATGACAGCATTGATAAAGCACAACTCCCTCACACCTTCAGCACTCATACATCCCTATATAAGAGCTTTACTACCACTGAACTTTACTGTGGGAACCAGGCACTTCTCACTGTACTCCTCCTCTAGCAACACCATAACATTTTGGATGCTTTTAGATCCACAATGATTGATTTGGTCTCATGAGACCAAAGTATTGATTCCCAGAATCTATATTTTGTAAATATGGGCTTTGGAAATGGCTAAATGACTTTATTGTGCTTTGGCTACAGTAGGTAGTTCCAGTGAGAACAACAACCATGCATGTCATTTCTGCAGGCTGCATCTTACTCTGTGAGATAAACACTCTTAGTTTTGTTGGCTCTGAGACACTCCCTTGGTATTTCTCCTGCTCTTTGTCTAGCAAAAAAAAAAATCCCTCATCACTAAATGAAAGCTTAAAATGAAGGCCTGATTTTTTTTCAGGGGCCTTGTCACAAGTCCATTGTTTTTGAATTTCTGTGTTACTTTTGCTATATTTTCACACCTAAAACAATGATTTGGTAATCCTCTTGTACCACTGTCCTCTTTTGTGTTAAGAAATAGGTCTCCTGACAGTTCTCTCCCAAGTGGTTCCATTGTTGTCAGCATTAAGCTTGAGAATGATTCAGTGGGCTATATAACACTTTTAATAGCCAAGAAAGTCTCTCTCTTTAAATGTTTTGGTTCAACATACTTACCTGTTGATCAAACATTGCCTTAAACTTACACCAGAAAATTTTTATTTCGTTTTATTTAGTAACTTTTAGGAGGGTGTACTCATTTTTGCTACACAACATTTTATCACCTTGATAAGAAAATCTTATTTTCCTGAATAATTTTGACATGCTTATTTGGTAATTGATTAAGCAGACTTGCTGGGACATTATATCTCTAAAGAACCCTAACATGTCTTGTAAGTAATTGAGTAATTGCTGACTTTCAGAAGTTTCAGAGGGGGTGTACTCATTTATGCTGTGCACTCTAATATGCTAAGTCCGTCCGAATGGCTTAGGGTTCCTTATCTCCTCCGATTATTACTTCTCGAGGAGCCATTGACCTTGAACAATTATAGCCTATTAAAAGAGCAACATCAAAGTCATATAATGGAGATATCTTGTCCACAATGGCAGTAAGATGATTCCAGTTTTAACCTACGATTAACAGGTATGCAGTCTTTGGTGTAGGTAAGTGGTAAATCAATATAGTTACTTGACTTGTATGCTCTGACTTGTCCTGATACTCTTTCACTCTGCAGAACAGTATCCTTTCCAAGCATGGTGGTGAGCTTCAATTGCACTGGAAATGTTGCCTGTAAAGCATCACACACTCCTTTATCAATAAATGTGGTATCACTCTGTGAATATGACAACTTGGATTCTGCTTTGTGGACACCCAGACAGGTACAATCATTGAAGTATATGTATTTCGCTCTTCAGTTACACTAAAGGCCATTTCATTTGATGTATCATTAGGATCACTTTGAGTTTGAACTGCAGAAGATAAAGTCTTTACCGTTTTCACAAAGTTCTCATCATGCCAACTAGTTGTATGTTTTCTCTTACAAACAATACAAGTGAGACAACAGCGACATTCCTTAGCGCTATGTCCAGACTTTAAACATCCATAGCAAAGCCTCTTTTCCTGGACACATTTCTGTCGCTCCTCCAATGGTTTGCTGAGAAAACTGAAACAGTTGTCAAGTTGGTGGTTATCTTCTTGACAAAGCACACACAGAATTTTCTACACTGGTTTGACCACTTTTTGACTTTCTATGTTCATTTAAGTACTGAAAACTCTAAACTCTAACTCTCTTGGTCCCTTTTAGATTGGCCTTCTCAGTGACAGGTTCTGCAGCACGAAGAATGTGAAAGGAGGTAACTGGATTACAAGCAATCTCTGATTCAGTGGACACAAATGCAGCAAATTCTTTAACAATTCCATCTTTGACGATTCCATCTGCTAATTGCCCAATCGGGTAATTTAAGCACAAGTTTCTGATTTTGGTAATCATTTAAAATCTGGAGGCCTTTGACATGTGCATGGCACCCTGTCATGCATTTAAAAATGCATCAGAGAAAGCCTGTAGAGCAATGGCATCCTTTTCTCTAAACGACTTTGTATCAGCACAACTCGTATTGTTTAGTTTGCACCACGCTTCTTGATAGGCTTCATCATCTGTTCTGAAGAAAGTTCCTTCTAAAGCTTTTCTAGCAGGACCACTCACATATTTCTTGAGATAAAACATCTTATCAGCAGAAGAGATGGTTTACTTGTCAATAAGTGCCGCAAAGAATTGTTTCAACTCAATGAAATGAATGGGGTCGTCAGTTAAAGCAGGAGGCTCTGGCACTGGCAGCTTGCTCATAGACGTATCATCTTGAAATGCTTGACAAAGAAGACGTATATCAGTTGCTGATGCTTTAACTGTCAGCTTTTTGGTTTCAAGACATTCACTTTTTGACAAATCTGATTCTGATCCATTTGAACTGCTACAATTGTTGGAAAAAGTCTTTTCTTTCTCAACTTCATGATTGTAGATTTCTAGTTTAGCTTGAGCTGCTTTCAGATCCGTTTGCGCTTAAATTCGCTCTAGTTCCTTTAACTCCACATCAAGAGCTTTTTTATGTTGTTCTTCTAGCTGATTTATTTTTTCTCTTTGCTTTGATTCTTCTAGTAGAACATTATATGCAGCTTGCTTGGCTGCTACTTCAGCTGCAGAATCTACACATTTGGCTTCTAAACTTTATATGATAGAGAGGTAACTGGAATTACTAATTTCCTGACTAACTTGTGAAACCGTTGAACCAAAGACTGAATGGGCATATTGATGGTCTAATAAGGTACAAAGTTGCCTTTTCTCCCTTTCACCATCAAAATCTCCTTCTACACCTGTTATTCTTTTATTAACAATTTTAATGATTTCAGCTGTAACTGCTTCACACGCGTCCATTCTTCTCCACATTTCAGTAGTAGATGATACATTCTGCCTAAAATCATCATAAGCACATATGACCTTATTTTTAGATGTCTCCAAAGTATCAACCAAAATAGCTAATTGGGTCTCTAATGCATCTGATTTAAGATGCTCACTTCCACTTCGGGCTTCTATTTCCCATTGACTATATAAAGATACAATCTTTTTCTCCTTTTGTAACTCTTCTTGCTGATAGGCTAAAATTTTTCAGTAGGAACATACTTACGTTTTGAATGGCGTGTTTCTGCATGATGGCTATCAGCTTGCCAATCTGCCTCCTTTGCACCTGTATCTGATTTTGACAGTTTGCAGTTCACCAAAATTACGTAACACTATTCACATTTAAGATTCAAGTTAATTTGTAATTTGTTCAGCAAATTCACTTTGACCACATGTGCTGAAACATAACTATTAAATGTGAAACTGAAATATTCAATACACTTTAGTCCATTAATAGGCTAACTGCACACGCAGCAATGTCCATTAACCTTTAAATCAGGTACAATGACAAACGAGAAATGATTTGTCCCTTAATTCATTAATTTCATTTCGTTGTCTTTGATACTCACTGCAATTCAGCAATCAATTTGGAACAGTTCTCTTTCTTTGACTAGTTCATTAAATTGGTCCATCTGCTGCCCGTTGATTTGTAGAGCCATCCGCTGAAACTTCGCTTTACTCTTGATCCGTTAAGAGAGCAATCACACTGTCCCCAACGAGTGCGGCAGCATTAAAGTTCCTCAACCAACCATAGCATTCTTTGTAGCAGCACAGGGGATCGATGATGACAAGCTCTTACTGTAGCTCCCAGGCTTAAAGGATTGGTTCACTTTCAAAGTAAAATGTCTTTCTGTCTTAAAGGTACAATATGTAATAATTTTGGCCACTAGAGGTCACTAGAAGCCTATTCAAAACAAAGGCGTAGCTTGATGACGCCAAGTTTTAGAGAGGAATCTTGGGACATGTGGTCTTCATCTCAACGGTGCAAAAGAATAGGGATAGGACTCGGGAAGAAAACATGTTCATGGATGCGATTATTAACGTTACTGTAGTATGAAGCAGAGCAGGACCGAGTGTTGTGGGAGCTGAATGAGGCCGCTGGAGTGATTGCACAACACACGAGCCTCAGAACTTTTATTATGACACAGTCGTCAGCGCCGCTTCCGCTTTTCCGGTCATGAGTATGAGGTAACACAGCTCTGTTTATCATATAAGATACATTTGAGAGTGTTGAAAATTATGTTATAACGTTACTCTGTGCGTTCGCTTGGCGGCTGCTGTGAGACACTGTTGCACACTGTTAAGATAGATTGATTTTAGAATATCATAATAAATACTGAATGGCTTGTGTTGATAAATGGCATGCAATTCATTTTTAAACGTATTATATGATGGAGAAAATGTGTTTTTTTCTGAGGCATGGTAAAGTATGGTACTCGCAAAAAATCAAGAAATTTAGATTTAAACAATAAGACTAAACATGTTGAGCTATATAACAATAATTAGTTTTCTGTCTATAAATATATCAAAACAGTTGTTCCCTTGTCTATTAAAACGTGTAATATTTTAAAGCTTCTTTGGTGTTTCCATGGTTTCTACCAATTAAAACCGGAAACCGAGGCAGACCGAGGGTTAACGCGGGTATGACGCAATTGACAGGCGACTCCTCACACGTCCCGAAGCCTTGGTTAAAATTGCAATTTGCTCATGATTTAAAAATAGTTGGAAACATTTGGGATATTGTAAGTAACATATAATATAATATATATTGTAACAAAATATATAACACTGGCCTAGAGGTTTTTGGATATTTTACTGCAAAAATTTTACATATTGCACCTTTAAGTCGAAAACATTCCAGGATTATTCTCCATAAAGTGGACTTCAATAGTTACCAGTGGGTTGAAGGTCCAAATTGCAGCTTCAGTGCAGCTTCAAAGGGCTCTACACAATCCCAGATGAGGGATAAGGGTCTTATTTAGCGAAACGATCAGTCATTTTCTATATATAGATCGGTCATCGTAATCCTAAATTGATTGTAGCTCTATTGGTGGCAATGGTTCTACGATCAACTTAGGTTTTCGATGATATATATATATATATATATATGCATATGTTACTGCCCTCCACAGGACAAAGTTTGAACTAATTCTTATATACTTGCACTAGCATATTGTATATGAGAATTTAGTTCAAACTTAGTAGTGTCTACACTGCCAGATTTCTACAAGAAGAAGAAGAGAGCTAGTTTAAGATGAGTATTTGTGGTTAAAATAAATAAATAAATATATATACATTTTTTTAATTATTTTTTTTAAAACGACTGATCGTTTTGCTAGGTAAGACCCTTATTCCTCATCTGGGATCGTGTAGAGCCCTTTGAAGCTGCAATTTGGACCTTCAACCCACTGGTAACTATGAAGTCCACTTTATGGAGAATAATCCTGGGCTGCGTTTCCCAAAAGCATCGAAAACCTAAGCTGATCGTAGAACCATTGCCACCAATAGAGCTACAATCAATTTAGGATTACGATACTTTTGGGAAACGCTACCCTGGAATGTTTTCCTCAAAAACCTTAATTTCTTTTCGACTGAAGAAAGAAAGACATAAACATCTTGGATGACATGGGGGTGAGTAAATTATCAGGAAATTTTTATTTGAAAGTGAATTAATCCTTTAAGAAAGGACAGACTCTCCGAATGATGATTCCCACACTTTATTTGAATGTACGTCACAGATAAGATCACCGTTGGATGCCATAAGATGTAATACATCTCCGTGACTCATTGAGAATCAACATAAGAGCTTATACAAAAAAGAAAACAAAACACCAAAATGAATAAACCTTGAAACAAACATACAAAACCAAATACAAATAAGTAAACCTATCAATGATTTAAACATACCTAAACATCATGCAAAATAAAAACAAACAAGTAATCATGATACAAAGAAAACAAATCGAAACAACAAAAACGTAACATAACAAGAAGTCTATAATTGAAGAGTTCAGATGCAAAAGCCTCTAAGTGCCGTCTGAAATTTTCTTCTAAACTGAGCATTTTTATCAAGCTCGTATGTTTAAGTTCAGTAATTTCACTTTAATGTCAATTAATAGGTCATTTGCATTGACATTAAAGTGAATTAACTGAACATAAACATACGAGCTTCATAAAAATGCTCATTTTAGAAGAAGATTTCAGATGGCACTTAGAGGCTTTTGCATCTGAACTCTTCAATTGTACCTTGTTCTCCATTTAAACCAGGAGCTAAATCCTTTTAAACTCTTTGTAAAGTGTGAACCTTTGACGCCGCGACCATGTGCGTTTGAATCTCATTCCGTACTGAAACATTTGGAGCACAATTGCAATATATCCCTTCATGCGACTGAATGTCAAAATAAAAGACCTCCATTACCTACCACTTGTGTTTTCCAGCTCCTCGGCTCTGCCCCCACTGCTAGCTCTGTGCGTCTCGTCAGTTCCGCCTCAGAATTCCCCTCCACCAGCTTGGCCCGGCTGGACCTTGGGCCTCCAGGCCCAATTTCTCCACCTCGGCCTGTCAGCCCATTGGCTCCACCCCGGCTCTGCGCCCCCTCATCTCCACTGTGGTCCGTCAGCCCTAGGACTCCTCCGGGCTCCCTCATCCCTCCAGATCAGCCTCAGTCAGTCATCGCTCTGCCTCCACCATGGACTTCTGGGTGCACCCCTTCAGCTCCACATGGTTTCTTCTTCCCTCCAGGTTCCCCATTGTCCTCGCTCCCTCTGTCATTGCCATGGTTTGCCTCAGTACCGCCGATTCATTAGCTCAGTCTCGTTACTGATTTTTCAGCTCCACCATGGTGTCTGTCTCCACTGACTCCTCCGCTTCCCTGCCCATCACCAGCTCCACGCCCACCTCCAAAGCCCCCTCCCTCCTCAGGTGTGAGGACGCACCTTCCTAAAAGGGGGAACAACTACTGTAACGGTTTCATTCGGTTTCGGTTTGCCTGTGTTCCTGATAATTCGTTAATTAGTTCACACCTTGTTCTGTTTCTCTCTTGATGACCTCTAGTGTTTATAAGCCCTGTATTCTTTCAGTTCTTATCTGATCTCGTTTGAGTGGTTGTAGCTCCTGTGTATTGCTAATTTTGGATTAAAACTTCTCCTTATTGAAGTTCTTCGTCGTGCACCTTATTTATATACTACAACCCATGACAACATGCTTCAAGTAATACACAGAATGAAAATAAAACAAATAATAACATATTTTTTAATTGCAGTTTAATTACTTCTTCTTCTTCTTTTGTTTTTTATGACAAAAAAGTTTTATATCTGTAAGGAAGGTGGAGAGGACAGAATCCGTATGCCACAAGAAAATGCTAATGGTACTCTATAAAGGTCAAAATAGGAGAAGCGTTGTGAAAAAAAAAAGCACCACAATCACAGACATTACTGTCTAGTTGAGATTAGATTTCTTAGAGGAACTATGAGTTAGCTGAAAAATGTGGTTCTCTTGCCATATTTTACAGTGTGTCTTTTCATCTCATTAAGAAGTGCAGCTGCTGAAAAGCAGTCCAAGAATCATTGCTTATACATTTTGTAGATTGGGAAACCAAATTGCCAGGGTGGCGATGCTTTATCTTAGGATGGCATGCAGTGGCTCCTTGTCACTGTGGTAGATTACAAAAACACTGGATGAGGGTCTCCATTATGTATGATTACTGCCTTTGATCAGACACCTCAACTTTAATGAAAATAATCTGCGGACAGTGGAAATCTACATTGATTTTTCTTTGTTTTCTTCGCACTTCACATTTCATATTTCATCTCAAACGCTTCCTTAAACAGGCATTGACCTACTTCAACTTTTAATAAAACACTGTGCTCTATTAGTCATTACAGTGGTGTGGTGGAAGTGCTGCAACTGTGAGACATTAATATATAGACAAAATGTATAAATAATTCTCACACAATTATTGAAATGGTTTATGACATTTCGGCATCGTTTAGATCATCATGGTTTTTTAAATTAATAATGGTTATTTTTTATGATTTTTATATTTTAAGAAAGAAAAGTATTATAGGAAAATGGTAAAACAATCAAATCTACACTTAAAGGCATTTGAAAAGTAGCAAATATCAATGACAAACACAATGGGGCTTTAATTTAGTAATTCAAAATCTTTAATTTTAATAGGCCTACAAAGGGGAACATATTTCTGAAGAAAATTTAAATCTCAGCCATAAATGAATGCTCAGCAGCATTCAAAATGTAAGACAGCGATGGCATATTTGCATACTTATTTATTTTAATCTTTTTACATAATGATTTGCGATAGATTTTCTTTGTTCTATTTATTTCCGTAGCCACACTGGACACAGAAGCTGTCTTTATTTATCCATGTTATGTAGGCTAGTATACATGCCTATCACATTAACCTCTCTCTATCTCTCTCCTTTTATATTTGTGCTAACTTTTCTAACTATTGACCTAAAACAATATGATGTTGCTTCGCTTCCTCGATAGCCGTTTTCTTGCAATTCCAATCATTCATTTTCATGTAATGTGGACTAATATAAAATGGTAGGCTCTTCAAAGTAAAGCTCTCGCAGTTTAAGTCGGTCACTCATTGAGGAGTGTGTGAATTTGAGTGTGTGCTCTTTATCTGGATCTGCTCCACGGCTTTCCACGGGCCACGTCACGTCACGGAGGGGGAAGAAACGGATTCCTGAGCGCTGCTCGAGTTTCCTGCGATCACATCCTCAGATCCACATCTACAGCGGACCGAGACGCCGCGCTTTCCCTCCTACAACACACTCAATCGGCTTTTCTAACAAAAATGGTGAGGAACCTGAACACTATTTACAACCTTTTACACCGTCTAAACAACTTGTGTTGTATCGCTTTGAACGCTTTCTGTGTTTGTAATGTATTTTCATCCCTTCTCTTTCTTCTCTCCGCCCGCTACGCCCGTTACAGATGTTTCGATGTTTACCCGTGCTTTTCCTCCTGGCTGTAGTCTGCTGTCATGCTGAGGTAAGTTAGCCTGTATGAAGCCCACATTCGATAAGGAGAAAATCTTTTTTGGGAGTAAATGTGTTTATGGGGAAACCGGATTACAGTGTCTCTGAAATCCAACTTGCACCTAATGAACTACAGAAGAAACCTGAGTCCGGTCAACTAACAACTTAGAACAAAAAAGCGGCCAGGCTAATGATTATTATATTAAAGCTGAACTCAGTCTTTTTTTTGCTAATTGAAAAAGTTTTACACATAATGGAAAGCATGTTTAATGATGTTTGATTACACTCCAGACATCCGTATTCTAGAAAAAAAAGGTTTTATTCTGCATGGAGCGGGTCGCAACCTCATGGGCGGCGTCATGTTGACATCACATGATCAGTTGTGCGATTGTCTAATAATATTACTACTGCCAGTGCTGGGATTACTTACAAATTGTAGTTGGTTACTGATTCTAAATTGCATGACAAAAAAAATATAGTTAGTAACGTAGCTAATCCATTATATTACACAAGGTAGTAGGCTATAATCTGACTACATTTAGATTACCTTTGACCTAACTCGTTTATCTCAATTGTTTTGAATAATACAATTTTATATCATATTAATATAAAAATGCAAAGAGAAAGAAAATATATTCCATTCTTTATCAACAACATGAAGTGCATTAAATAGGCTATTACATTACGTAAGGGTTTCCCAGACTGGGGTTGGTGAGTTTGANATCAACAACATGAAGTGCATTAAATAGGCTATTACATTACGTAAGGGTTTCCCAGACGGGTTGGTGAGTTTGATGTAAAGCTATTAAGTAATTAAATAATAATAATAAATAAAATAAAAATAAAAACAATCAAAACAAAAGACTTAGTGAAAAAAGTTTAAAAAAAATATTTTGTTTACCTGCATGTCATATGACCATTAGTCATAATTTTATTATTGATTATTAGTATTAATATTATTATTATTGCCTTAGCAATGAATTATCATTTATCAATTAATCATGAATAATTTACTGCCATTGTGAGAATAACATAATCATTTAGTCAATAAAAAAGTAACTGCAGTTAGATTACGAGTATTTTAAAACATAATATAATCTAATATAATCTAATTACAGGTAATTCATTTTTGGAATCTGATTATGAAATCCAGATTACATTTAATCAGTTACTACCCAGCACTGACTACTACTAATATGTTTACTGTTTTATATTTAGTTTTGATGTGAAGTGGAAGCAGTTGGTAAACAAACGTCATGCATCCAGGCAGTAATAAAACATTTATTTTATATAAAAATAACTTTTTATAGATCAAAATTGACCCATAAGAACCAGTTCCTTTCACAATGTTTCATGGCTTTTATATTTCTTTGGTAAATATATGAATCAAATTTAACCTAAAAATACATTACATTTGATCAGATTTAGCTCCGTGCACATACTATTTAAAATATATACCATTCAGTGAATACAAATAATATGTAAATTGCATGTATTAAGGCGCTGTTTATAGAGAATGTTGGACCAGCTGACTTGTCAAGATGCATCTGTCACAAAACACACATTTACATCACCTGGTTTGTGTTTGTGTGGTTAATGAACTCTGTGTGTGGTGAGAGCTTGGTGGCCTTTACATTGGGAATTCAAAAGAGCTGTAAACAGACAGCTGTTAAAACCAATCAGATAACAACAGGTTAGGTGGTGTTTGGCCAGTGAGTTTACACTGATTTCAGTGCTCAGATGCAGCTGCTGATGGGGGCCATATGTTGTCTTTGTCAGTGTTGTGTTAATTGTGTTCTTACGCTCTGTAGTGCAATAACAACCTGCCAGGCGAGCTGCATTTAAGCCACACAACAAAAGGAACGCAACACACTCAAACGCAAACATTCTTAAACTATATTTGAATTTATATGCACTGTGAAAATGACTTAAGCATTTTTTTGTCATGATTTTTTACTTTTATATTTTGAAACAAACAACACACATTTTGGTGAAAGATGTCCCGAGTGCCAATGACACATGCATCAAGAATGTACTTCCTGTGTAAAACATCTGCAGTTTCTCAAACAAGCACAAATATAATGTGTGCTAAAAACAAAGTGGCTTTAGTTTTAAAAATGTATTGCATGAGATTCCCAAGCATTATTTATTAATTTGAATGGAAACTACATTTGTAGTTAGAGCATGCTATTGTATTACAGCACGCACAATACTGTGTGGTAGACCGCACTAGAATTATGTGTAAGTAATTTCATGCTGACAGGCTTGATAAGAAAACACTTAAGCTAAAAGAACAGCAACTCATAATGGGTGTCATGCAACCCGCATGATTCTTCCCTCCGCTATTCATGCAGTTCATGCTGTGGTTTGTCTCTATCTTGTATCTCTCTCAGTGGGGGCTTTGGAGCTGTCAGAGCTTGTGTTCCCTAAAGGCATGATATGCTGCTTACATAGACAAGCTCTTAAAGAGTGTCACCCCAAATTAAAACACACTGAATTTCCTACTCCTACAAATACAGTTTGTGCTGGGAGGATTTTATAGTGGGTTGATAGAGTGTTCACATTGTTAGTGGAAGTGTATGGATTTGTGTGTGTGTGTGTATGTGTGCAGTACTGGAATCTTCATTGTTTTGATTATGTGTATATAGATTGTGATCACAATTCAGACCATTTTTATTGACCTTGAATCTTCCCCCTTAATTTTCTCCATATGGATTTATGAAGAAGACAAACAAACTAGCTCCCATATAAATCATACATTTAAGCAAAAAAATAAATAAATAAGTATAAGAAAATTAGACTAAAAATGACAGACTGTTGATCATTTTTTTAAATATTCATAATTAATAACTTATCCCATAAAATGTTGTGAATGATGTAATTGAATCAAAAATGAGGTTACAATATCAAACTTTTTCAAGTTTTGATTTTGAGCATATAAACAATTGTATTGTGAAATATCTTGATATAGACCAATATAGAAATAGTTTGAGAGTGTAGAATTACGTCATTCGCAAAGCTTCATGGAAGTTGTCTATTT
This sequence comes from Anabarilius grahami, assembly GCA_003731715.1. Lineage (NCBI taxonomy): Eukaryota > Metazoa > Chordata > Actinopteri > Cypriniformes > Xenocyprididae > Anabarilius > Anabarilius grahami. The sequence continues at coordinate 3,826,824 of RJVU01047220.1, read as the reverse complement.
CTGCCAAGTTAAAGGATTAGTTCACTTCAGAATTCAAATTTCCTGATATTTTACTCACTCCCATGTTATCCAATATGTTTATGTCTTTCTTTCTGCAGTCTAAAAGAAATTAAGGTTTTTGAGGAAAACATTCCAGGATTTTTCTCCATATAGTGGACTTCAACAGGGTTCAAATGGTTGAAGGTCCAAATTGGAGTTTCAGTGCAGCTTCAAAGCTCTCTTCGCGATCCCAGCCGAGGAATAAGAGTCTTATCTAGTGAAACGATTGGTCATTTTCTAAAAAAAAATTAAAATGTATATGCTTTTAACCACAAATGCTCATCTTGCACTGCTCTGCGATGTGCCACGCATTACGTAATCATGTTGGAAAGGTCACGCGTGATGTAGGTGGAAGTACTCATTTTCTCCTTCCACTTCAAAATCATCAGATATTGTTATTTTATCTTTTTTATAAAGGGCGTTACTGGATCGGTACTTCCGCCTACATCACGTGTGACCTTTCCAATGTGATTACGTAATGTGTGGTGCATCGCATCGCATCGCATCGCAGTGCAAGATGAGCATCTGTGGTTAAAAAGTATATACTTTTTTTTTTTTTTTTTTTAGAAAATGACCTCTTGTTTTGCTAGACAAGACCCTTATTCCTCGTCTGGGATCGTGTAAAGCCATCTGTCTCAACTCCAGACCTTGGGACCCACTGCTCTGCACATTTTTTTTATGTCTCCCTTATTTAACACACCTGATTCAGATCATCAGCTTGTTAGGAGAGAGCTCCATGAACTGAAGTAANTTTTTTTTTTTTTTTTTTTAGAAAATGACCTCTTGTTTTGCTAGACAAGACCCTTATTCCTTGTCTGGGATCGTGTAAAGCCATCTGTCTCAACTCCAGACCTTGGGACCCACTGCTCTGCACAATTTTTTATGTCTCCCTTATTTAACACACCTGATTCAGATCATCAGCTTGTTAGGAGAGAGCTCCATGAACTGAAGTAAGTGTGTCAGATAAAAGAGACATACAAAATGTGGGTCCTGAGGACTGGAGAACCACTGGTGTAGAGCCCTTAGAAGCTGCACTGAAACTGCAATTTGGACCTTCAATCCATTGAACTCCAGTGAAGTCCACTATATGGAGAAAAATCCTGGAATGTTTTCCTCAAAAATTTAATTAATTTCTTAATTTCTTTTCGACTGAAGAAAGAAAGACACAGACATCTTGGATGACATGGGGGTGAGTAAATTATCAGGAAATTTTAATTCTGAAGTGAACTAATCCTGTAATTCATCAGTAATTATGAAGTATTGCGTGGTAACAGCAGCTTCTATGATTGGGTAGTGTAGTTTTTCTCCAGTAACTTGGCATCTACAGAAGCTCATATCACTGTGGCAGGTCCTAAATGAAAGGTTTGCACATTATTGCCAAACAATTGTCTATATGAAGGAAATGATTGGGTTTTATGTTCTCAACACTACTGTTGCACTCTTTTAGAGGTTTTATGATTTGTTGTCAGCAAGAAAATTTAAATTATTAAAGGGATAGTTCACTTCTGCCATCATTTACTCACACTCATGTTGTTCCAAGTCTGCATGACTTTGATTCTTTGGTGGAACAGAAAATACTTTATTATGAAGAGTGGTGGTAACAAGCACTTTTGGTTACCATTGACTTTCATTGTATGGACAAAACAAAACACAATGACACCTGAAAGTCATACAGGTTTAGAATGACAGTGCGTAAATGATGGGAGAACTTTCATTTTTTTGGGGTGTAAATTATACATACCTATCAATCTGTAAAGGAACATTCTTGTGTGGAAAAAATAAAAGAATCCAAAAAATAGCTTTCAGTCTTATCCTCTGGTTCTCTGTTGTTTACAGGATACATTAAAGAAAATAGAAGAAAACTCTGTTCAGAATATGAAACATTGTCACGCACACACAAAAACATTATCACAAACTGTGGAGGAGAATGAATTTCAGCTCTTCTCGAGGCTCTTTTTTTAAAACGGCTAAATGTAATAGCAGAGGCAGGATAATGCAGTTACCTAAACAGCTCCTAGAGTTTTGAGTTGCTTTCTACCTGCGTTTCTCTTCTGCCTTACAGCAGGTGAATTGACTGCGCTTTAAGCCCTGATAAAAATAGAAGTTACCGAGGGAAAAAGAAAATGAGGGAGAAAGAAAGAGTGAGGTAGGGGAAAAGAGAGGTGTAGTGAAAGAGGACACTGTCAGGGTCACAATGCCTCGTCTGCTGGAGCTATAGTGATCTTTATGGAGGGTAATGATCTGCTGTGATTTCAACTATATACTGAATTATTGTTTTGATCTTTCCCAATGTAATGCCTTTGTCTTTCAAAAGTATATGCGCTATTGCTATAATTTTGTTCCTAACACGTTAGTGACTGTGCCAGAAAAGCCAGCTGCCTTGCTGCCTCACTGCCCAGTCAGTCAATGACTTAGTGTCTTTGTATGAAGGCTCCTCATATGGAAACTGGTTTCAGACAGGCTTCCAAGGCACCTTAGCGTCATGTCTAATGATCTAGAACACATTCACATGAGCTTAGGAAATAACCAAGGAGGTCAGAAAGACCTGATGAGAACTGACTGTTAGCATTCCCATTCATCTCAATGAAACCCTTTGAAAACTTTTGTCAGAATACCCAGCTACCTTTGAGATTTACCATCAATGGAGAAACATGATTTTTGCATCTAACAGCAGGGCTAACTGCTGAAGCTAGCCAGTTAAATGACCCATTTTGGCAATAACCGTACAATTTTTAATGACAACAATGCTTCTACAGGCCAACAATGTATATGTTTTTTTAATTAGTTAACATTTTTATTCTTTCATTATTTCTACCACCCGCCAAAATGCACACAAAGGACACATCTGCTGCCATCAACCAGATGAAGGCATATAAAAGCTGGACTACACTGTACAATTTCACAGATTTTTGCCGACATTTACAATCTGGACAAGTCGAAGCCAGTTGCTGAAAGTCAGAGCAGATACAAGTTGGCAGAGTTCATAGGAAATCACAGGGGGCACAGACTCTGTTTTTTTTAGCTTCAGATTCCATCCAGGGGATGTAAAACGTGTTGTGTTATTGGACCTATTTATGCCTGGTCATTTTCGGGCCTATTTACACCTGAGTTTTTTCTGATTTATTAAAACTGTTCCATTGACACTTGGCCACATAAATGTATCCCCGCAAAAAAAATATAAATCTGATCTTACGAATTTAAGGAGTTCACATCAGTGAAAGCAACAGGTATGAACTGCATTTTATTTATCATCAGCTGCCTCAATAGGAGAGAGCGGCATCAGCACTGGTAAGATCATTTGGTGTTACTACATTCAATGAAAATGATTGTGTGTTGACTTCAGGATGCGACGTTGAACTTTTCTGTTTCATTTGTGGCACTTTGCGCACACGGCCTTGCTGAAGGATAGGCTACTCATCTGTGGCGGGCGATGTCATATCTGGCTAACAGGAGCCGGTAACTTGCTCTCCCATGGTTATTTTACCATTTAGGGAGAAGTAATGCATTTACACTTCATCTGGAATTGATCTCAAACTGAAGAGGTTGGAGTGATCAGATTGAAATCAGTCAATTTAAATGCGTTTTGGAAGGCAATTACACCATGATCTGACAGCTATCTGGTCAGAGAAAACACATGAAGTGACCAGGTGTAAATGGGGCCCATTGATATTTTGAGCTGATTTTAGAACACATATTGTTTTTATTTGTCGTGCGCCTCCTAGTAAAGAGGCACATGATTCTGCGTGTGTTTGTGGTGTTTGGAACAACTTGAAAGTGCGTGACCCTCAGTCGTTTAGTGCACAAGGCCCAGTTGGCAAGTGTATGATGCCTAGTGTTTTAAAATCTGTTCAGATTTGAAAATTTGTGTAGTGTATTCCAACCTTTATTTGACAGGATGTTACTGAAACATTGGATTTGGACTTGTTGTCTGCATACCTCCATATAATGATACACAGCATTTTTCCTGTCAGCACAGTCAGTATTTATAAGCTAAAATTCACTAAAATGCTTTCAGTAATCTCTTGCAATGAGGATCTGGCAGAAGGAATTTTTACTCCCTCAGGGTGTGAGTCTAGTGTCCACAAACAGCTGGTCTATCTTTTATTAAGGGGATATAAACACACTGGCAGATATACCAACAAGACACAGGCAAGAGACCCTAAAAAAAATATTTTTCTTTTCTGCATTTCTCCTCTTCTCTATCCTGCTTCCTAATTTAGTTGTCTAATAAACCTGGAATTGTATATTACGTTGACTCTTTAAATAATTGTTCAGTTGCTCTCTGTAAGTTGCTTTAGGTAAAAGTGTCTGCTTAATGTATAAATGTAAATGTAAACTAAACTGAGAGCTAAAATGTCTAAAATGTTAATTTTTTTCATGACAAATCTCATCAGATGCTTAAGGCATGATCTTTCTTTGATTTTTTTTTTTATTGAAATGTTTGAAATTTAGAAAATACTAAATACAAACTTCTCATCTCAGTTTCTGTATAATATATGCTCTCTTAACCCAACAGAATATTGTTCAGATTGTTTTTGAATGATCAAGCATGACCATATAATAAGGGGAATAGATTGCCTGATAATTTAACATATTGTCCCATTTTAATAGTCATTTGCAGGCCCTCATAGCATCTGAATGCAATAATTGATTAAAATGTTGGTAGATTTCCACAGAATTGAATATCCGATTGGTACCAATAAAAGTATAGCTCATAGTTCCATTTAACACATTTTATCTGACAGATCAAAATCAGCAAAATACAAAAAGGTCTGCAGATTCTGTTTGAACCTGGTCATGTGTTGGTTTAGACTGACAGAAACAACTAAATGCTAAAACAAACTTTAGTGCAGACATAAAAGACTTTTGTTTGAAGAACAGGGTTGATGCAAACCTGCTATAGTTGTTGTGTTGCTCAGTGTTGCTTTGGAGCTGTAATATATTTAATGTCTGAAAACCATCTGCTGCATATCAACTTAAAAAAAAAACATTTCATACATATCCCTTTTTTTCTGTTTTTATTTAGTTTTTCTCTCTGTCACAAACATGCCTCGTGTTTGATAAGCTTTCACTCTTATCTTGATTGCACTCTTTTTCTTTGTTTTCTCTCATATGTCCTTCATCAGTGTTCTGTAGTTTGCATTGTTTACCATCTGTTTTCTCTCACCCGTTTTCCTTCATCATTTCCCTCCCCCAAGTCTCTCTATGAAAGCACGGTGTCTTGTCACTGGCTTTGTGCTGGTGTTTTATGGCCTTGTTTTGTAGCCATCAGAGCTTGAAAGAGCCTTGTAATGAGAGGGAGGAACAGACAGTGGGAAGGATGAGGTGATGAAGGAAATTACACAAGGGATCAAGAAATTTAGCTCTGCTCATTGTGGTACTGGTACACAAGGTGATACAGGGACAAAGAGAGTAAAGGAAGACATATTAAAGAGACATTTAGCCCACTGTATTGTCTTGGTTATATCCAAAATAAACTATTTTTTGTGGTGCTTGTTGTTCTACACAAAATTACAGGTTATCAAAACGGGATGTGTAAACGACAGTCTCAAGAAAGCCCTGTGTAATTAGGGTCCAGCATACCCTGAGACATTTCTTAGGGGTGTTCTTTTGTTCAACAACAGCTAGACAGACATAGTTTAACAGAATACAGGTATTTTTCCTTAAAAAATCATAGTTTATAGTTAAAAAGCACTTTATTTTACAGTCCTGTTTCACATGACCATACTATGTACTTTGTACATTTTAGTAATGACACTAACTAGGTACTAACTTTGAACCCACCCCTAAACCTTAACTTAACCCATGTTATTTTTAAACCTTTAAAAAAATTAATATTTTGTTTACTTGCATGCCATGTAATAATTAACTAACATCAGCAAACTTAACATGCAAATGTGTTGATAAATTATTCAAATTTAATATCTTCTAGTCGATATTTTTTTGACTGACAAAATCTTTTTCTCTTCCTGCTGCTCTATTTATTTCTCCTCATCCTTCACTTATCAATTATAATTTGAAATACAATAACTGGTAGACACTGACAATAAATACAAACATTTCAGACAATAAATATCTAGTTCAGTCATGAAACTCTCTGCTGCATCAGCAGCCAATGAAATTGCTTCCTCAGCAATTAAATAGTCTGGGTCAGTGTTTGCTGTAAGTCTACACCAGATGCGACTTTTTTTGCGTCCCGCCGCAACAGCTAAAAGCTGTCTACACTGAACGCGACGACAAACCGATTGTTGCAAAGCACTTGGTCTATGTCAGAAATAAAACGGGGAATCCGTTTACTGTCGGGAATTTGTTGTGTTGCGCCGCGCCGCATTCAGTGTAGACAATATCACTGATTATAATGGGTTCTATTATCTTTTAATAAGTCGCGTTGCGCCACTTGCGTCCGGTGTAGACATGGTGCTACACTGCATTAAACTCTCCACCTTCCCCAGCTCCACCTGTCTAGATCTGCTCTGGGTATTTTCATGTATGCTATTTGTGCTGCAGCAGTATGTCATGTTCTGTGGATGTATTGATAGTAGGAAGTCTCCGTACTTGTTCTACAGCTGCATCAGCAATATTCAACTGCAGGAGCAATGTGTGTAGCGGATCTACTCCGCCAAGACCAAATACATTAACACTGGTCATGTCCATTAACATGCTAAACTATTGAGAGAGTTATACAGTAAAAACAGTTCAACAAACGTAGGTTGACTACAATCTATGACAACGTAAAATACTGCAGACTTGCATCTAGTGGGGGACAAGAGTGTGGTGTCCGGGGGCCTCACGGTACCATAAAACGCCTTTGTTTGTACTTTGAATACATTACCATAATACACAGCTAAAGGGATGCTAATGATAGCTAAGAAAACACAGCAATGTGTATCCATCTCTGATTGAGAATACAACATCCATCTACTCGCAGACAGGTCCTTCACCATATTGTGGCGCCTTGTACAAAGAACAAGGCCATTGGTAAGAATGTGGGACTGAAAACAAGCACACTTCCTTCTCCAAACACATGTCAGCCATTAACCTAGCTCTCCCAGTCCATGACCCTTCAGAGAGAACCGCAGCAGACAAGCCTGGAACAGAGCCTAGATTCAGATGGTAGGCGGGAGATAGACTGAGAAAAGTAACTTGGGTGAAAGAGAGAAGTTGGCGGGATCTACCAAAAGCAGAAGACTGGCTGTAATCCTGAGCGACAGCCAAAATGAGACAAAAGACTAGAGACCAGAGAGGAATAAAATGGATCGATTCACTGAAGTGCAGCGAGAGATGGTACCACTTGAAAGGAAGTTTTAAAGAGAGAGATGGAGGAGAGAAAATGAAAGAAAGTGTAATTACAGTAGCTGAAATGTAGGAAATAAAAAAGAAAAAGACTGTCCCACGCTGCCCGCAGTGTGCTGGCATCCATCCACCATCCTATTGCCAAGACCAGATTTGGAAACTGCTGAATGGACATTAAAATTGTGTCACTTCGCCGATAAGATTGTTTTTTGGATTCATTTGTGGGAGCTAATATTTTATTTATTATTTAGTACTTGCAAGGTAGCACTTATTGACTTACTCAAATAATTTTTGCAAATAATTCAGCCTGGGCTACTTAACAAGCTATAAGCTGTGTTGTTTTGTAGATAATACAATCTTAGATAACCAAGAAGATCCTGTGTTTAATAATAACATTTAACATACATTACCATTTCATTATGCATTCTTTCTAAAGTCTGGTCAGAAATCACAAGATCAATAGTGATTATTTTATTCCATGGGGTTGTTAATCTAAGGTACACTGTTAACTTATTAAAAAGTAAATATCTTCTAGACAACATCTTAACTCTTTTCTGGCCAGCATTTAAAAAAGAAAAGAAAAGAAAAAGTCAGTGCCAGCATTTTTGATCATTTTCACAAAAATGTCATAGACCCCAGAATACTTTGTTGTATCTAAACATATATCAGATATATATATATATCAAAAGAAAGAAGAGGGTCTCTGCTTTTAAACAAACAAACTAACTAACAAAAATTTGTATTTTAGCTGCATGCTTTCCTCAAAACAATACTTGAATGTGGGTAAGTTTCATAAAAAAGCAACATTTCGAACAAAAAGCAAAATCGTGCTTTTGTCAAAGACTATGTCCGGATTGGATTTAGAATGATGATCAAAATATAGTTGTAGAAGACCAGAAGTCCATCAACACCCCCAAAGCCTCACAGTCTTAAACCTTCTGCTGGGTCGACATTTCATTCGGTAATGTCAGGCAGTTTTGATTTATATGCTGTTTAATGTTTGATGATCGCTAAATTTTACGTGTGCGTAAGCAGTGCTTCTATCATTGTTTCTGCTGCTTCTTCACCAGTGTTTTGATCAGGAGATTCTGTACTCTTTCAGTAGATGCGTAATAGCACCCCCCTACCATAAAACAGTGAAAACACAGATCGCCGCATGGATTGCATCGTGTCTTAAAATTCACGTAAAATTCCATCAATGGCAGGGAAAGAGTTAACAGATTGCTTTAGTAATTTTAATGTAAAAGCCAAATATTTAATATTGGAAATAAATGTATGTATGTGTTATATAAAGTGTTTATAATATATATATATTTAAAAAAAAAAATCCTCTCAAGACCCCATGCAAATTTGTACGTTTGAAAACACCTGCTATATGCTATAGTCAACTCATCTGTTATGTCTATTTTTTTACTATATGCAATTGAAATTTCACCATTCAATTTTTGACCAAATTGCCATACAATGCCATTTTTGGTTGTCTGCAAGCACTGGTATTTAGTTCCTTCAGCAAATTCAAACCTAGTTTTAGCCAGGTTAGTCTAGCCTTTTTGCCAAGTCTATCTACTCTTTGTAGACAATTGAAATGGGAAAAAGAATGCTGTTATCTTTTTTTGAGTCCTGTGTACACCCCCTCCCAATGCAGTTCATCTTGTCTCTGTCCCACTGCTACAGAAGAATCTGTATGGCTCTTTGGAACTTTTAAGAGCTCTCTCACATTCACACACTCTGTTCCTTTGTGCGTGTGTCATTGAGAGCACACTCCTGAGGCCTCATGCAGCGCCGCCTTTAACTGAGCGCTCCATAGAACCTGGAATGTGATGCATTAGAATAGAATGACATCACTGGCATTCCATTCCAATAAAGGAGAAAAATGAGCAAGAATGCACAGATGGGACAGCACTCTCTTTTTGTCTGATGGATATTTTGGGAGACCATAAACATCATGAGCTAGTTTTAATGTAACCGTCAGAATAAAAACTAAAATTCTTAACAAAATGCATGCAGTGTGTTTGAGAGCAGTTTTAGTGCACTGGAATTTCATCTGCATATTTGTGATAGCTCCTCTGACCCATATAACTGAGATGTTTGAAACAGGACAGACTCCATGGAGAGACCCATGAGAGAATTTAGCAGAGAGGAATTCCTCTCTGTCCTCCCTGCTCTCTCTTTAGAAGGCAATTCTATTGACTGGAAGTAAGTAATGCTGTTGTTTGTGGGAAATTCAAACTGAGTTTAGCAAGAATGTTAATAGAAAAGAAAAGTGGAGAGAAAAATAAAAGACAAATGAGTGAGGGAAGAGAAAAGCTTAAGAAATGACATCATACCATTGCATACTTGAGAGAGAACTTGTGCTCATTAGCTCTGACATCATCTTTTAAACATCAAACATTAACTACACACCCAGAATGATCAAGGTTTCAGGGCAAATCAAACAGATTTTTACATTTAGATTTCCATTTAAAAGGAAAAAATAAAACACATGAAATGCGGACATAAAAATACATATCGTGGCCACGAATAAAGAATTCCTTCTCTCATTTTAGTAAATTGTAGCCACTATTATAAAATAGTTCTGGCCCTTGATTCTGATTGGTTGAGCAGTATTCAAAGCCGTTGTAAAATTCCCGAAAACATACAGCTGACCACATTACATAAGTATCGCTTCGTCACTGAATGTATACTTTATACTGAATGTATACTGTTGCTGCGTCTGTCTTAGCAACCACTCTTAGCAATGTAAACGTGTTTGTTCTCTACTGATTTTGTTCATTGAAGCTTACTGCATTATGTAGAAGAGTATTGTGAGAGAGATAACGAGTGACCAAATTTATTACCTGCATTCAGATTTAGCATTTTCCTTCAGGTCAGTCCTATGTTCATAATAAAAAAAATATTTTTGAATGTCTGCTGCGATCTTGTCCTTTTAACATTTAATGGGTTTTCCCGTGCCCTGCTGACACTGACAGAGCTAGTCAAAGCTTTTGTCTTTGCGTCTTGTTCTGTGTTCACAAGTTTCAATATAAAAGTCTTTGCGACTGAGTTACTTGCTCATAAAGACCATCTTTGCCGCCATCTAATGGCTAAATAAATGTAAATTCTGTTGCTGTTCACGGACAGGGACTCTTCTTTTCCAGGGAAGGAAGCCTTTTAATGATTTTAAATGAAAGTTTTATAACAGCTAAGGGGTTTTTTAGGCACTCCACTCTACGTGTTGCCTAACAATGCCCCTTAGCTGTTATAAATTCACTGTAAACCAAGGCTTCTTGGGGCTTAATGCTTAAATATACTATAGATACTATCCACAACATGGCCATTATTTGCTATCGAGGGAACAAGTCATTATATTTTGCACACAATTTACTTAAAACGAGGGAGTGAATTAGTAAAATGTGCACAAAATATAATAATATGTTCTCTCAATAGTAAATCATGACCACGTTGTAGTAATTAGTATAGATAAGTGTATAGACTAGTAAAATTAAAAGATTAGTAAAACTAAAAGTAAAATTCAAATTCATTACAGTTGAATTGTCGAAGTAACGAATTGTTCGTTTGTGGCCACAATATAGATATTTTTTTTCCTGCATGTCATGTGCGGACTCTGTATTTTGACTTGCTTCTTTGGAAAATAGTGATTCACCGGGCAGTGTTTCATTTCGAAGGCTGCATCCTCCGGAGGTGGCATTTGTCTGCCGCATACATCATAAAGGATGTCTTATTTCAGTACAGTAACAATTATAAAATTGAGTGAATTGTAAATTGTTGTAATTTCTCAATAACTTTGGAATGTTGCGGTCAGTTTACTGAAATGAAGCAGCCTCAATGACGTATGCGGCCGACAAACTTGATGTCCAGAGGACACAGCCTTCGAAATGAGACACAGCTTCAGAGTTGTGTAATGGCGCTAGGTCAGCAGTACAACAGACACTGTCTAACAAGGCAATTGATTTCAAATCTATACACTCTGCCTCATTAGGATATGGTACACATTGCTTGCCATGTTGTTTAGAGCTTTATTACACACAATGCATTTACCTTTATTCATTATACAGTAGTTGTTGAATATCTGATGCTAATTGTATCTAAAAAGTTTGTTGGGAATGTAGAAACTCGGTGGCGTGTCTGACAAACACCAGTTCTTTTACTGTCATCAAGTTCAGTATGTTTAAAAGTCTTAGTTAATTGTAAAGATTATTTAATATCCAATCCGTATAATTCAAATAAATAATACAATTATCTTACTTTACGCATCCTATGGAAAAAAACTCAATGGTTGGGTGTCCATTCAAACACCTACACCTCATCAATTCAAAAGAAACAAAGGACGTGAGATTTACTTATAGACCTTGACCAGAAGTGTGAGGATAATGTAGTGCACTAGATTTGGTAGTGTAGTTTGCTTGGAATTGTGGGAGATGTAGTACAAAGAAAAAATAAGGAAAAAATGAAAGCAAAACATAAAAAAGGATTGGGTTCACAACACTGGATTCAATTGTATTTGTATGTGTGCATTATAGACATTGTTGCCTACCACTTGCAAAGCAAATTCCTGCATCCTAGTGTAAGACACTAAGCGGGGTAAGCTGTGTCACACTATAAGCTGTGCTGGCTCTTAAATATAAGAAACTTCGCACTACTTTTGTCACAAGATCAAAGCCCATCGTATTCAGTTGTCTGTGACTGAAAAGAGAGCCTGAGAAAAATGGAAAGGATATATGTTAAAGTACCCCTATTATGCTATTTAAAGGTTCCTAATTTAGTTTTGGAGGTCTCATACAGCAGGTTTTATCAAAGGTAAAAAAACACTTTAATTTTCTCATAATATACATTGCACATCACCACATTTTTCAATGATTCTCAAACGACTCATCGGATGAATCACTCTCTAAACCTCTAATTTCCAAGAGCCTGCTATGCTCTGATTGGTCTATATTTCTATTTATTTTTTTCCGGTGCACATGTGGGAACTGTATTATTAACTGTATCAATAACAGCTCATATGTTAGCCGAGCACTAACATGAATGACTGATGTAACATTAACATCTTTAATGGATAAGCATTTTGTAAATTCCATTTAGACCTCACAGAGATTTGAGAAGAAATCATTAGTTATTGCTGTTGTATCCCTGTGGTATTTTTAACCACTGACATTTCACATCCTCATCCTTTGGAAAAGTTTACAAAGAGAATTTGCTTTTGCAGAGCAGAAAACAGCATCTTCTCGACATGTATATAGAACCAGTGTTTGAGGGCGGGTCAAGTTGTTCGCAGGCAGCCAATGTAGAACATAGACTGCCATTATGCAAATGTGTTACCCTATGATGTGTAGCTGTCACGGAAGTGGGATTCGAATTCCTGACAACTCGTTTAGGCTGTTCAGAGTTGATTCTTTCTTTTGAGCGACGATAACTTTATTTATCATGCCCTTTCGGCTTCACAACTTTGCAGATCGTTTACATTCACAGGCAGCTACATTATACATTGCATGAAGGTAATATTCGATAAAGCATTATAGGGGAACTTTATAACTATGTTTTGAAAAAGGGAAAGTTAAATGAAATAAAATTGGTTTTATCTCAAAGCGATAACCTATCAAGATCACAAATATATGTGATGTGATATGATGTTGATGAAATGTAAAAGAATGAAACTATTTAAATTGTTTGACTAAAGATTTGCCACAAAACATTAAAAAACATCTCTAAAAATATTAAAAGAAAATATTGAAAATCATTTCACTGCATTCAAATTTTGTAGATATTAACCCCCTTTTTGGCTAGTTTATCTTTAAGAAAATGTGTACAATTTTGTCATCATATATTTATTTAAAAAGTAAATATTCAAATTTTACCCCTCCCCCCATGAATTTCACTGCATTAAAATGTTATAAATATTAAATCCTTTTAAAGCTAGTTTATGGGCATATTTAAGAAAATTTGAACAATGCAGATAAACTCGGTAATAAGCACAATAAGTATTTGGAATAGGGAAAAATTTCATTTTAATTTCTTAACAATTTATTGTATAAACGACACATGTGTGATCATATTTAGTAGTAAAGTAAATTGCTCACGTATTCCCCAATGATTCAGCATTCCCTTAATGTGGGACCGCTTTTTTGAAAAATAATTTTTCCATAACCCTGTGTTAGATCTTGTAATTTCAGGTAAAAGCAGACATAATGAAATATAATTAGAAATATTAGTTTTTCCTCTTTTGGCTAGACAACATGAGTACAAATTGGCCAGAACAATCATATTTTTATGATACATTCTGTCTCTAGGGCTCTTTACCTCTCTTTCTTATTATCATGTAAGTGTATAGTACTGCACAGAAATGCATTGAGTGCTTTGAATTCTTGCTCAGCCGTGGCTTTGCTGGATTGCTAAAGTTATATAGATGCTGCTTGACATGCCTTTCATCTAACGTAATCAGCTTACAGTGATGCTAGAAGGAGGCCTTGAGTGTGGTTTGTACTCTCTCATGCTCTTTAGATCTGTTGCTATCTTTTTTCCCTGCATCCTCTCATCCCTGCTCATTTCCAGTCCACAGTCTCCCAGCATGTCCCTCTCTATGTGTGAGCAGCACCAGGACTATATGCGTGGGTTTAGTGTGTCTGTGTGGGGGCAGGTCAGGAAGTGAAAGCTTGGCTTTGTCTAGAGAAGGATTTCTACACTTGCATTCTTATGAGGAAAAATCTCTGTTCAAATTTCCAGCCTACCATGTGCAACCATTTATCTAGCATATAGAGCAAAGGTAAAGTATGTTATGTGGACATGCAGGCACAATTGGTTTAAAACATTATCTCCCAATTGAGGATAATGACACAGCAATCATGAGTGGGATTAGTTATTGTGGAGGCACATTCCCACAGCAGTTATGTGGTTGATAACATCTATTCACCATGCAAACCACTAAAACAAGCATTGTGTGCCTGTAAAAGGTACACTCTAAAACATAATGGGTNATTTATCTAGCATATAGAGCAAAGGTAAAGTATGTTATGTGGACATGCAGGCACAATTGGTTTAAAACATTATCTCCCAATTGAGGATAATGACACAGCAATCATGAGTGGGATTAGTTATTGTGGAGGCACATTCCCACAGCAGTTATGTGGTTGATAACATCTATTCACAAGGTACACTCTAAAACATAATGGGTTGTTTCAGTACATGTTTGGGTCAAAATATGGACAAACCCAATTTTTTAATTAAAATTTTAAACCCAACAGTTGAGTTTGTCCATATTTGACCCCAAACATGCAACAACCCGGTATTTTTCGAGTGTATTTTTTTAGCGTGTGCATGTCTAATTCAGGAGCGGATGTATGATCCTCTCAGGTTGTTTGCGTTGTAAGATCAATGTGCTTTATGCAAATATATGTCATCTGGTGTCTTGGGGACAGAGTTAATGATGTTTATAAAATGAGCCTTCAGCTAGAAATTTTAATTATCCTCTCTGACTCTTGGGGTTGTCAAATACATATGGGTCAATAGCATGCCACTGTTTTTGATTAAGTTGTTCAAAAAATACATTAAAAAGACTCATTCATGCAGACTGACTTGAATACACCTCTTTTATGATGTGTTTTTCATTTCTGAATTCAAATTAAATTTTTGTGGGGCTGAAATATCTGGAATGTGTAAATACATTCTGGAGATTGTAATTGTAAAGAAAAACTTCTCATTAAAAACATGAAAAACTATAAAGTAATTTCTCAAGTAATTTCTTTAAAAAGTTATGTGGCATAACCAACATGCTGTAAGCCATTTTTATAAAACAGCTAGGAAATTATAGACCCCAGTAGACCCTCTAAACTGTGTGTCAAGTTCAGTAATTGAGATATTTTTATGACTTTGCAAGGTTAGTACAGGTTTTCAGGTGTCAAATGGAATAACCTTTGAAACATCATGATATTTTTCCAGATATTTGCAATGTAGATAGATAGACAGATAGATATGAACTTTCACTGTTGACCTTTCACTCAAACCATCCTTGTTCACATTACTTAAAAAAAAAAACTCATGTAATTACATGAACTTAATTTGCCCAAGTTGTTTCTACTAAAAATGAGTATTTTCAGCTTAATAAGTGTTTGTTCAGTCAACCTAACATTGCTGAGGGAAATTTACAAATTCATGTTAACACAAGTTATTTTTTGAGTGTATTTTGTAGAGCAAATATGGTAAATTAAGTCAATAAATGTGTTCACCTTATGTAATAATGTTTTATATATTTAAAATAACTTTAAGTAAACTGCACATATAAATATTATGTAACAGTGACAAATTCAAATGATTTGTATTTACTTAAAAAAATACATTTTGTCAGCTTTACTTGAATTTCTTGAACTAAATTGTTATTTGTACAAATTACTCAATATAGTTGCATGGAACCACTTGATACTGCTTTTTTAAGTAAATCCAACAATTCATTTTTTGAGGATAGATAGATAGATAGATAGATAGATAGATAGATAGATAGATAGATAGATAGATAGATAGATAGATAGATAGATAGATAGATAGATAGATAGATTTAATATGCAGCAAAGTCTTAACTTTAAAATTCTGTCAATTTTATTTACAAAATTAAAATATGTTGTTTTGGCTTTCTTTAATGTGGCATGACAGATCATAGCTGTCTCAGTTCAAGCGGCAGCACGGATCAAGCGCATATAACCAGATCATTTCATCTCCTTTTTACTACTAGTTACAGTACAAAATAACATGGATGAACACCAGAAGGTATTTTGAAAGATACATTAGAACTTATCGAAATGAATCCTTTCTCATGCAGTCGCTCAATCAGTGTTTTCAACCGGGGAAAGACGTCAACAAAACAGCTTGTAGGCTATACAATGTCACTTAATGTCACATTTAGCTCAAGAAAGCTATTCAATGTCCATAAACTCATTAGTTAGCTAGAAAATATAACTCTAGAGAAGAGCATTTTGTTAAATATATGCACTGTATTACATATTAATTTGATTTTTACTTAACCTGTTAGTGATGTCTTCATTATTTAATGTATGTTTGAATAAATTAGTCATGAAAACAATTTATTACAATTTAAATTTTTGTTTAAATGTTTATATTTCACCAACAAAGTTGAGTAGAAACAATAGTGTTGTTAAAAGGTTGATATAAAAACTGCATTTTGTGCAATTTAGATTTATATGTCTATAGTGTAAGGAGAAGAAAAATATTAAAAGGTTAAAGGTTACACAACTTGACATTTTAGAGTCATAAATGTTTGAAACCAACACAAATACAAAGATTAGATTTCTACTAACTTGCTAACACACGTTTTAAACTAGATTTCTCCAAGATTTGTAATTTTCTCAATCTCAGTCATCCTTATTCGTCATTGACCAATATACTGTATGAACATTCACAAAAAAGAAAACATTTGCATTGAAATACCTTGATGACTAGCGAACATCTGTTGTAGTTAAATGTAATGCTGTCCCATAATACTTTAAAACTAAATTTTTACGATCATTACAATGATTTTCCACCAGTTTTCATCTGTACATCCTCTGCTTCACACATTTACAGTTACGCCCAGCAGCATTCTGAACAGCTGAAGTCAGCGTGTTGCTGTTTCCTCGCAGGGTGACATTTATGCTTGAGTTATGGAGATGTAGATGCTCCTGGAGGGAGATCAATGGAGGTTTTCACTGGCTGGTGACATTCACTCTGGCAGTATTGACTCAGAAATAATGTTCAAAAACAAACAAACAGGCTCCTTTGGGGTTTCCTCCCCATATTGACAGGGGTTTGGGTTGCATCCATCTGTGAGTCTAATCAAGTCCACCCAGCTGCTGACTTTATTATGAGAAAACAGCCCTTTTCTAATCAGTACAACTTATCGGTATACACAGAAAACAATGAACCCCTTAGCTAAACGAGCCAGGGCAATGAGTTGTACACAATAGACTCTGAAATAGTTTCCTGGGTTTTTTTCTTGGTTCAGTATCTTGAATTTTCCATGTTGCTGGCATCAAATCTTTGAAAGACATTTAGGGTTTTATTTGAAGCGCTTAGTGGCAAGTAAGCTAGACATTCCTTTAATGGATATTCATGAACTGTAGTCAGTTTTCTGACTCATTTCTGTCAAATAATCTGTCATTTTACTCCTGGATTGACAGAAATTCTGATTATAAAGTCTTACACACCCTTCATGAAGCGATTATAATGCCGTTATTTAAATTTCAATGAGTTTTTTCCCATTACAGTTTATTGTTGTGGTGTCACAGATTTTATATTCTTTCTCCAGCTCATTAAAACAAAATAAAGTGCAATTGGCTGCTTCATGATGACTAAAAGTCTAGCAACTCTCTTAAAAATAAAAGTTTCACAGTGGTTTTTCACAGAGATGCCTTATGCCTGGTTCAGACTACACAATGTCTGTTACGATAGTCACTGTGTCAGATTATTCGATTTTGACTTCTTAATACTTGTCGTGTTGTGGACAAAAAACATGTTAGACTACTCGTTGCTTTCTGACCAATCATCGCTAGCTGTCTTTAACAATGTGCCTGATATCATCGAGAAGGCAGAACTAGTGACTGACTTTACGAGAGAGTAAACAAACAATGGTTGTACTAGCTAATGCTAATTCCAGTACTCCAGTTGCTGAAGTGCCTCTGCTATCGTTCGCCAGAATTTATCTTTATATTTATTCATATAGTTAGGAGTATTGTTGCCAAAGCTCCATGTGTCTTAATTCCACCTAGGAGCACCAATACAATTGTCTTTCTCTCATTTCGCCATGTTTGAAAGCTGTGTTCGGAAGAGCTTCTGCTCCTGTTGGTCAACATCAATTGGTCCCAACGGCCATTGTTGTTTACGAATCACCACCCTACAATATCTGGCTGATATTGTGTAGTCTGAATCATGAAGAAGAATCATTTTGGGTTGCCCAAAGAACCTTTTGATGAACAGATCTTAAAAGAGCTATATGAAGGTTCTTCATGGATCCATCGATGACAATAAAGAACCTTTATTTTTAAGAGTGTACATAAGAAGATCTGTATTTTTCGTTCCACAAACAAGACTCTTTCTGTCTTCTCTTATATTCACAGTAATCTTCTTCCTGCACTCTCATTCTTTCTTGTCCAGTACAGCCATAATGTTTTACCAGCAGTATCTGCTGTTGCTCATTGTTTTCAGATTGTTCTGTTCTTCCCCTTCAGTATTCCAACACAAACTCCCTTCCTCAGTATTTCTGTTTATATTCAGTTCTCCAGACTCTTACTGCTGTGCTGAAAAGAAACCGCCAACCTCATGCCTTTTGTGTTGTTTCAAACAACTTTGCTTTTAAAAGCAAAGACAGTGAAGGCTGTTAGATAAGTGGCATCATTGGAAACCTGTGGACTAAATGTGCATGTCAGAGAATGTTTTTGTTCGTTGATGCAGGTCTTCTGTTGAAATTCACTCAATTTGAGCACCTATTTTTGATGCAGTCTGGACAGCATATTTCCTGGTTCCAGTTAATTAATCTATAAACATCAGTCATGTTTGCTGTTGCAGCCGTATGATTAGTATGCAGCTTTTTCAGTAATTAAAGATTCAACTTGCAAGTACATTTTCACGACTGTAATGACTCACACATGGTGCGCTGCCTTAATGTTTGTGCTCTTACATCAATTTTATTCATTTAGCAAAGCACCACAGGCGACAGTTTATATTATGGACATTGAAATGTAGAATATAATGTTAGATTCACAAGTTAAATATTATAATACTAAAATTATTGCAGTGTTTTGTACCATATAGCTGTTTATTTAGCTGTCACTGACAACCTAGTGGTTCAGTAATCGGATCCATTAAGTAAAAACTGGAGGCAAACAACAATGTGGAAGAATCACATAAACCTAAACACATACCAGAAATAAATGCAATTAAAATGTTACTTATGATATGAAAAAACAATACAGTAAAATAAGTTGACTTCTGCTCACCAATGCGGTATCAAAAATACAGTAAGAACAGTAATATTTTCAAATATTATTACAAATTTAAATAACTGTTTTCAATTTTAATATATTTTAAAATGCAATTTATTCCTGTGATGGCAAAGCCATTACTCCAGTCTTCAGTGTCACATGATCCTTCAGAAATCATTCTAATATGCTGATCTGCTGCTCAAGAAACATTTTGTATTATTATCAATGTTGAAAACAAAAACAGTTGTGCTGTTTAATATTTTTTTGTTGAAACCGTGATATATTTTTTAGGATTCTTTGAATAGAATGTTCAAAGAACAGCATTTATTTGAACAAAACTGAATAAAAGTATTAATTTCTTATATATATATATCTCTTACTGACCCCAAACATTTGAACATGTACTTTAACAGAAAAGTATTGCTAAAATTGTATATGTTTATAAAAAATAGTCATCAACATGTATTTTATGGTGGAAAACAGTAAGAAGTCTTCCCAGATGCCTCTGTGTGATGCATCACATTTGATTATATCTTTCATGTAAAAAGATAGTTAGTCTATAGTTATTTTATATTCATCATTTATGTAGGGCTAATCCTTTGTTAATGTTTCTTGCATTATTTTATTTTCATATGTGTTATGTATGTCATTAAGGTGTTTTATTTTTGTGTAGTTGGCACTGTGCAGGTATTTTAAGGGACTATTATATCAGTTAATGAAATATACAGTTCCCTTTCGTGGGAACTATCGACGCTACGTCGAATGACGTGATGGGAACCCTCTGCATTTTGTGTTCGTGAAGCACCTCTGTATCCAACCAATGAGGAAACGTGACGTCAGAGGCGGGTGACGTCATGGACCCGGAAACTATAAAGCATACCCAGAACAAAGAACGCTAGCTTCTGTTGTCTTCAGCAAGCGCTCTCTGTATCTTGTGTGTCTTATTTGGTGTTGTTTGTCTTATCACATATAAACAAGTCACGATCTCTTCGTCTGAGGACAAGAGTAGGCTATCTCACACCAATCCATATATTTATATATAAAAAAGACACGTATTATGGCGAGAAACAGCAGTGAAATGGGAGTGAGCCCAGGCAGCTCTCGAGGGAGCCGTCTGTGTGAACTGTAAAAACTCACTTTCAAGACACTGTTCCAGTGTTCCCCGCGGATCGGGTCCCGCTTCTGCTGAGGCAGGGCGGAGGCTCCGTTCGTGGGGTTCACAAATGGATCTGACCGAGGGATTAAAGACGGGCGCCGCCTTTTCTCTGCCCTCACCAGCCAGGTTCAGTGCCGTCTCTCAGGTGGAAGCACGCTCTGCGGTTTCTTCCCCCGGGTTGAGGCACCGATACTCACATGTCCAGCTCTGAGGAGGTGATATTGTGATATCGATCTGAGGATCGCCACCTCACAGTCACACACATATCGTGTTTCAAAATCACACGTTTATAACAAATCAATCGTGAACAGCAGTTTGAATTCTCCCCTGTGCTACACTACAAAGCGAGTTGGGATATACACGATTTATGTGTCGTTTGTTGGGAGTGGAGCTTGCACGTCAACTCACAACTGACAGTGACAGTGTTCATTCACAAAAATGTCCCGAAGAAAAGTATGCACTAGCGGGAGTTTTGTAGCTCCACTCCTGTTGGCTTTATTCTCGAGGGAATAAAAGTCTAACACAAAGCTCGAATCTCGCGTTGCCGAGGCAGCGCGTGGATTGGGTTTTCATTAAAGAATTTAGCTCAGATCTCGCGCTTGCCGAGGCAGCGCGTGGATTGGGTTTTCATTAAAGAATTTAGCTCAGATCTCGCGCTTGCCGAGGCAGCGCGTGGATTGGGTTTTCATTAAAGAATTTAGCTCAGATCTCGCGCTTGCCGAGGCAGCGCGTGGATTGGGTTTTCATTAAAGAATTTAGCTCAGATCTCGCGCTTGCCGAGGCAGCGCGTGGATTGGGTTTTCATTGTAGAATATATGGCTCGGATCTCGCGTTGCCGAGGCAGCGCGTAGATTAAGTCTGCAAGAATGAATATACGGCTCGGGTCTTGCGTTTGCCGAGGCTGCGCATATATCTCGTGTCCGTAATTATGCATGTGTGTGTGTGTGTGTATATATGTATATATTAAGGGATCTGAGTAGACGGGAGTTCCCTTTCTCTCTTTCCCTAAAATACCTTGCGAATTATTACGAGCTATAATTCTTTTTTGTATTCTAAATATATTCAGTCTGTTCAAAAAATATATATTTATATAAGAACTGGCTGCATTTAATTTGAGGATTAAATGAAATATGGAATACATTAAATTCTGAGGAATTTAAAAGAAAATAAAGGAGACCGTTCTGCCAACCCTGCCACCTCGTGTGCTTCAGGGCGCAGTGGTTTCCAGTGTTCCTCTAAGAAAGAGGAGGATTGTAGAGCGGTCAGTTCAGATGTTCCCTGCCGGTTCGCCGTTTCAGGGCACTGGTCTGACCGTGCATCCAAAGAAAGTGTCGCCGCCCTTGGTCCCCCGCAGAAAGCTTGGGGACAGGGACAGGCGACACAGCCGAAGTCTTTGTGGGGTAACACAGATCTGCGGACTGTAATTATCACCAAGAAGGCTTCGAAGAGGTCCTGATGCCAGTGGCGCGGGACATTGGAGGGCAGCCCCTCCAGAGAAGGTTGGGTATTAAAATACTTGGTACCCATCCCTCTTTGGCGCCCTCAGGGGGCCGTTCTGCTAACCCTGCCACCCAGTGTGCTTCAGGGCGCAGCGGTCTCCACCGATCCTCCGAGGAGGGTCGGTCAGCGCTCGATTCGTTTGTCTGCCGGTGCGCCGCGTCAGATAAACGAGCCAAGTGCTCAAAAAACACCAGAGACCAGTCTCGAGGGACTGGTTCCCTTAGTAGAATATTTGGCAGAATGGAAATGTCTCCCAAACATCTCGAAATGGGTGCTGCTCATGATAGAACAGGGTTACAGAATTCAGTTCGGTTCTCCACCGCCCAAGTTCAACGGAGTTCTTCCCACAGTGGTAGCTCCAGAGCAGTCTCTGGTGATGGAACAAGAGGTTACGACGCTTTTGCAAAAAGGAGCTATAGAAAGGGTTCCTCCTCCCAGCAAAATGTCGGGCTTTTACAGCCGCTACTTCATTGTTCCAAAGAAGGATGGAGGGTTGCGTCCGATCATAGATTTACGTGTGTTAAATCGATCTGTAAAGAAGTTGAAGTTCAAAATGCTTACACTCAAACAGATTATCCCTCAGATCAGGTCCGAGGACTGGTTTGTGGCAATAGATTTAAAAGACGCATACTTCCATGTATCCATCCATCCTTCTCACAGGAAGTTCCTCAGGTTTGCTTTCGGGGGCGAAGCTTACCAATACAGGGTTCTTCCTTTCGGCCTATCTCTATCACCCCGCACGTTCACGAAGTGCGTGGATGCTGCTCTGGCTCCGCTGAGACTCCAGGGCATCCGCGTACTGAACTATATCGACGATTGGTTGATATTAGCTCAAACGGAACGTCTGGCAGTTCAACATCGAGATGTTGTTCTGTCGCACATGAAAAGGCTTGGGTTGAGGCTCAATGCCAAAAAGAGTGTGCTGGTCCCGAGTCAGGTTGCAAACTACCTAGGTGTAATCTGGGATTCCACCACGATGCAGGCGCAATTGACCCCTGCTCGTGTGAATTCCATTCTCGGGGCCGTGAAAGGGGTGAAGTTAGGCCAGTCACTCACTGTAAAACAGTTTCAGAGACTGTTGGGTCTGATGGCAGCTGCGTCCAACGTTATTACTATTGGCCTTCTGTACATGAGACCCTTACAGTGGTGGCTCAGGACCAAGGGGTTTTCTCCGAGGGGAAATCCTTTTCGCATGATCAAAGTCACGCGGCGATGCCTTCGTGCTCTGGTCATGTGCAAAAAGCCTTGGTTCCTGTCCCAGGGACCCGTGTTGGGAACTCCTCGTCGTCGCGTAATGCTAACGACAGATGCTTCCCTCACGGGCTGGGGGGCGATCATGAGTGGTCGCTCAGCTCAGGGTCTCTGGGAGGACCATCAGCTCTCCTGGCACATAAATCGGCTGGAGATGATGGCGGTGTTTCTTGCAGTAAAATACTTCCTCCCAGACCTGAGGGCATTAAAATGTGGGAGCAGACGCCCTGTCGAGGCAGGGGCCGAGGCCCGGGGAATGGAGTCTCCACACTGAGGTGTGGAGCTCAATTTGGAAAACTTCGGTCGAGCTGAAATCGACCTATTTGCTTCAGGGGAATCAACCCAGTGTCCACTGTGGTTCTCCCTATCTCATTCAGCACCATTGGGTCTGGATGCCATGGTACAGACGTGGCCGAGGCTGCGTCTGTATGCATTTCCCCGTTCGCTCTGCTCCCGGGAGTTCTGGAGAAAGTACGCCAGGAAGGGGTCAGTCTAATATTGATAGCCCTGTACTGGCCAACCAAAATATGGTTCTCAGACCTAGTGTCACTTCTAGATGGTTCCCTGATGGAGCTTCCTCTCAGGCAGGACCTCCTGTCTCAAGCGGGCGGCATGATAATTCATCCACGCCCAGAACTACGGAGACGCTGGTCTCCCAACTGAGGTTGTGGAGACCATACTCCACTCCAGAGCTCCCTCCACGAAGAAGGTCCCATCGGTCTTCAGGCCTTCTATCTTCCTCCATTTACAACTTCGGATCAGGAGAAACTCAATCTGCTCTGCCCAGTGAGGGCTTTAGATGCATATGTCCACAGAGCTGCCCTGTGGGGCAAAACAGATCAATTGTCTGTGTGTTACGGGTCTCATAAGAAAGGAGGTCCAGCATCTAAGCAGAGAATGAGCAAGTGGGTGGTCGAGGCTATCTCACTTGCTTATGAGGTTGCTATTAGCTGTCCGTGTTCACTCGACTAGGGGTATGGCGGCCTCAAAGGCCTTAATGTCAGGAGTATCCATTAATGACATATGTGGTTCTGCTGGATGGTCATCCCAGCACACATTTATTAGGTTTTACAACCTGGACGTTTGCTCCTCTCTGGGGTCCTCAGTTCTGTCTACAAGATAACAGACAGGTACTTGGTGATACGGCGTAGTTGGGATAGCGTTCCCATCACGTCATTCGACGTAGCGTCGATAGTTCCCACGAAAGGGAACGTCTCGGGTTACAGATGTAACCCTTGTTCCCTGAGTAAGGGAACGAGACGCTACGTCACGTTGCCGTACCCCCGGCATACCTGTGAGCGTCTTGCTTCAGACATATTCCAGAAGCTAGCGTTCTTTGTTCTGGGTATGCTTTATAGTTTCCGGGTCCATGACGTCACCCGCTTCTGACGTCACGTTTCCTCATTGGTTGGATACAGAGGTGCTTCACGAACACAAAATGTAGAGGGTTCCCATCACGTCATTCAACGTAGCGTCTCGTTCCCTTACTCAGGGAACAAGGGTTACATCTGTAACCCGAGACATTTTTATTAATGTTTATTGTATAATGTTTTATATAAATGTTTATTGAAAAAGATTTTCACACTGCATGTGTGGGTAAGTGTGAATTGAAGTGTGATGTTTAGTCATTTTTGTGGAGAGACGAGCAGGTAATGATTCTCTCTGCAGTGATGATGATCTTCATTATAAAGCCATATAGTTACACTCTTTAAATCAGTTTGTGGAGTGAGAGAGTCCTAAAATGTGCTTTTTCTGTTGGGGGTTGGGGGAGGGGATAGAGATTCAGCATGGAATTTCCTGCTTCCATCCTGAAGTCAGTCTACCTGCAGCCAGTTCAGACTTCCCTCAATCTGTCAATCTCTGTTCTCTGCATGCGCCTATTAATTCTTCCCCTGGAACTAATATTCCTCCTTCTCCTGTTGTCATTCTCTCACCCTATTCATTCTGCAATTTCTTTCTCTACTGAGAGTCTGGCATTTGCCCTCTATACACTTGTAGTCAGCACTGCACAACGCTCTGTTCATGGAAGTCTAATTTATGAAATTCAATAGGCACAAGGTGTGATAAAAAAAGGGAAGAAAACAGGTAGAGAATGAATAAAAGGACAGAATAAAGTAAATTAAAGATTGAAACCATGTGAGACTCTTTCAGTGAGATAGGACATGATTCTGCTTTTATTGTAAGAGAAAATGGGCGACTGTTATCTTCAGTTGCAGTGTAACATGTTATCTTGACTATTATGAAAGAGGCATTTTAAGGTGCAGTGTTCCTCCACAAGGTCCAGGAACAAATGAGAACAGATGACAGAGATGTGACAAACATATCTCAGTGGACTATAGGCAAGGACAGGAAGAAAACTTTTTCAGCGGCCTTGGTTATGGAAGCATCTTTCCTGTTTATTTTCTCCATATGTGTGCGTTTCATAAAATCAATCAGCATCAACCAACCAAATCAATACAAGTTTGAGTAAATGAAAATTCAACTGTTATCTAAATACATGTTATTGAACTTATCCTGAATTATTCATTTGTGATTATTCACGTTTTTTTAAAGAGGACCCATTATGCTTTTTTTTTTTTTTTTTTTTACAATTTTAATTTTCTTGAGTAGCTATATAATGTTGCTGTTTGAGCATTAAAATTGTCTGCAAAGTTACAAAGCACAAACTCCAAAGGGAGTTATTCTCTATACCAGTAAGCAAGTAAGTAGTTATTTGAAACTTGCAGTTATGGTAAGGGCCGTGACATTTACGAAACAGGCTCGAAGAGATTGACCAATCCCACAACACTGGTCCAGTCGACCAATCAGAGCACATTGTGCTTTTCAGAAGGAGGGGTTGTGCTTCTTTATAGAGACAGGAATTAAACGGGTGCGTTTTCCCGAAAGCATCGTTAGCCAACTATGGTCGCAAGTTCCGTCATTATCAGCATAGTTCAATGAACATTCGTAAACATTCGTAAACAGCATCGCAAAGCTCTCGACCTGTAATTAGAAGCATAGTTTCTTGTTTGTTCGACGTGGACTTAATAAATCCTTATCTTTAGGAAAATAAGCAAGCTGACATTAAGTACAATGTATATCTTTCATTTAGAATATATACACAAATGTCATTTACGTCTTTTAGGTTGTCGAGAGATTTAAAGCACTGTTTAGTACATAAGAACAAGCCTATGATTGAATCTGGAAATAAACCAAAATAATTGAGAAAAAAGAGAATTAATCCTCAGATGTCATGTCCGTAATTTATAGCAAAAAATCTAGCATTAATTTGAATTCATTAAAAAAAGTTATTACTCCACCACCTGCGTGACATCATTAACCAACGTGGTTGAAAGACAAATGTGGGACATTACGGTTTCGGCAAACAATCATGACTAGTTGATTTCTTCAACGATTCATCATACTATGGAAGTTAAAGGTAGCCTGGGTGCCAGCCCGAACCCCGCCCACAACATTTTTTGGACGGGAAGTTCGGTCTGGACTCGATCCATTGTGGAGTAATTATGCTCGGCTCCCAGAAGGCCGAGCCAATCAAATTGCCAGGGCGGGCTTTAATCGATGATGGACAGGCTATCTGCGGTTACGTAACCACCCACGTCATCAAAGAGCGCTTGGGTTGAATTGGTTTTCACCAACGATGACTGCAGCTGGAGAAGTAAGATGTTTAGATTCCGCTATCACGTCTGTAATAAAAGAAATCGACAGCGCATTAATTTTAAAAGATGAGCAAAGATCGTTTACACTCATTACTTTCCTACTTCTTCCAGTTCCAGCGTGCGTGCGTGCAGTTGAACTCTGTTGACAACTATGCATCGCTCAACATACGTCACTTACTGCGTTGCTCTGATTGGTTGTAGGTCTATCCAATTGAGTGCAGAGTTGTTGTTTTTTACTGGTTCGGTTAAGACACGCCCCATAATTCAAGTGCAATGGAGCAGTATCAGACTCACATTCTGCCTAGAATATGAGTATGACGAAGTCAGGCTAAGTTAAAGGGTTAGTTCACCCAAAAATGAAATTTCTGTCATTAATTACTCACCCTCATGTCGTTCCAAACCCATAAGACCTTCGTTCATCTTTGGAACACAAATTAAGATATTTTGATGAAATCCGAGAGTTTTTTTTATCCTCAATAGAAAGCAACGTGATTGCCACATTCAAAGTCCAGAAAAGTAGTAAAAACATTGTTAAAATAGTCAACGTGACTACAGTGGTTCAGCCTTAATGTTATGAAGGAACGAGAACACTTTTTGTGCAAAAAAACAAAACAAAAGTAATGACTTTATTCAACAAATTTGTCTCTCCCCGTCATTCTCCTACGCTGTTTACGTCCAGCGCTTCCATGTTCTACATCAGAAGACGGATTTCATCAAAAATATGTGTTCTGAAGATGAACGAAGGTCTTACTGATGTGGAACAACATGAGGGTGAGTAATTAATGACATAAATTTCATTTTCGGGTGAACTAACCCTTTAAGCAGCGAGTTACGTCGTTGTACGGGAAACACATCCCAGAGCGTTACTGGCAGACTGGGAAGAAAGGTGCTGCAACAATGTGAAAAGTAATGCTAAAAAATAACATTCAAGCATGAAAACCTCTTCTAGTAGACCCCAAAAACTAAATCAAGACTTTGAAAAAGGTCTTTGACCTTTTAATTTTTAATCAAAATATCATAACCAGATCTTCGTCAGTCTTCTCTCCAGTGACATATGCTGGACTTCTCCAATCATTTAGTCTGCTTAAACCCACCCCTTTCTTACAATCGAATGCAAGATGTCATTCACATCTGCCTCCATCCAATCAACAGCTGATAGATAGAATCAAGAATCACAGAATACAATTTTGTGTTTTCCAATAATCTGTTTCACCTGGATGTACGTCACAATATGGAAGAAATTTCATTGCAACTTTAAACCAGAAAAATACAGTACTCAAGTTGGATGAACCAATTTTACGATACCTTTATGTTGTTCCTTGCAAATTTTTGGAGCTTGACAGACTATGGGCAATGTAACATTCTTCAGAATTTCTCCTTTTGTGTTCCACGGTGAAAAGAAACCTCAACTGTCAGTGTGAAGTGACATAAGATTGAGTGAATAATGACAGATTTATATTTTTGGGTGAGTTGTCTTTAATGTTACATAGGTGGTTAGCTCAGCTAGCCCACAATAACTCACAGCTGTAGCCACGATTCCTGTTTCTATGGCAACAGTGCCTTCTTGATTGGTGGATCTTGCTTCAGGAATTTGGGTAGTGTAGTACTTCATCAGGAATTCGGCTATTAAAAATGTCCAAAGTCGAAATCACACTGAGTTGCTGCTTCTAAAGAGGCATATACAATCGCTTCACATCCTCAAAGCTTAGGAAGTCTTCAAAGGTTTATACATTCTTGCAAAAAAAAAAAAAAATCTCTTTGGAATTTTTCAGTTGTATTTCTTCTTCTTGAACCGCACTAACTTATGATTCAAAATCCTTTAAAAAAAAAAGAGTTTAAATGATTTAGTTTGTATAGGACAATTTTTTTTTTTTTTTATTCTTTCAAGAATTTTTGGACAGATATGATGAAGTATGTTCGTATGAGAAGTGTTATATTTTTCATATATGTGGACATTATAAGGGTGAAGTGTCAAGCTAAAGACTTTTCCTCTCAGGCAGTGTCATTTAATTGGAGCTCTCTTCCCTCCCAGGATACTGGGTTTTTCTGTCCTCAA
This sequence comes from Anabarilius grahami, assembly GCA_003731715.1. Classification (NCBI taxonomy): domain Eukaryota; kingdom Metazoa; phylum Chordata; class Actinopteri; order Cypriniformes; family Xenocyprididae; genus Anabarilius; species Anabarilius grahami. The sequence goes on along the minus strand of RJVU01047220.1, from coordinate 3,797,913 downwards.
CACTTTCCCTCTTTCCTGCTTGTTCCACTTTTCTATTATCTTGTGACTGTCTTCTCCACACTTTCCTTACTCATACACGAGTGAGGAACATGAGTGAGGATATACACTACCAATAGCTATTTACATCCACCTAGTTTTGTGTACATTTTGGGATATCACTTAAAGATGGAAATAATTTCTAAAAAAACTAAAATTCATAAAAATGTATGCGCTCAATTGAGGCAGATAAATTTTTTTATCCGATAAGAAGACATGCACAAACACATTTACAGAATAAACCCAACTTCCATTTCTTTACAGATACATACATCTTTTGAACACATAAGATGAAAACGGTGCTTTATTTGCAAATGTTTTATGCGATATTTCAGTTTTGTGCATAAGTTAAACTCGCAACTTTGAATGGAAATATAGCTACTGAAAGGTTTAGGTTCAGTAACTTTTTTTAATGAATACTTTTATTCAGCAAGGACACATTAAATTGATTATTATATTTATAGCTACTAGTTCTGGTTAATAATTTGTGACCCGTCACGGAAACCAGGGACACAAGTCGGCAGCACAACTATTGAGCAAACTGAGAAAGAAGCGTTTTTTTTTTCAAAATTGGTGATTTTTGTTTTTTTGCAGAATCTGTTAGTTGAGATCACGAAGAAGCCTCTCCGTGTTTGAGATAGCGGTATTGGTATATTTAAAAGCGTACATTTTAAGTTTGAAATCGGCTTGTTTTTCTGAGATTCTATCTCGCAGTAGGGGCGTGTCATTGTCTGTGTGTATTCATACTGGATAGGCCGGCTTTTGTTTCTTTTGTTATTGCCCCCGCCCTCCAAGGGAAGCGTGGCTACTTATTTATGCAGTGCTCTGGCCGGCTTTAGCTGATATCAAAATTCAATGAAGATGGACCGCAAAGAATATCGCAGACGAGCTGAACCGTGGCCGTTACACCGAAAATGTTTTGAAGTACAACATACGGCTGGATTCTTTAGCTGCGGAAAAAAAGAGTGGCAGGACATGCAAATTATTGGACATTTAGAGGCAAACAGACGCATAGTAGTGCAAACTTCGGAGATGGTTACATCCACAAAGAAGACCCCGACAAAGAGAAAGTGTGCCCGAACGACTTATTTCATTGGAGGCAACGAGATCTTTTCTGTTTCTTATGGGGTGAGTTTCCATAAACATCAAAGTTTGTCGTTTTGTGTTCATTCTAAGAACAAGTAGGCTACACGTTATCTCATGTGTCTTTTGTTATTAGCTAGCTCAGGACTGTCGTTTTATTTGTAATCGTTAGCATCGTATCACTTGCCAAAACCCCCCATTACTACAATGATCTTAGCATCTGCTATTAATTTGAATAACGCTTCAACTGCTTGAATTGACTGGTGTGAATGACTTAGCTGATGTAAACCTTACTATTCTTGAATTGAATGTGATGCTAATAATTTTAGCCAGTTACTACTTAATATTCTTAACAAGGATTTACTAATGTAATAGTAAATGTATCAGATTAAATTCCTACGTAAGTAAAAGTATAAAGTATCCGTAGCCGTAAAATGTGCGTTGTAAGTCAAAAGTAAAAGTATTTATTGAAGAGTTTAATGTACAGGATTTTTTTAATCCTTTGACTCAAACCAGGTCTAACCACTAACTGAGGTCTAAACCAGGACTATCACAGAATCCTGTTCAAAAAGTCCTAATGTCAAAAAAGATAAATTTCTGACATTTACAATGCACATTATCCTTTATTATTAATAGTATGCGGTCCGATTTTTCCCATTGCGTCTGTCGTTGCTATGCAACCATGCAGCTTTACAGGGGGTATGGCTTATCTAAATGAGATGTAAATGAGCCCTTTTGTCACTCCCAGCAGGTGAGAACAGGCCACATTTGTTAGTTTTTTTAAAGAAATTAATATGTTTATTCAGCAAGGTCACATTAAATTTATTAATTAAGTGAAAGTGAAAAAAAACTATCACAGTTTCCATACAAATATTAAGCAGCACAACTGTTTTCAACATTGATAATAATAAGAAATGTTTCTTGAGCAGCAAATCAGCATATTAGAATGATTTCTGAAGGATCATGTGACAGTGAAGACTGGAGGAATGATGCTGAAAATTCAGCTTTACCATCACAGGAATAAATTACTTTATACAGTAAAATATATTAAAATACAAAACATTCATTTAAATCATAATGATTTTTACTGTATTTTTAGATCAAATAAATGCAGCCTTGGTGAGCAGAAGAGGCTTCTTTCAAAGACATTGAAAAATCTTACTGACCCCAAACTTTTGAACGGCAGTGTATCTATACTGAATTCCCGGGCTTATAACTGATATGCAACAGCTTGTTGTTGCCTAAATCATACATCATAAATAATTTTTAATAGTAAGTATTGCAACAACTGGCTTGTGAGATGTTAGTCTCACTGTCTCAGCAGTTTTCAAAATCGTACTCTCATAACGAACAGCTGTCGTCCGGTTCAGAGAGATTTCAGCTGTTCTCTGCCGCTCATGTAGACGCCCAACATTAAGGGCCGTTCACATGCAGTCGTTTAAGAGAGTTTGCGATTTCCGGTGACATTAGCAGCACAGACGGTTGGCATTGAGGAATACTTGAGCAGAGTTCTAATATATGCAAAGCAGCATCTATTAATACAGTTACCAATACAACCACTGCCTCATACAGTTGTATATACTGCAGTCGAGTGGGAACTGACTGCATAGAGACACGTGCACATGCTCTTTGATCAACTAAGTTGCCTCTTTCTTGCTTGAGGCACAAACCCACATGACTTTTTTTTCACTATGTTAAACTTAAATTTTACCACTGAAAACATTTGGTTAACAGCCACTGACCAACCTCTGAGTTGAGACTGTCTAGTGGTCAGGCTGATGTAATATTATTTTAGCATTTGTGTAGCTTGTGTGTGCTGCATTTGAGCCACGAACACACCTACACACTCTATATATACAGTAGATGAAATGTCTCTACTAATGTTAAAACCAAACCCACACCATTAAATCAGAAGGGCACAGAGAGTAGTTAGTGTCATTATAAGTATGGAGGAGATTGATTTCATATTATTTTAATTTAGCCCCTGACGTACTAAATGTGAACTGATTTGCATTTTAGCTCTCACTACAGCATTATGTCCTCTTCCGACATTGTCATTTTTCATATAGGACTGTATTAGTGCATGAGTTAGCTATGGCGAATGGGATGCAGTTGAAAGGAAGGTCACATTTCAATGTGGTAATGATTCAAGATTCAGACAAAACCCCACATTCCTCGACTCTTCTGCACCAGGAATGTTTGCTTTCTGTCTTCCCTGTATATCCCTCTCCTTGGCAATCACACTGGCCTCTCGGCCTGCCAGAACAGCCCTCTGGGTAAACAACAGCAACACTGTTCAGATGTGCTTAGAGGGAAAGACTCTTTTCCCACTGAACTAGTGATCTGTAACCATTTTAACCACAACTCTGACACTTGAGGCTGATTGCATTTACACTGCAAAAAACTCTGTTTAGTCAGTATTTTTGTCATTCTTTGTTTTCCATCCCTAATTTTTTTGAGAATAAAAAAGTTTCGAACATTCAGCTATGTTCAGTTTATGTTTCTGCCAAAAAATGTTTTTTTCTAAATCATTACAAAAGTTAATTGTTAGCTTAAATCTAATCAAATTTAGTGAGGTTTAGATTTAAAACAAGAAGTAGCAATTTGGCAATTTGGAAAGAACATTAAACAATTCAAGACATACAAAATTGAATTTGAATAAAATGAAAACTAAAATACTTTCAAATCACATGAGCCAATATTTTATTCACAATAGAACATAGATTTATCAGCTGATGAAGAGTTTGTGGTCCTCTTTGACTTGTTTTTAATTTAATGATGCAGCAAATGTGCTCTATAGGTGAAAGATCTGGGCAGGCCAATTCAGCACCCGGACTCCTCTACGATGAAGCCATGCTGTTGTAATAGCTGCAGTTTGTGGTTTTGCATTGTCCTGCTGAAATACACAAGGCCTTCCCTGAAATAGACATCGTCTGGAGGGGAGCATATGTTGCTCTAAAACCTTTATATACCTTTCAGCATTCAAAGTGCTTTCCAAAACACGCAAGCTGCCCATACCGTATGCACTTATGCACCCCCATACCATCAGAGATGCTGGCTTTTGAACTGAACGCTGATAACACGCTGGAAGGTCTCCCCCCTCTTTAGCCCGGAGGACACGGTGTCCGTGATTTCCAACAAGAATCAAAAATTTGGACTCGTCTGACCATAGAACTTTTTTCCACTTTGAAACAGTCCATTTTAATTGAGCCTTGGCCCACAGGATACGACGGCGCTTCTGGACCATGTTCACATATGGCTTCCTTTTTGCATGATAGAGCTTTAGTTGACATCTGCAGATGGCACGGCGGATCGTGTTTACAGACAGTGGTTTCTGTAAGTATTCCTGGGCCCATTTAGTAATGTCATTGACACAATCATACCGATGAGTGATGCAGTGTCGTCTGAAGGCCTGAAGACCACAGGCATCCAATAAAGGCATTGTCCCTTACGCACAGAGATTTCTCCAGTTTCTCTGAATCTTTCGATGATGTTATGCACTGTAGATGAGGAGATTTGCAAAGCCTTTGCAATTTGACGTTGAGGAACATTGTTTTTAAAGTATTCCACAATCTTTTTACGCACTCTTTCACAGATTGGAGAGACTCTGCCCATCTTTACTTCTGAGAGACTCTGCCTCTCTAAAACATCCCTTTTATAGCTAATCATGTTACAGACCTGATATCAGTTAACTCAATTAGTTGCTAGATGTTCTCCCAGCTGAATCTTTTCAAAATTTCTTGCTTTTTCAGCCAATTGTTGCCCCCGTGCCAATTTTTTTGAGACCTGTAACAGGCATCAAATTTTAAATGAGCTCATTTAGTGGATAAAAGTGTAAAATTTCTCCGTTTAAACATTTGTTGTGTTATCTATGTTCTATTGTGAATAAAATATTTGCTCATGTGATTTGAACGTCTTTTAGTTTTCATTTTATTCAAATTTAAAAAACATCCTAACATTTCTGGAATTCGGGCTGTACCATTCAAAGACTTGGGGTTGGTAAGAATTTTTTTTGAAGATGTTTTTGAAAAAAAGTCTCATCAAGGCTGCATTAATTTGACCAAATATACATTAAAAACTAAAATCGTGAAATATTATTACAATTTAAAATAACTGTTTTATATTTTAAATAAGCTAATTTGCCTGCTCACAAAACATTTCTATTATTAATGCCGAAAACCGTTGTGCTGCTTAAAGTGCCCCATTATGCTTTTTTGAATATTACCTTTCATGCAGAGTGCAGTATAGCTGTTTGTGAATTTAAAATGTCTGCAAAGTTTTAAAGATCAAAGTGCACAGCACATAAAGTTATTGTCTCCTAAAAGAAAGAATAAATTCTGAACTGCCTGAAACGAGTCATCAGTAATTCCAGTCTCACTTCCTGTTACGTACCTATGTAACAATGTAACAAATTTAAGTAACACTTTGTTTTACAGTGTCCTTGTTACACATGTTACATGTAGTTACTTTAATTACTATAAATTATGCATAATAGAGTACCTCAGGGATGACGTGTTTTTGTAGGCCAACCCGGCACACGGGTTCCTTCGAACTTTTGGAAAATCGCAGAAAATAAGCTCTGTGTTTAACAAAGGGTTATGACACTTACACCTTTTGTCTATCAAGATAATCTTTACAAGTTAAAACAACATTTATACATTTTGAAGCCTAAATAAAGTTGTCAGATATAAAAAGCTAACAGTAGGCTATAAACGGACTACAGCACACCATGGTCACGGATCAACGTCACCACCACCAATCTTCTTCAAACTTTATTTAAAAAACAACTTTATTTAAAAACATGCTCGCTGATTATGATCTGCACTGTGTATGAATACTTATCCACTTTTTCATGAGAAATGCTGTCCAAATGTCCTGTTTGTCATGATGTCTAAAGTCCCCGACCAAAGGAAGTAGTCCATTTTAGCACTTTGTTAGCAAACGCCGTTTTTAAGACACAGTAATGGTTTAAAAAATCACAAGCGGGTTATAACTGGTGTGTTTTATGTCATAGATCAAAACGTGAAAATATTTAGAGGCTTTGTTAACCACAGACCTTATTTCAGGCGATTTAGCAAAAACCCATTCAAAAAACCCATAGACTTTACGGCGTTGGAACCGGAAGCCCTAAAATGCTAACTCGCTTCTGGGTTTTGCATACAAAAATGCGTCATCCCTGAGGTACTCTATTACATGCAATTAACCCTAAACCACACCCTAAACCTAAAACGAACCCTACAGTAAGTACATGTTGTTAATTCTTATTACTCAGTACTTAAATTTGTAATTACATTGTAACAAGGACACCTTCAAATAAAGTGTAACCCAAATTTGCATAATGCCAGCCTATGGTCTTCATTGGCTGCCTGCTAACAATGCCTACTTTGATCCTCAATCACTGTAGTTGAGCTGAGGCCTGGAAGAGTTTGGTTCGTGTTGTCGACATGTTGAGAAAATGCTGTTTTCCACTTTCATGCACTTCAAAAGCATGAGGACTTGCGCTGGAATTGATATGAAAAAATGACGCCATCGTTACTATTTGTATTACTGTAGTTAAAAGTGCTGAGGAAGCCTCTGAAACTGAAATTCAGATATGTTAATGATCGTTTCGTTTCTGACTCGTGCTGTAGACCAATCACAACAGACTAGGCCATCTGACCAATCAGAGTAGAGTAGGCTCTCGGAAAGGAGGGGTTTAGAGAGACTGAATCTTCAAACAAACAGTTTTCAGACACTTTGAAAAACGAGGTAATGTGCAATGTATATTATGAGAAAATGGAAGTGTTTTTTGACCTTGGATACATGTAAACCCATTGTAGGAGACCTCCAAAACAAAACTAGGAACCTTTAAAATAGCATAATAGGGGCACTTTTATGTGTGGAAATTGAATTTGTGCAGCATTCTTAGATGAATAGAAAGTTGAAAAGAAAAGCATTTATTTTAAATAGAAATCTTTTATAACATTATAAATGTTTTACTATTACTTTTGATTAATTTAATGTATCCTTGCTAAATAGAAGTATCAATTTCTTTAAAAAAATAAATAAATTAAATCAAATCTCACTGAAATTTGAATGGTATATTCTCTTACTATCTTACACCATTTTTCTAATTAGGTAAATTTATTTGAGATATTTTTACTGTAAAAAAACAAGACAAATGTTTATGTATTTATTTATTTTGCAGTGTATAAGTATTTAATAGGCTCAGATGATTATATTTGTACAATAATTTTAAAACATGAATACTACCACTAAAGGAAAGCGAGATCATAAGATGGATCGTTTGAGACAGTCTGACAGCATCATGTCTGCGATGAAATTTTGGAGGTCATAGTTCAGCTTCAGGCATCTTGTACCCCATCTCTCATTCACTGTCTCCTACAGTAAATTTAATAGCTCTCTTTAAGTCCTCCTGCCTGGTTGTCATGGAAACATATCTGCTTTTTGATTTGATTTAGCTAAAGTACGCTACAACGTTCATTCGTTTAAATGTCAGCGTGGCTTCCCTGTGGAGAAGGAGATTCATTTACACATGAGGCTTGGTGTTGTTCGCTTTACTTTAATGTACCTCCGTTACCGCTGGTCCGCAACAGTATCTTCCTCAATTGTCGGGACAAAACTCTCTCAAATGAACATCTCATAAACTTTTAATATGGCAGCGTTGTGTGTCGGCATGTCCTCTGATGACCTCAAACGGAGCAGATCGTGAATAGAAAGGATGGTTGATCTGTTTTAGAACAACACTGACCAAATTCCTCTAAAACTGTTGACAAGAATGCAGGCCTCAGGATAGAAAATCTCCCTCTGGAAAGTTTGCTTACATTGTATGACTCACGCATGAGCTGGAAGGGGGGAAGGGTCCATCCGTGTGTGTGCTTGTAAGTGTGTATTAGAGTAAGTCCAGGGTGGAACCAGCAATCATGGTTCATGGGAAAGGAAAGAACAGGCATGATTCCAGATGTGACGACACCCTTCTTGAACACACATACACACACAGACTGCATTTGATTATGGTTGGACGCAAGGGAGGTTTTTGAGAGCAGCGGGGGTATTTCTGGAAACTCCTAAATCGTTACTCCAGGCACAACTTGGCAGCACGTGATTGGCTAGCTCTCTATTCACATGACTTTGCTGTGATGTAGAGTCTGGGGTCCTGTATAGAGCAACACAAAGAAAAAATGGAAGAGGGAATTGGTCTGAATTTTCAGACGTGAGGCAGATTCACTGACCTCAAACATAAATCAAACCTTTCAGAGGTTTGGCTAGAGAGAAGGTTCAGTAGGACAAAAGAGCGTAAAGACAGAAAGATCGATGTAAAAACCCAGCGCTGTCTAATCTATATGACACAAGACCCTCTGTCTATTTTTAAACATGCATTTGAACTTTTTCATACAGGACTCGTTCTTTCGTTTTGTTGCGTTTTCAAGACAGTGCCATGTTAAACATTTTTAGAAACATGCTGAAACCCAAGCTCGTTTCATTGTGCTCAGTCTAGATAGTTTTAAAGGAATGAACACATCCCGTGTGAACGGCCTGTTAATTGTGCTGTAATATCAGTGATAGCAGTGCTCCATCTGCTGGTAGAAGAGAGTAAATTACTTTTAAGAAGACCTTGAGTTCTTTGTATTCAATAAAAATTTCATTTATCACTAGCATATACTTTTATATAGCTAGGCTATGGTTATTTATATGACTTCGCCGTAGAGCATACACACATACTATTTAAAATGTATTTAGAGGTATATAAAAATGTTATGATCAATTAGCGTCGCACACCTGTAGGTCATAGATAGGTGCGTAGGACTAGTGTAGTCAAAATACGGAAAAACAAGGAAAATCCCACACACTATCAACTTGCAAAACCGTAAAAAAAATCTTTATTGGCTTCGGAAAGAGACGGGGCCGTTCAAAGCCAATAAAGAACTTTTTTACGGTTTTGCAAGTTAATAGTGTGTGGGATTTTCCTTGTTTTTCCCTATAAAAATTGTATAAAATGTTATAAATGTTATAAAAAAAAAAAGTAGCCTGAAGCACAAATCAGTTGGTAGGCAATACAGGCTGATCGATTTATGTAAATTATTATACTATTAGTGCTTTTTAATGCATTTGCACCTTGTGGGACACACATGAGACGCTGCTGTTCCAAATCTGTAGTTGTCCTAGTTTTCAAGGAGAACCGCTAGTTGTCAGGGAAACTGGTGGCTCTCCTGAGTGTTTAGAGTGGAGAGAGTCCGGTCATTTTTAAAGATAGTTATCAATCTTCTGTCCCCAGACACAGAGTGAGTGTGTGCGTGTGTGTGTGTGTGTGCGCGCGTGTTCTTGTTTTTGTGATTTATGAGGACACACATTTGCATAATGACATGGGTATTACACTGGTATTACGACGTAAACATGAAATATGAGGACATTTCATGAGTCCTCATATTTAAAATGGCTTTAAAAACATACTAAACAATGTTTTATTAAAAATGTAAAAATGCAGACATGTTTTCTGTGATGGTAGGTTTAGGAGTAGTGTGTGTTTGTCTATGTTTGTGTTAAAAGTGAATTTGTGGTCATGCAGCTAGTGCTAGTTTCTGTTTTGAGAGGATTTTAGTTTAGTGGTTGCCCTGGTTTCATGACCTATGAGATGTCAAATCACAAAACATCCTTTACAGTCTTTTGTGAGAAAGGAACATTATGCATGCTAAATATATGTTTGTAGATGATTAAATATCAATTGAATAATTACAGATTCTGACATTTTAAAAAATAACCTACTAAATAGTGCGTTTGCAGCAGATGCAGATTTTAGGCGCCCTCTGGTGGTGAGAGTCTGTATGTGGGCAAACAAGTACACTATGGGTTCAAGTGTACTACAAGTGGTAACTAAATGCATTTTTAAATACAGAGATAGTATGTTAAAAGCTAATTTTAGTTCATATTCATGGTGTCTCAAAATAGCAGTACACTTAGATGTTCTTACGATTATCTTAATAAGAACTTAAGAAGAATTTTTAGTATATTAAGTACATAATTGGTGCGCAAAAATAGAGCACTTAAAGAACATTATGGAAGTGTGCTTTGTTTACACCTGGGACTACTGGGGACTTAATTGGTCTGCTTTTTAGGGTATTAAATTATAATTTTTAGTTGACAACTAGTTTACAACTACGTTTTTCATTTGTGCTGCAAGTGAACGTATACTGATACTTTACAAGTTGTAGCACAATACTTGTAGCACTTTTTTTTTTTACTTTATGAAAGTACTCTTTTAAGTATACTTTCAGTAAACTACTAGTTTTGCAATTTTATTCTGCAAAAAATCTTGTATATTTTATTATTTATTTACTTTTTTTAGTTAAAAAGAAGTATACTAAAAGCACACTTGAATAAACTTTTTTTATTCTTTTTTTGTAAGGGCAGTACCTAATTAGTTTTCTGCAGCTGTGTGTCTGTTTTATTTATGTTGTTTATTTCTGTGTTTGTCTGCAGGAGGCTCAGAGCAAATCAAAGGTGTGTGCAAATGTGTTCTGTGGCGCTGGAAGAGAGTGTGCCGTGAATGAGAAAGGAGAGCCCAGCTGTCTGTGCATTGAGGTAAGGCTTCTTTCAAAGTAATTCATGAAATGAATGATATAGTGTTTTGACCAATGGATTTCCTTGACTTTTATATTTCTTTTGATGACTGGATTTTTAAACATTTTATAGAGACTGCAGAAAAGGAATTTCTGGCTGATGAAATATTTATATCTGGGCAAAACTAGAAAAAAATATATATTTTGATGATTTGAAGTTCTGTGATTTTTCCAGGTTTTTAAAATTCTCTATTTTCTGTTTTTCCATGACTTTGGGAACACTGAATATCCCTTGCTTTGTATGTTAGTCAAACACAAAAATAAGTGTACTTCTTTAAAGCATGACAAAATATTAAAACATAATGATTTAAAATGTGCTTAATTTGACATTGTTACAAAGTCATGAAAGTATACTCTCTTTAAGTACACTTCAAGGGATAGTTCACCCAAAAATGAAAATGTGATGTTTATCTGCTTACCCCCAGGGCATCCAAGATGTTGGTGACTTTGTGTCTTCAGGAGAACACAAATGATGATTTTTAACTGCAAACGTTGCCGTCTGTCAGTCAAATAATGCGAGTGAATGGGAACTCTATCAATAAGAGTCGAAAAAACTTGCATAGACAAATCCAAATTAAACCCTGCAGCTCGTGATGACAGATTGATGTCCTAAGACACGAAACGATCGATTTGTGCAAGAAACCAAACAGTATTTATATCATTTTTTACCTCTAAAACACCACAATGTCCAACTGCATTCAGCACTCGGTTAGTGAGGTCTGATCACGCTCTGACAATGGCAGTGATGTCTTGCACTCATTGAAGTATAAGCACGAGACATCACTGCCGTTGTCAGAGCGCGATCAGACCTCACTAACCGAGTGCTGAACGCAGTTGGACATTGTGGTGTTTTAGAGGTAAAAAATGATATAAATACTGTTTGGTTTCTTGCACAAATCGATCGTTTCGTGTCTTAGGACATCAATCTGTCGTCACGAGCTGCAGGGATTCATTTGGATTTGTCTATGCAAGTTTTTTCGACTCTTATTGATAGAGTTCCCATTCATTCGCATTATTTGACTGACAGACGGCAACGGTTGCAGTTAAAAATCATCATTTGTGTTCTACTGAAGACACAAAGTCACCTACATCTTGGATGTGCTGGGGGTAAGCAGATAAACATCAAATTTTCATTTTTGGGTGAACTATCCCTTTAAGTGGCCTTTTATTTATTTAATTAATATTATATTATCTGCAAGTACAGTTTTTGAAAAATAGCCTATAAAGATTTTAAGTACACTACAAGTGCATATTCAATACAATACATAAGGGATGAAACCTCTTCATTAAACTTTTTTTACTTCCCTGAAGTTTTTCACTAGGATTATTCTTAGACTTATCAAAATTGTTCCAAACAATGTCCTGAAAAAAGCGTCAAACACTTTGATACATGTAACAATGACAGCAGTGTGTGGGGATGGGGGTCAGGCATAATGTACAGGTCCTTCTCAAAAAATAAGCATATTGTGATAAAGTTCATTATTTTCCATAATGTAATGATAAAAATTAAACTTTCATATATTTTAGATTCATTGCACACCAACTGAAATATTTCAGGTCTTTTATTGTTTTAATACTGATGATTTTGGCATACAGCTCATGAAAACCCAAAATTCCTATCTCAANCAATGAATCTAAAATATATGAAAGTTTAATTTTTATCATTACATTATGGAAAATAATGAACTTTATCACAATATGCTAATTTTTTTAGAAGGACCTGTATATACCATGTGTGTCTACTTAGATTATACAGCAAAAATATTGCATATACAAACAAGACATCACAGCCTCAACACACAACACAACTTCAAACCAGAGCTGTGAGAGGAAAATTAGATTACAGCCACAGTGTCACGCCACATTTAGACACCATCCTTTGCTTATTTCTTACATTTTTCTTGCTTGCTAGGTATGCAGTTCTGATAGTTTAAATTGTTGTGTTTTTAAACAGTATGTTGTGTTCTCCTGCAGCAATGCAAACCTCATAAGCGTTCAGTGTGTGGCAGTAATGGAAAAACGTACCGTAACCACTGCGAACTGCACCGTGACGCCTGTCTGACTGGACTCAAGATCCAAGTGGCCCATGACGGACACTGCAAAGGTGTGTGGAGACTAACATGCTGGACAACAGTAATGAACTGCAGGAACAGAGGCTGATGACTTTCTCTGTGATTTTGCAAGGATTTAACAGTAAATTCAAAGCTAAGATTAGTGATTGGTCATAACTTATTATCAACACTATATACAGTATGTCATAAATATAATATATATATAATATAACTGAAAAAAAAGCAAATAGTACAAAAATGCTGCTGCTAGCTGTGCATGCTGGGAACTTAAGCACCATCATAGCACTATGGAATTCACAATTTAATCTGTAATTATGCATATATATATTATATACAGAGCCCTCTAAAGGTCTGGAAACAATCTTGGTTTCAAAGTGAGGTTGTGGACAATATCCAAATAAGTTGTTATAATTTATTGGTGTAAATGCATTAAAGTAAATATCAATTATAATTGAAGACCAGCAATAATTATTTTCTTTTTTTATTTTATTGTAATGTCCACATATATACTATACTGATTAAAAGTTTGGGCTCAATAAGATTTTTTTAATTGTTTAAATGCTCACCAAGGCTGCGTTTATTTGATTACAAATACAGTAAAACAGTGAAATATTATTACAACTTGAAATAACTGTTTTCTTTTTGTATATATTTTAATATTTTTATGTGATCAAAGCTGAATTTTCAGCATCATTCCTCCAGTCTTCAGTGTCACATGATCCTTTAGAAATCATTCTAATATGCTGATTTGCTGCTCAAGAAACATTTCTTATTATTATCAATGTTGAAAATACTTGTGCGGATTTATATTTTTGTGGAAAACATTCTTTTTTCCAGTTCAAAAGAACAGCATTTATTTGAAATAGAAATCTTTTGTAACATTATCTTTGCTGTCACTTTTGATCAAATGATTGCATCCTTGCTGAATAAACAGAGTATTCTTTTCATAAAAATGTGCTTGTAATAAATTAATAACCAGAACTAGTAGCTAGAAATATACAGTTAGCATTTTGAACAGTCAGTTTATTAGGAAACAAATCGGTAATACTTTAGTGTAGGGTCCAATTCTCTTGCTTATTATCATCCATATTACTAGGACATTAGCTGTTTATTAGTATTTATAAAGCATATATTAATGCCTTATTCTGCATGACCATACATCCCATAATCCTACCCAATAATTTAACAATTACCTTACTAACTATTAATAAGCAGTAATTAAGTTACTGAGGCAAAAGTTATAGTTAATAGTAAGTTAATTGTGAGAATTGGACCATAAACGAAAGTGTGACCAAAAAATCTCATTAGGAATTGTTGGGGATGTCAGGACCATGTTTACCCTGGCATCATGAGAATTCTGGGACCCGTCTGCAGCTACTGGCATTAGAATGGACAGATAGAGTTGTGTTTTAATGTAAAAGCAGTTTTTCCCTGTTTTACAGTTCAGGGATTAGATTTAGGTTTAGATTGTATGGCTTGCTGCTGCTTATAGTAAGAATAGCAGATAAGCTTCATCACACATTTCTGCTGGATAACAGGATAAAAAAAGAGAGGGGAAGGTAATGTATTGATTCACTAAGTTCCTTTGGGAGCAGTTTATCTGACTGGAACAGGACGTTTGCTCTTGTTCTTACTGCTGTACTCATCGATGGACCAGCTTCTGTAACATTGACCTCTTAGACTTATTACCATCTCAGCAAAGAGTGTTGGATCATTGAACATTGAACATACGGTCAAATGCAGGTCTCATTCCGATATCTGATATATTCCGATATATTCTGACCATTTATATTGTTACATTACGACATGTGATGAGGTGACGTTGTAACCTCTTATCTATGTTTGATGCAAGGAGCTGCTCAGCTGATAACCAAGGGAAGATTCAGTCATAATTGCATGCAGATTGTTCACCTGTGAGACATCAAAACACTTACGTTTATCTCTGTCTCTTCCAGAAAAGAAGAAGGAGAAGGCTGCAGCCAGCCCAGGTGAGTTGTAATATGACCGCGGGCTCAAAGCCAAAGAAGAGCTCTCTGATGACTCCAGTTATCTCCCTGCTGCACAGATTATCATTAATTACCAACATAATATGAGCTCAGAGATACCGAGAGCAGACTTAACCTCTGACACGGTGGAATTACGTGCGCTCAACGTAGTAACTCTTTACATGTAGAGAATGCATTTAATCTCTTGGGACCCAGTTTTTGCCATTTTGTTTATGGCTTTAAAGTATTTGGACCATCGGTTTATTGTTTGCGCTCTATTGAGGACATTAGTTATTAAGAAAATAAAGATAGAATAAACGTTTAGAATTTACATGTTTAGAATAAACATGTTCTTTCTCATTTTACCTCAGAAAATTTTATTTCCATTTAAATGTTTAATTTATTTTCCACAAATCGCTTATCAAACACATAGTACAGAATAATTTACTTATATAATATTTTGGTAATATTTTTACAATAAGGTCTCATTAATGCATTAACTTTAACTAACAATGTGCAATACATTTGGCACAGTATTAATCTTTATCATAATACAAATACTGCCGTTCATTGTTAGTTCATATTAGCTAAATATTATTTTAACAGGTAACAGATTATAATATTAACAGATACAACTTTTGATTTTAATAATTAGTACATTTAGTACATCAAATTAACATGAACTAAGGGTGCGTTTACACTACAACGATGTACTAAAAATGGAAAAGTGTTTCCTTTGCTTTTTTGAAAAGTTTCACGCACAGACAACAACATTGTCAAAACGATCCCCGTTCACATGGATCTGATGGAAAAATGACTAAAAATGCTGTATTATGCATGCCGGGCCAGTAAAAACCAAGGAGAGGAAGCTGTCGGCCAAACTACCAAACATTTCTAAGAAGCCCATGATGTCCTCTTTAAGATGCACCACTGGATTTCATTAATAAAATGTTCTCTGCTGAGGACAAAACTGATTTGCTGGATCCCAGGAGTATAAATCTGCATTCATTAAACCTGAAACACCAATTCGCAAATGAGATACACTATATTGTATCTCATTGTATCAAATCATTGAATTCAGATGTTCCAATCACTTCCATGGCCACAGGTGTATAAAATGAAGCACCTAGGCATGCAGACTGCTTCTACAAACATTTGTGAAAGAATGGGTCACTCTCAGGAGCTCAGTGAATTCAAGCGTGGTACCGTGATAGGTTGCCACCTGTGCAATTATTTCATTTGTGAAATTTCCCCCTTTTAAATATTCCACGGTCAACTGTTAGTGGTATCTTAACAAAGTGGAAGCAATTGGGAACAACAGCAACTCAGCCACGAAGTGGTAGGCCACGTAAAAGGACAGCACATGCTGAGGCGCATAGTGCGCAGAAGTTGCCAACTTTCTGCAGAGTCAATAGCTACAGACCTCCAAACTTTGTGTGTCCTTCAGATTAGCTCAAGAACAGGGCGTAGAGAGCTTCATGGAATGGGTTTCCATGGCCGAGCAGCTGCATCCAAGCCTTACATCACCAAGTGCAATGCAAAGCGTCGGATGCAGTGGTGTAAAGCATGCCGCCACTGGACTCTAGAGCAGTAGAGACGTGTTCTCTGGAGTGACGAATCACACTTCTCTGTCTGGAAATCCGATGGACGAGTCTGGGTTTGGCGGTACTTGCCTGACTGCATTGTGCCAAGTGTAAAGATTGGTGGAGGGGGGATTATGGTGTGAGGTTGTTTTCCAGGGGTTGGGCTTGACCCCTTAGTTCCAGTGAAAGGAACTCTTAATGCTTCAGCATACCAAGACATTTTGGACAATTTCATGCTCCCAACTTTGTGGGAACAGTTTGGGGATGGCCCCTTCCTGTTCAAACATGACTGCACTCCAGTGCACAAAACAAAGTCCATAAAGACATGGATGAGCGAGTTTGGTGTGGAGGAACTTGACTGGCCTGCACAGAGTCCTGACCTCAACCCGATAGAACACCTTTGGGATGAATTAGAGCGGAGACTGTGAGCCACTCCTTCTCGCCAACATCACTGCCTGACCTCACAAATGTGCTTAAACAATTCCCATAAACACACTCCTAAACCTTTTGGAAAGCCTTCCCAGAAGAGTTGAAGCTGTTATAGCTGCAAAGGGTGGGCCAACTCCATATTAAACACTACGGATTAAGAATGGGATGTCATTAAAGTTCATATGCACGTAAAGGCAGGCGTCCCAAATCTTTTGGCAATATAGTGTATGTGTTGGATAATTTCTCTGTTCTTCTTTCTAACTTTCTGTCTGATGGTCTGTGTGTGTGATCTCTGAAGTTGTGTGTTACGTTGCTGATCGTAACGAGCTGCGCAGACGTGTGATCGAATGGCTGCAGACAGAGGTTGTTCAAGATGGCTGGTTCACTAAGGGCTCCAACTTCACTGATATCCTCCTCAAGTACTTCAAGGTGTGTGCAGTCATTTAAAATAATAATCCAGCAAGAATGTATATAGTTTTGTACTTTATGACAAGACACTACAGGCAAAAACATTGTTTTTTCATGCACTGGTCAGAGATTTTGGGCTATGTTTCATAACGTATTGTTTCATACAATAAGAAAACATCCAAAATACACTTTTAAGTGTTTATTTTATTGCACTTTATCTATTTGCATCTGTAGATTTCAGTTGTAATACAAATCTTAAAAGGCTGTTTTCTCAAAATGAGTACGAAATCTCTAAATCAGAAATCGCCTCTTCAGTAGCACTCAGTAACACCAAACTTTACAGTTTTAATATCTATATTCTGAAGGTTGCTACAGAGAGGTTTGTTCATATATCATCTGCCTGATTTTATATAACATTTTAATCCAAATAACGTGGTGAATTATTTTTTTTTCCCTGGATGCTGACAATATTTTCTGTTCCCTTTCGAGGGAACTCGCACTGCGTTCAGGACGCAGTGTCTCGTTCCCTCTCTCAGGGAACTATGGTTATAGTCATAACCTGAGACGATTTATGCAGTGATAAAAAGAGATCAAAAATACCTTCTGTAAAAACATTTGACTTTTTGAACCTAGCTCAGAAATGTATGCAAATGAGTGCATATTTAATAAGATAATGCCTCACTTGCTTATTTAAACATAATATTTCAGAAAACCTGTAATACAATTTTTTTTTTGAAATTCTTAATGTAATCAATCAATTCTATGATTGTATCTATTAGTTTTTTTTACCCTCTCTTTGTACCCTTTATTCACATAGGCCATAGGATGTCTTGTTTTACCATTTCAAAAATGTCCTTAAAGGATTAAAAATGGACTTTAAAATGAAAATTACACCAAGCTTTACTCACATTCAAGCCATCCTAGGTGTAGATGACTTTCTTCTGTCAGATGAACACAATCTGAGAAATATTTCAAAATATCCCGACACATCCGAGCTTTATAATGCAGTGAACGAGACCAACGAGTATGAAGCTCAAGAAAGTGCATCCATTTAAAGCACAAACATACTCCACACGGCTCCAGGAGGTTAATAAAGGCCTTCTGAAGCGAAGCGATGCGTTTGTGTAAAAAAAAAAAAATCCATATTTAACAAGTTATAAAGTTAAATATCTAGCTTCTGCCAGACCGCCTTCCATATTTAACTTAAGGAAAAAGTGAAACGCCTCTCGCAGTTCAAAACACTTACACTACATCCTACGCCTTCCGTATTCAACGAAAAAAGCTTAACTGATGCGACAGAGTACGTTTTGCTTTGGATGGATGCACTTTCTTCAGCTCATACTCGTTGATCCCATTCACTGCCATTATAAAGCTTGGATGCGTCAACTCTGATTGTGTTCATCAGAAAGAAGAAATTCATATACACCTAGGATGGCTTGAAGGTAAGTAAAGCTTGGGGTAATTTTCATTTTAAAGTTAACTAATCCTTCATAAGAACTCTTTGTAAAGGAATTGTATAGGCCCAACAATATGCAGAATTATTAACATCATAACATAAACAGAATAGGTTAAGTGACGGTTTTTGTTTCCACATGTCTGCAAATTTACAAACAAGTGTTTGACATCTCTTTCGCATTTATATCAGTTTAAAGTGTATTCTTGAAAGGAATGACATTTATTCTGATCTAGTTCCTTCAGCATCAGGGCTTTTTGTATATTACCCTCCAGCAGGGAATGTCTGCGCCCTCCTGCTGCTCTTCAAAGCGCCTTCAGGACGCGCCACATCATTTTTCTGACAGCCTCCTAAGGCGTGTAAAATACACCTAAAATGACTTCTGTTTGCATAGCAGCATTTTGATGGATCTTTTGATGGATCAGCCTGTTTCAATATTAGCTTACCTTTGCACTCGCAGAGCTCCGATGCACAGACGGCTGATGAAAAAGGCTCTACAGCTGTCAGCACAATCCATACATCTGACTGACCGCTATCACCAGACCAATAATCCATTTGCTGGTCAGATCAGTTAAAAATATTTCTCTAAAGATAGGAGTCCACCCAAAAATGAATTTCTGTCCATTTTTACTCACTCATTCCAATCCTCTATGACTTTCTTTCTTCTGTGGAACACAAAAGAAAATATTTTTTTGTCTCCATACAATGGAAGTCAATGGGGTCAAAAGTTGACTTGGACCCCATTGACCTTCACTAAAAGAGCTGAAACATTCTACAAAATATATTCTATTGTGTTCCACAGAAGAAACAGTGTCATTGTCAGGTTTGGAATGACATTAGGGTGAATAAATGATGAAAGAAGTTTAAATTTCAAGTCAATTATCCTTTCTAATGGTGGAGAACAAAGCCTGGAAGTTTGACTCAATCATGAACGTGTCCTTTACCTCTTGTTTATTGGTCAACATGACAAAATCACTTGTACCAGGCAGAGTACAGTCTTCTGACAAACTGCTGAGATAAGATTAAACCGAGAGCACGATGTGTAAAAGTTTCAAAGTTGCTTATGTTGGTGTATGTCTGTATAAACTGAAGAATTTCTTAAGGCTGTTTAAGTCTGTGTAGTTTTATTACTATAGACCCTTTTCACAGACTGCAATGACGTGTTTTCACAGTTTTTAAAAATTGTAAATCTTGCAATGTATTTTGAATTTTTAAAAAGTTTAATGTACATTTATAATGCTATACTTTGTGTTATATTACCTTGGCATTAAATTTCAGATACCTAGAGTGTTTCTTAATCAATGACTGAGAGAGAAACCAAATTTCACCACTATATGTTTACCCAACTGATGAAATGTGAAAAGGGTCTATACTGTATATAGTAGCGCACAGTCTGCCTTCTTCTCTCATCTAGACAGAAATTTGCAGACGACTCAGTAGATAGCTGACATATCAGACATATCAGTCATCTGCTCAGAGCAAACTTCACTGCAGCACCTGCACAGAGACCAGATAACCTCAGCGGTCAGAGTCTGGCCTGCCGCGTCTCACAATCCCATTTCAGGAAGAGCTCATTTCCTGGTCCTCTCTTCAAATAACATACAGTTGATAACTGGCTGAGACTGATGTGTGGGGAAGCTGGCAAAAATTCAGTAAACAAGTTTTATCTATAAATAAACAATTGTCCCTTTCCACAAATAGTGTGCTTATTGTTGTTGTTCAATTTTTAAAGCATTAGAAATCATGTCCAATCCCACTCCTGGAAGTCCAACGTCCTGCAGAGTTTAGCTCCAACCTGCTGCAATACACCTATGCTGCGTCCCAATTCGCCTACTTATACTACGTCCTAAAAGTATGTACTCTTTCTGTGAACAAAAAGTACTTACTTTTGAGTATGTAGCAAAAGAGTAGACAAGCTTTGGGACATACTATCACGTCATACAATTACGTCTTTTCTCTCTGTCGCATCCTGTCACCGTAAACTGGCCTGTCAATCATCTTACATCCTCCACATTTCATTTAGCTAATTTCCTACCGCATCGGAGAGAAATGCAGCATGTTGATCTGCAGTCGCGGGTCTTTCATGTGGAGAACTCTCCTCATATTAATGCATAATTATGCATTTAAAAGTTAATGGCCAATCGGATATTTATAAAAGTCCACATTGGTATTTGCAGATGAAAAATAACACAGATAACATTAAATAAATATTTTCTATCAGGTTGAACTGATTATTAGTCACTCAAACCTCTCAGCGTCGGTCACGCATATCCGCCATGTTTTGTAGTTTTTTTAACTCTTTTTACTCGCGTCTGTAGTTCTGAACTGAATCCTCGTCCAAAGCGCAATGGGTTGTGGGCAATATTAGCCTTTATAGTGTGCACGGATCCACACTTCGAAAATCTACCGGAAATAGTAGACCATCCGGGGACTTTTGGCATACTCTTTTCAACATACTATGCTTTGGGAAACACTTATTTTAATCTCACATACTATTTAGGATGGATAGTATGGACATTGGGACGCAGGGCTAGTTTCTAGTAATCCTGAAGACCTTGATTAGCAGGTTCAGGTGTGTTTAATTAGGGATTGGAGGATTGGACACCCCTGCAGAAGAACAAATTCCATGTTGTAAGAATATACGGAGCCCCACACATGACATGCAAGAAAAAAAATTCAATCGTGCGCACGACTTACTAATTCGTTCCCTTGATTTACTAAATCGTGCGCACGATTTACTATTTTGTTCCCTCGATTTATAAATCATGCGCATAATTTATAAATCGAGGGAACGTCTCAGGTTACGTATGTAACCATGGGTCCCTAAGAACAGGGAACGAGACACTGCGTTTGACACGCTTTGGGGAACGCCTCCTCAAAGCGTGTCAAACACAGTGTTGAGTTCCCTTGCGCACGTTTTAGTAAATCGAGGGAACGAAATAGTAAATCGTGCGCACGATTTAGCCTACTATTTTTTTCCCGCACGTCATGTCCGGGGCTCCGTAAAAATATGATATAACTTGGGATGAAAAATAGCAAGATGTAAACACATATAATATCTGTTTCCTCCATTTAAAATTGTTATATTGGCCTTCTAGTTGTCATGACCTTCTCTACTTTATCCAACAATAAAAACTTATTGTCAAACAGTATTGAATCAACATTTAATTAATTGTAGTAAAAGTTAATTGTAATTATTTTAGTTTGTGAATTAAAATTTAAAAGTTAATTCAGTTAAGCATAGTTGAATTATATATATATATATATACATATATATCATAACTTTTGGCCACGATTTGGTCATCTGAGACAAATCTTGAGAATCCTAAGGTTCCTGTAATCCTAGGCTAAAATCTGTAGTCTTTGATCGCTAGTTTGACATGTTCACCGACAGCCGATTAATGACCGTTGCAATCAAATTTTTCCTCCTGCGAAATTCTGTCATTGTCAGAAGATTAGGCCCACAGTCCTGCAGTGTGACAAACGACAAATTGTCTTTGTTTTTCAAGACAAGCCATGATTAAAATTAACGCTAGAGATGTCTTTGTTAGCCACCATTTCAGTCCCGTGTGTAATGCAGCTCAGTCACCGAACATGTGTGGGTTGATGATGTAAAACTCCAGACAAGTTTTTAACGCGTCTTGATTGTCATACAGTCTGACATAAACTGCACTGCTTTTAACCCTGTTTCAGAACAGGGTTAGCACTGGTTTTAGAGTGTTAACCCCACATTATGGGGCCAAACTTGTGCAGTGTGAAACAATGAGGTATTAGAAAGTTGCGAAGCAATACGAAGCAATAGAGTCTCATACTGTGTTCATCCAATCAATGACACTGACACTGCAAATAATGTGAACCCAGGGTTTAGGAATGTACAGTGTGAAATGTCAATTTATGAATACCAGAATTAATTGTTAACCCTGGGTGAGTGAAACATGAAGCAAGACAACCCAGGGTTTAGAATGACTTAGGTTAACTATTTCTAGTGTGAAAAGCCCTACTGATTTTCAGTATGCTCTCCTGCTTCTTGTAGAATTATGATAACGGAGACTCTCAGCTGGATTCTGCAGAGCTGCTCAAGTTCATTCAGCACAATGAGAGCGCTGTTCAGATGAACTCTTACGTTGAAGAGGAGAACAACCGTCTGCTCAGGTTAAAACACACACAGTCACACTCACAGAATATATATATTAATATATACATTACCCATCAAAATTTTGGATACTTTTATACTTTTAAATGAATACTTTTATTTAGCAAGGTAGTGTACATTAAATTGTTCAAAACTGACAGTAAAAAAAATTAACAATGTTACAGAATTTCAAATAAATGCTGTTCTTTGAAGCTTTCTATTTATAAAAGAACCCTGAAAAAAGTATCATGGTTTCCACAAAAAAAAAACTTTTTAACATTGATAATAATAATAAATGTTTGTTGAGCCCAAATCAGCATGTTACAATGATTTCTGAAGAATCATGTGACACTAAATGTTAGTGTGCAGACTGTCTAGTGTGACATATGTTGGTATTCAAGGATATAACCAAATTTGCAAGAATGGGGGTACAAAATAGTTTAAAAGTCTGTCATTGACAATTAGTAATAGACATGGAGGGAGGGGAAAGTGGGGATTACACCCCACTTTTCACACATTACACACATTGATTACACACATTTAAATGGTCAGCTGAAAATGCAAAAGTCTGAATTTGGATTTATTCTAGTAAAAAGTTTTCCTGATCTTTAACTTTTTTTTCTTCTGTGGAAGCTGGTCGAAAAACTACATTTAGACACAACTGTTCAGTGGACTGCAAAAGAGCAGCCAGGATATTGTATCCTTTTGTCTAAATTAGGACAGAAAATATATTTTTGAGTGAAAAATCCCTAACCACTAGCCTACACTACAGTTATAATCACCATAATCATCTCTCTCACACAGGAATTCTTCCTGTTTCTCTTACAGTAAAGGTTATGGGAGTGTCCATCTGTCGGTCAGGATGACCTAGAGTGGAAACTCTGCAAACACTGATAATAAAACATTTCACTGTCCTACTGGTTAGCTGGATAGTGCATTGAACACACAAATAAGACCTGTATTTTTAATTCCAAAAAAGCTTGATCACATCTGAATAAAATGTTTTGTCCTAAAAGGAATGTACAAATGATCCCACATATATCTTGCAGGAGCCTTTGTGTGGACGCACTTATTGAGCTCTCAGATGAGAATGCCGACTGGAAACTGAGCTTTGATGAGTTCCTCAACTGCCTAAAACCAGGTTTCAACCCTCCTGAGAAGAGTAAGTGTCTTTTTCACTTGCCTCTTTCTGCACCAGCATGGAGATTCAGAGTTCATTTTCACAGTTTTCCCAGAATTGTAGTTGTTTGAGGCAGAGAGGGATTTTCCGCTCTTCCACAGAATGTTCCTCGGGCTGATCGGCTCCGTATGCAGAACTAGGTGAAAGTTCAGTGGGAGGGACTGCCTTCTCTAGCATCATATGAAGCAGCTTTTACACATTCAAACTTATTGTTAACTAAAACTAAAGCAATTAAAAAAAAAAATTGTTGATTGAAAAAAGCTGAAAAAGCTAAAAACTAAGTGTTAGATGGAAAAATTAAATGAAAATTAGATGTCTTGGCAACTAGCTAATATATTTAAATTGAAGTACAAAAATTAATAAAACTAAAAAAAAGGCTAAATAGAAATATAAAAACTAATAAAAATGACAAAAGCTAAAATTTGAAAATGAAAATAAAAACTGAAAATATAAAAATAAAAGCTAATTCAAAATATAAATAAATACTATAATAGTATATAAATATTCATAAAAATGAACATCTGGATTCATCACAGGATGAAAAAACAACAATATAAATATCTGAAGAAGGGTATATCACATTTATCAAATTCTGTTGATATTGAACTTACATACTACATGACAGCATTTAATGCCGCATTGTTGTATCTTTCAGAATCAAAAGCAGATGTCCTGGCTTCAGCTTGCCATGATTGTTCAGAACTGCACAATTCAGTCATATTCATTTACTCTAGTTTCCCCTGGATGGTTGTAGTCATTCCACAGTAATTTCCTGTTTTGTATTTGGAAATCTGGGACACAGGCATATTTGGTTGGAGGCACTTTTGTGTAATGCATGCCTTTCACACAAAATGGCTGGCTATGTTCAGAGAGATTTCACTGATTTCAAATTAGTTTATAAAGAATAAAGTGTTAAGCAAGGTAATCTGTGTCTAATTTTTGGAGCCTTCTGGTTTTGGAAATTATTGCATATTTTTGGAGAAAATATTTTGTTTCTCCATTCATGTGGTAACATGGTTTGTGTATTATTACAGAATGTGCTCTGGAGGATGAGACCTATGAGGATGGTGCCGAGACACAGGTGGAGTGCAACCGCTGCGTCTGTGCATGTGGAAACTGGGTCTGCACTGCCATGACTTGTGATGGTGAGTTTAAATCACCAGATTCATGATATCATATTTTGATAGATTAGCGGAGAGTGGGGGTAATTTGTGCCACATTGCACTGTGAAGTTAAAAGGATTAGTTTACTTTCTCTATAAAGCTCAGATGTGTCAGGATATACAGTGCTTAGTGTAAATGAGTACACCCCCTTCGAAAAGTAACATTTTAAACAATATCTCAACAATTTCCAAAATGTTGACAAGACTAAATTTAATATAACATCTGTTTAACTTATAACATGGAAGTAAGGTTAATAATATAACTTGGAGAACAAAATTTCAGTTTTACTCAAATTAGGGTGATGCAAAAATGAGTACACCCCACTGAAAGTCTCTGGATTAAAGCTACATTTTAGACTACAAATGTCTAATTTAACAAGAATTCAACCACAGGTGAGTCTAATTATTCATTACACAGGTGTCCAGCTATAACAGGGTGTTAAAACCCCTTCCCATTTCATGCTGTCAGCAATGGCAACACATGGAAGAGAAATGTCACAAGACCTGAAGAAGAAAATAATTTATTTACACCAGAAAGGTGAAGGCTACAAGAAGATCAGCAAAGCTTTACTTATCAGTCAGAATACTGTAGCAAAAGTGGTACAACATTTTTAAAAAGATGGAACTGCAACCATCTCACAGAGACGTCCAGGTCATCCACAGAAGTTAACACCTCGACAGGAGCATCTTCTGATGAGAAGGGTTGAAGAAAATCGGCATGAAAGTTCACTGCAGTTATCTAAAGAAGTAGAAAGCCAAACTGGGGTGACTATACAAAAAAGACCGCCTAGAGTTTGCCAGGGCTCATGCTGACAAAGATGAAGACTACTGGTACTCTATACTCAGGAGTGATGAGACCTAGATAAATGTTTTTGGAACTGATGGCTTCAAAACTGTATGGCGTCGCAAAGGTGAGGAATACAAAGAAAAATGCATGGTGCCTACAGTGAAACATGGTGGTTGCGGTGTCCTTATGTGGGGCTGCATGAGTGCTGCTGGTGTTGGGGAGCTGCATTTCATTAATGGCATCATGAATTCACAGATGTACTGCTCTATACTGAAAGAGAAGATGCTACCATCACTCCGTGCACTTTTCCAACATGACAATGATCCTAAACACACATCTAAGGCCACTGTTGGATTTCTGAAGAAGAACAGGGTGAAAGTGATTCATTGGCTCCTGAACACCTATGGGGAATTCTGAAGAGACAAGTTGAGCATCACTCTCCATCCAGCATCCAGTCTCTAAAAGAGGTCATTTTTGAAGAATGGAAAAAGATGTTGCAAAATGTCGCCAACTTGTTCATTCCATGCCTAGAAGACTTGGTGCTGTCATTAAAAATCATGGAGGCCATACAAAGTACTAGATGTAGTAGTTTTTGTGGTGTACTCATTTTTGCATCACCCTAATTTGACTCAAACTGAAAAATGTGTAATCTAAGTTATATTATTAACCTTACTTTCATGTTATAAGTTAAACAGATGTTATATTAAACTTAGTCTTGTCAACATTTTGGAAATTGTTTTAGTGTTCATTGAGATATTGTTTAAAATGTTACTTTTCAAAGGGGGTGTACTCATTTACGCTGAGCACTGTATATTAATAGATCTCGGATTGTGTTCATCAGAAAGAAGAAAGTCATATACACATAGGATGGCTTGAGGGTGAGTAAAGCTTGGGGTAATTTTCATTTGAAAGTGAACTAATCCTTTAAGGCGAAAGGAGACTGAGATAGTAATATTAAATTATATTTCAGGATGTTATATTTCAGAAAGCATTGACAATATAGAGCCATATGACTTGAAAAAATGCCTAAAAAGTGGTGAAGTGACAGTTCTGAAGTTCTGAAAACTGTATTTGATCACATTACATTACAAGAAAGTTTCTTAGGTTAAGGGACTGACACATCTTACCCCACTTTTCCCCAAATAAGAAGTACTGATTTTATAATGAATTTTCATTTTATAATGAAATGATAATGAGACTGAATGGCTCCATAGAGAAAAGCCCAGTTATCGACACTAATGGGGATGAGGAGATGACTGAAGAGGAGTGGACCCGCCGTGTGGCTGAACTCAACAAGCATCAGGTCAGCTGACTGACTTCATTCACAACAAATTAATGTCATTCATTTATTACAAATTAATTTTAAACTGCTTCCTATCTATCCTTGACTGTCCCATCTAATAAAGAAAATGCCATAATAGCTGTTCTTTTGAACTTTCTATTAATCAAATAATCCTGGTTTCCTGTTATCACGGTTTCGACAAAAAAAATATTAAGCAGCATAACTGTTTTCAACATTGATAATAATAAGAAGAAATTCAGCTTTTGCCATCACAGGAATAAACATTTTAAAATATATTCAAATAGAAAACGGCTATTTTAAATTGTATTATTTCACAATATTACTGTTTTTACTTTATTTTGGACCAAGTAAATGCAGCCTTGGTGAGCATAAGAGACGTCGTTCAAAAACATATAAATACCGTCTCAAGATGATGCTATGTAGAACACCCTCGTGAGCAGGTGTCTGAAGCACACAGCCACAAACCCCTACCACTCATACTTTCTGGTCCATTATGACTCAGAAGTAGCTGATTAGATAGAGGGCAGCTCATTGTGAAGTAAGGCGGGGCAGACTAGAGGGCTATTACGGCCATTCATCTCAGAGGGACAACCTAGTCAAAGGAGCACAAAGAGTAAAGCATCCCATTCTAATAAGCGGGACAGGCCTCAAGAGAGACCCGCGTCCTCTCAATTGCCTGCTCAACCAAGAAACACGGTAAAGTTTCTCAGGGAAACCCAACGAGCGGGCATTAAGGTTAAAAACCGTACTTCTCCTAGCCCTCCATGGCTGCTCATCACGGGACGTGACTGCCCATCCTCTTCTGAGGACCAAAAAACCTTGCCGCCAAACCCTTAGTGAAGCCCTCTACCTAAATTGGGTCTCCTTTTTCCGAGGTCAGTGCTTTAAGCCCCAACTCCGTGGAGGCGGGGTGCAGGTGGCAACACTTTCCGTCTGGCCCTGTTGCTGTCCCCAGCTGGAGAGGGGATGTAGGATCTCGACCACAGCGAGGTATGTACCATTCGAATGCCGAGGACTTAACCTTCGCCTCCTTGAACTTTTGGACCACTGTCTCAACAGCGGGTGTCCCGAAGGCGACACCGGTGCATCAAGAAGAAAAGCTTTGTCTTTTTTCTTGAGTCCCGAAGCTATAAATGCCTCTCCGTTGCTACTAAGGCAGTGATGGAGTGGCCCACTGTGCGAACAGCAGCCTAGATGTCATCAGGTACAAGATAGCTCACAAGCGCATCCTCTACCAGGGGCATCCCCGCATAGTTGTCTTCAGCAAGACCCTTGACATTAGCGTAACTGTTTGCAACAGGAGTGTGAACACGCGTTGAGAATGGTTTATCCCATGATCTCGTGAACTCATCATGAAGATTGGGGATAAATGGAAGGCTCACTGGAGCGGGACGCTCATGACCCATGAGGAAACGCTCATCTTAACCTGCCCGAAGCGATTTCCTCTGTGTCCACAGACAAATCCAAACTCAGCTTGGCCGTGGCACGGGCCATTACGTCAACCAGCTCCTCATATGTAGGGGTGAGGGAGGAGGCAGGCTCACTCAACTCTTCTGCATCAACTCCTGCCACGTCTAAATCTTCAGAACTAGATCAGCCCAACTGCATGCTCTCTGCCAGATCGGAGGAAAATGCAGACCGTGCTTCTGGATCTGGCATGAGAGCTGCAGAACTAGCAGACAGACAAACGGCTTTCCTGAAGACAAAGAAAGTTGATGACGTCCTTTCTGGGCGCCTTATATATCCTGCCGGTGTGCCTGTGACATCACCTGACTGTAGTAGCCAATCAAAATTGGCGGATACCACACGTGCTTCAGACTCCGGCTCACGAGGGCGTTCCTCATAGCGTGTATCTTTCTTGATGCAGCATAGAGTTCCACTTTGAAATGGAACTTACCGACTCCAAACTTTTGAATGGTAGTGTAATTTAATCTAATTAAAAATCAACTATTTTACCCAATATTTCTCTGGGAGCAACATGCCAATATCAACTCTGTTGAACTCGACTACAGTAACTAGTAAGCCAAGTGTCTTACCAAGTTCAAAATCTATCACTAATGTGCTTCCATTTTAGATATAATGCAAGACAGCTCCTTAAATAGGAAGCACTCAGCAAATGTGTTTTTACTTAGTGTTTATCACTTCACATAATACACTACAGGCACACACACTGAATCCCTCAGCAAAAGCAGGAGCTTGCTGATTTAAGGAGCATTTTATAGTCTTACACTACTTCATACACTAACTCTTAAAACAAGAAAAGTAAAGTTGAATGTAGCATACAGTAGTAAGTGGTTTTTTGTTGTGTGGACATCATTGACTTAATAATCTAAGAACTAGCTACTTCAAGTAGCTCGAGGGAGGAGTTAGTTTGTCATCTGACTAATACACTTTTTAAAGGGCTGTAAACTGCAGGTGGTGACCTTCCTCATAAGCGGTTACATGTAATTTTAGTAACTGCTTTTTGATTTTCAGGGTTAAATAAAAGCCGTCACTGTCAGTTTGTTAGCCTGAGGCAGAACCTACAAATGGACTGACTTGTAAATTTTTCCCTCCATCAGGAGACTGTGGAGAAGATGAAGACCAGCACAAAGGAGGTCTAAAACAGGTTAGAGAGAGACAAGAGGAGGGAGAAGATGTGGACGAATTCCTCTCCTACTGATCACAATCAGGATTCCTGAAATTACGTACTGTTATTGGAAAAATCACAGCATTTTCAATGAATAGGTTATTACTTTTATTGCTATACGTACTGCATCTATTCTCTGGTTAATGTGTTTTACATTACGGTTGTATTTTTCTACATATTTCATTAGCTTTTCATTATTTTCTATGTTCATTTGTATGTCTTCAAGTGCTGTAAATTGTTTGATTGTGTCACTCCAAACGTTGCCGAAGAGGCCTCAGCACTTTGTTATGGGGGCCATTGTTTTATTCACTATTGTTTGATTTTATGTATTATTCTTTATACCATTTATATGTTTGTCTGTCTACAGTTATATGTGGAAATATGTTTTTTTTTTTTTTTATTGAGACAATGGCAAAAGAAGCAGAATGAAGAATAAGAAAGGGTTCGAGAGTGATGTTGAGAGAGTAAAACAACACGGGTTCATCCATCAAACTGTGACTTCAGAGCTTCAAAACTAGAGATATCCCTCAGTCAGATGGTAGATAGTCATGCTAAAACAACTACACACTAGTAGGAGCTTGCTTGACAGATAAAAATGTGACTTGAATGAAGCTCTCTCTCTCTTTCACTCTCATCATGAAGGCAGTCATAGTCTTGAGACCTTTCGTAAAGGTGCTAATTTTAGTATTCCTCTGTTTGCTGCTTTGCTCTCATGCTTTAGACGGTAGATGCGCTCATAAAACACTAGAAGCAGATTGTGGCTCAGTAAAGTAG
This sequence comes from Anabarilius grahami, assembly GCA_003731715.1. Taxonomy (NCBI): domain Eukaryota; kingdom Metazoa; phylum Chordata; class Actinopteri; order Cypriniformes; family Xenocyprididae; genus Anabarilius; species Anabarilius grahami. The sequence goes on along the minus strand of RJVU01047220.1, from coordinate 3,767,280 downwards.
AGCAAACAATATCTTTGAATTTTAATATCATTATGGGGCAACAAACCCACCATGTTATTACTTGACAAACATGCCTTTTCTGCCATGAGCGATTGCATCGAAAGTCCTTCGATTAGAGTAGATCGCCTCCATAGATTAGAAGAACACTGCTGCACAAATGCATTGAGCTTGTATTTATGTTAGATGCTAGAGGCAGTTCATGCTGAAACTCTCACACTGTGCTCAGTCTCACTCTGATGCTGGGTTTGAATCGATAAATATGAACTAACAAGCCAGGTTTCATAAAAAATAAAGGAGTTTAATTAAGCAATTGAGCTCACCAAGGTGGGACTGAGTACAGAAGGAGTGACCTGAAACCAAAGCCTGATGTTTAGGATGTTTTAAATTGTTGTACGAAAACCTCCAGGTATACCACTACTCTGGACCCAGCAACTACTTTATACCTGTTACGTAAAATAACTATCAGAATATGGATTAGAGTCGCTATTGCCTCTGTAGTGTAGTTGCATTCCTACCGAATTGGGAGAATTTGTGTGTGTGTGTGTGTGCAAAATGCATGTGTGTGTGTGAGCTTGTTTAATTTCCAGTAATTCCACTAACAGTACGGATCCTTTGTGGTAATTAGTGCCTTATATATATATATACAAACAGTGTGCCATGGGTTAAGTGGCTTCTTCTGTAGGTATAAACCACCTAATATAGGACACAGTGCACAGGAATTTTCCAGTATTATGGTAGACACCTAGCAATTGCCTTTTATATGTCTGTATGATTGTTTTATTCAATGGGGCAGAATTAAAACATTTTATTGTAAAAACTCTTGTTCTGTTTTATTAATGTTTACTTCTCTGATTATAATTTGATATGTACTGTGTGCTAATAATAATATAAAAATAAAAAGTATGACCGTTTAATTTCTTAAGTCTCAAATATTCTTACGGTTTATTGTGTGGATTTTTGATGGCAGAATTTTCATTTTTGGGTGAATTAACCCTTTAAGTGTATACTGTAAGCCTGGATAAGTTGGCAAAACTCAAAAAAACTGAGGCAATCAGTTGCCTCAAAATATTTAAGTTAAGAAATTCAGTTAAAGCAGAACTGGCAGATTTTTATTTTGTACTTTAAATGTTTGAGTACACTAAATAATACATTTAATTAAAGATTTTCATGTAAACTCAATGTGAAAATTTTTATTAGTGTAAACTTAGCTAGCTATAACAAGCTAATTCAGAACATGTTAACATTATCATAGCACTTGCTGAATAAGTGCAGCAATATAAAGCATTTAACACACTTGCTCTCAAACCAAGCCACATGCACCACTTGTAATCAGTACAAAAACCCACATTAACAGAAACTCTTCAAAATTAGCATAACAAAACATCAATCACTACTAAATCTTCCACTTAACATTAATCTTGCACAAAAAACAACAACATAATATAACACTTAATTTTAGCATTTACACTCCCTTTTGAGTGCCATGGGGAAAGCATGCTGGGAATCCCAGCACAGTTTTAGTTAAACTTAAAGGATTAGTCCACTTTTAAATAAACTTTTCCTGATCATTTACTCACCCCCATGTCATCCAAAATGTCCATGTCTTTCTTTCTTCAGTCGAAAAGAAATTAAAGTTTTTGATGAAAACATTCCAGGATTTTTTTCCATATAGTAGACTTGAATGGGCACCAAACAGTTGAAGGTCAAAATTAGTTTCACTGCAGCTTCAAATTGTTCTACACAATCCCAGATGAGAAATAAGGGTCTTATCTAGTGAAACCATTGTACATTTCCTGAAAAAAAATGAAAATTATATAAGTTTTAACCATAAATGCTCATCTTGAACTAGCTCTCTTCTTCTTCTTTATTAGAATTCCGGCAGTGTAGACACTGCTAAGTGTATTACTGCCCTCCACAGGTCAAAGTTTTGAACTAATTTTTATATGCAATATGCTAGTATATAACAATTAGTTCAAACTTTTGACCTCTTGGATGACATGGGGGTGACTAAATTATCAAGAAAAGTTTATTTAAAAGTGAACTAATCCTTTAAGTTTGTCTAAATTAAAAGAAATAAGTTCATAAAACTCAAAACAATGAAACAGTTCAGTTTACTTAAACTATATCAGTTCTGTGAACTTGAAAGGAAAAGAAAGATCTAAATACTCATAAAAGTTAATTTGACTGAACTAATTTGTTTAATTTAAGTTTGTCCTACTCAAACCAATTAACTTTTTTCAGCATTAGGGTTTACAGTGTAATTTATTTTCATTAAAATTTTTATATTTTATGTTAGTTCAGCTTTATTTCAATTAATAAAACGTTTTAGTTTTTAATAGTTTTAGCTGACAATAACAAAACTAGTAGGCTACTTTCTGGGGGTAACCAATTAGCCTACAAAACTGGACTTGTTTGCATAAAACTGGACCAAATGGATATGCACCCTGTACACAGACACAGCTGTAGAATTATTTGCTATAAACAGCCATGAGTCATGAAAATTACAGTGGCAAGAAAAAGTATGTGAACTACTTGCAGAATCTGTGAAAATGTGAATAATTTTAATAAAATAAGAGGAATCATACAAAATGCATGTTATTTTTTATTTAGTACTGTCCTGAGTAAGATATTTTACATAAAATATATGTTTACATTTAGTTCACAAGACAAAACAATAGCTAAATTTATTCAAATAACCCCATTCATAAGTATGTGAACCATTGATTCTCAATACTGTGTGTGTCACGTTAGCACACAGACAAGATGTTAGGATCCAAGCGCAGCATTTAATGTGAAAATCCAAAGTCGTATACCCAAAAACAGGCAAGGGTCAAACTCCACGTAAACCGTCCACAAAAAAACAGGAATACAAAGGTGCACGTAACATAGATAACAAACCACAAACAAAGGTAGAAACAACTGAGACTAAATAGACAGAAACTAATAAGCAAACACAAAACAGCTGGGTGCAATGAAACAAGGATAATGAGTCCAGGAGGTGAATTATGGGTAATGAAGTCCAAAACAGTGAAACAAAGAGTCCGGGTTGAAGTGCCCTCTAGAGGCAGACAAGGGCACTCCCAGTAACGATCATAAAGTGTTTTGTTACCTGGATGATCGATGACTGTTTTTTTGTTTTGTGATGGTTGTTCTTGAGTCCCTTGTTTGTTCTGAGCAGTTAAACTTTTGTGATGGTTGTTCTTGAGTCCCTTGTTTGTTCTGAGCAGTTAAACTGAACTCTGTTCTTCAGAAAAATCCTCCAGGTCCTGCAGATTATTCGGTTTTCAAGCATTTTTGCATATTTGAACCCTTTCCAGCAGTGACTGAATGATTTTGAGATCCGTCTTTTCACACTGAGGACAACTGAGGGACTCAAACACAACTATTAAAAAAGGTTCAAACATTCACTGATGCTCCAGAAGGAAACACGATGCATTAAGAAAACTTTTGAACAGGATGAAGATATCAAAATTTTTCTTATTTTGTTTAAATATCGTTGTTTTTCATTTAGTACGGCCCTTCGGAAGCAACAGAAGATACTTGCATGTTTCCCGGAAGAAAAAATAAGTACAATTTACCTTGATATTTGACTTCAAAAGTTTTCACCCCCCGGCTCTTAATGCATCGTGTTTCCTTCTGGAGCATCAGTGAATGTTTGAACCTTAGTTGTGTTTGAGTCCCTCAACCGTCCTCATTGTGAAAAGACGGATCTCAAAATCATTAAAAAAATGCTTGAAAACTGAAGAATCTGCAGGACCTGGAGGATTTTTCTGAAGAACAGAGTTCAGTTTAACTGCTCAGAACAAACAAGGGACTCATGAACAACCATCACAAAACATAAAAACAGTCATCGATCATCCAGGTAACCACACACAGTATTGAGAATCAATGGTTCACATACTTTTGAATGGGGCCATTTTAATAAATTCAGCTTTTTTTTTTTGTCTTGTGAACTAAATGCAAATATCTTTTATGTAAAATATCTTACTCAGGACAGTACTCAATAAAAAATAGCATGCATTTTGTATGATCTCTCTTATTTTATTAAAATTACTCACATTTTCACAGATTCTTCAAGTGGTTCACATAATTTTTATTGCCACTGTATATCCCTGGATAAGAGGCTGGAAATTGGATGATGGATGGTCAAAAGAAACGCACTGACTGCTTGCATAAGAAAATCTTAGCAACAGCTGTGGTTACATAACCAGCAAGGGACCCTGAAAACTAAAGAAAACTAAATGTTCCTCAATTCACACTGAATTTTAAAGAGAATAGACTGCAGGCCTATATGTAGTTCTGGAAGAGAACACAGTTTGTTCGAGTTGTTTGTAGTATAAGCGTGTTGTAAGGGAACTTTAAATTACAGTTTTTCTCTAGCTAGTTCTAGTAAAGGGTTAATACAGTCGGGCGGAGCCACACGACAGTAGAGCCCCGAAACATGAATGTTAAAGAATGAACGCTTGATAAACCTTCTTTGATAACTGTAATGTGTGAACGCTGCCATTAGGCCGGATAATTTAGGTTACACATGGATGTTCGGGGCTCCTGGAGTTGGAAGTAAACTCAGTCGAAGTATTGGAAAACAGCTTTTACCAGAAGAAGGGGAATTCTTTTTCGTTATCGGCTAATAAAATGGAGGGGTTTGAAGGAGCCAGCAGCGCCGAGAGTGTTTTAGATCTGTCCCGAATGAATTTGAACAATCAGAGTTTGGACACGGTTAGCGAGAAACGACGGAAAGACACGAAGCAGCTGTATCTGTGTTATAACCGAATGACGGTTCTGCCTGAATCAATCTGTTTATTCTCTAACCTGGAGTTTCTCGATATAAGTAACAACACTCTGTCGGTCATCTGCGAGGACATTACCCGACTGACCAAACTCAAAACCCTCATAGCCAAGAATAATCGTTTAAATGAGTTTTCCCTACCAAAACAGTTTGGGTCTCTGCAGCTGGAAATGTTGAATTTGAGCGGAAACAGGTTTGAGGAGGTGCCGAGCCAGTGTCTGCAGCTGCTGCGACTCCAGTCACTGTCACTGGGAGGAAACCGACTGAAGAGCATCCCAGCAGAGATAGAGAGTCTGACCAGGTAATACAGAAACACCTGACTGCACCTTGACTGTCTAAAAACAAAGTGAGCACTAGGGTTTGAGGCAGCTTACTCGTTGGAGGATTGCCATACTACTCTTTACACTTATGTCTACTCGCTGTAATTAAATGAATCTGATCAACCTCATGATTTTGGCTAAAACTAATTAACGCACTTAATTCCCGTGAACTTATATATCCTAATATGTTGAATGAAACTTCAAACTCATTATTTTTAAATATAAAAATGATATATTAATTTCACTACCTTTAGTGGATGCATTTTTGCCATGTCCCTGAGTGCTAACTTTTTAATGTTCCTGTAATGACGTCACACTACAGGAAGTTACATCATTTTAGGTGGGAAAACAACCATCACTAAGTGTAGAAATGGAAGTTGCGAAAGTTGTTCCCTATTGTGATGTATATCTGACTGAAACAGCTTCTCGAACAAGAAAAAATGTAGGGCTAAATTTCGCGGAACTTTACTTTGTCCATCGAGAATTGACTGGATCGTTGGATCATTGTGGTTTGCTATTGTCGCGACAGGTTGTCCCGCCATCATGCTGAAAAAGTCATCAAAAAAGAGAAGAGATGCAGCAAGAGGGAGGCGAAGTTATTTTGATTACAGAAAAGGGCACATGAATTTAAAGAAAATATAATAATAACATGCACGTATAAATCACTTATAATAATGCAACATTCTATAAAAAGAGTGTTGTCAATTTTGATTTCATGGTGACTTTAAGGACAACAACAGTTATTTGATTCAACACACATGTAAACTCGCATCCTTGTTGTGGCAGTTATATAATATTTTAATATTTGTAATATTTAACAATAGCTATGTTTACATACAACCAAATAATCAGTAATCGTATTGATGGCTCAATTGGACTGAAAAGCCTTCATGTAAACACCTCTGTGATCCGATTGAGCTTGATCTGAAACAAATTTCAATTGGATTGGAAGGGGTGGTGTAGATCTGAAATAATCCGATAAAGAGAAAAAAAAGCATGTAATTCAATCAAATTCAAAAATACCTTGAGCACATGCCATGATGCCAACTGAGTTTACATATGTTTTACATAATACAAACGTGCATATGTTTATTTTACGAACTGGTCAGAGGAGTAGACTAATTATTCACTATATTTGCTTAAAAAAAACTCTACTGGCATGTCAGTTTCCCTTTTAGATGTGTAATCAAGGAATAAAACAGGCTGGGCACTGCGCATACACTGAATTTTTGTTCGGAATGCATGAAATGCACATGAAAATGAATATGTGAGAATATGAGAATATATTCTAACTGTATCCTGATGGACTTATGAAAGGCACAGCAGCTGATTACACAACAGCAAGGATTTTAAGAGGTAGCGGTACGTGAAGCCGGATATGAGTCACAAGCCAGAATAAGTTACCCAACTCATCCAAAAGTATGACTGTAATTTATCTTTTGAAATAATATGACCTGCGATCAGTTAAGTTAACACAGATAATTTATTGACCGTACTCTCATATCAGAAAAAGACTCATCTTTCATGGACTCTAATCTTCTATTCTGGATGTCTGTCCCATACTGTGCTTTCTTTGCTGGACCAAAGAAGTTCAATAAAACAAAACAGCAGAACAATGTGAAATAGGCCTGTCAGAATGATATGACATATACGCTGTGCTCCATTTTTTATTAAATAACTAGGAATTTAACATACTATTCTTTAACACTGTTGCAAAGTGAATCATCATGTCCTGGCTGATGCAACTTTTGAAGTGTAATCCAAAAGACAATTGTCATGCTGCCCTTTTTCATGTTTATAGCTTGTGCTCTGAACAAAGTGCAGTGTGTACAAAAAAAGAGGTCATTGACAATTATCTTGCCCTGTTCCCTTCATATGTCAGCTTCTTTAGAGTGTTCCCGAGCTCTTTTACAGTAATTCTGTCACAGTGCCAACTGAACTCAACAATTGGGTGTCATGAACAATCGGGTCCCCCCCACACAAATAGGTTCGCACTAGGACCCAGGGAATCGCTGTGTGTAAGCGTAGCTTGTATGCTGTCAGTTCTCTGTTACAGTGCTTTAGCACTACTGTAGCCTGCTGTATTGTACAACAGGTGATCGTATTCTGGGTATATAAAAAGTTTATTGTTTCACATTGTATTTGCATTTTCTTACCAAATGATTACAGGTAATGAGAGATTTAATAAGATAGCTGGCTAACGGTATGCTAAGCTAGTATGCTGAGAAGTTGAAAAAATTATTTCATTTCTCAATTACATGTAACAGAATTTAAAGACCCCCTGTGGTGAAAATCAAGTTTTTAATGTTGTTTATATACAGTATGTGGTGTTTTTAATATGCTTTAAGACAAACCATGTGCAAATTCATAAGTCAACACCATTGCTGAGTATTTTCTCCTTAAAACCGCAGTGAAAAATTGACAGTCTCAAAAACGCGGATTTAAAATCGCTGGAGATTCTTACGTCACAAACTACCTTGTCATCAATTCCAGCAATCTGCGGGCGGGCTTTAGCATATCATTACTATGCTCTGATGCAGGGGAGTCTCAAGAGAAGCCAGGTTATCATATATGTCTCTGTTGATATGAAAGATTTAGCAATATAGCGGGTGAATTACGAATATGATGTATATTATTACAATGTTATGATGAACTAAATGCCTTTCTCCACTGACATTCTGAGTTGTTCAAACAGTTTCTAAGGATGTTGATTTTTAGAAGGCAGCTGTCTGACTCTGAGATGGCAAATGGTTTGTGTAACATTAGCATCACATTATTAGCTGTTTGATAACGTCAAGCAAAAGGCTAATCATATTAATTACCGTTATGTGTCCGATGTTGTAGAGAGCAATACATAAAACGCATTACCATTCTGATATATCGACACACAAAAATCAGTGTTTTCAACTTCATTTAAAAAATCCACTAATCCACTGAGAAGCCACTATTACCATGTAAATGAGAACCACAGTAATTGTGAAAATATATATTAAAATATATTTATGCAAACATGTGTATATATATATACATACATATATTATATACTGTATGTTTGCATAAATATATTTAGCTATATTGTGATACTGACTGTATAGTCAATATTTTAGATTGTATTATAATTTCTATATAAAATATCATTCAAAAATGATGATAAGTTTATTCCATCATAAAATAAAAACGCAATTTGTAATATTGTGATTCATCTTGGACCTGGTTAGTTTGGTTAGTTAGAAGTGTTTACTGAAGTATTTTCCCTTTGGAGAAAGTGAATGGGAAAGTAGGACAAAGCAGGCTGTGTAACTCTTTACAAGTTAGCAGATGCATTTCTCTGCCTAATGTTTGTTTACAGAATACCTGCTTCCTTATGCTGTCAAGTTCACTCTGAACCTTATCAGTGTTGTCTTAATTATTAGTCATGTCATGTGCATATTAATAAACACCTTTCACAATGTCAAGGAAATGGAGCACCCAGAACGTGACTCACGGTCTACCAGCTCAGTAGTTGATGATTACGGTACGTTATTAACTGATTGTGGCAATGGCTGATATGGCAAACAGTAGACAAACATCGTACAGTCTACCTGTAGTTTGCACCTGTTTATTAAAATGATTTCTGAAGGATCATGTGACACTGAAGACTGGAGTAACGAAGCTGAAAATTCATCTTTGCCATCACAGGAATAAATTACATTTGAAAATAAATTAAAATCAGAATGCACTTCCGATCAAATAAATGCAGCCTTGGTGAGCTTTTGCACTTATACAATTATAATCTGGTTATATTGAAATCCAGCTATCATGTCATGACAGTGAAGTGCTTCTCAGCTCACCACAGAATAGTATCTCATTTGGGCTTTGGTTCACAGAGGGAGTGAATAGGAAGCTCTCAGGAGCAGAGCTGCAGGCCACAGGATCAGTTTGCCATGTGGCCTCAGTAGAGCTGTGCTGGAGCCGTGAGTCTGCTGAGGCCGACTTGGCTGCGAGCCATCCCATCATAAAGAGATGTGCCCTGTTGTCCCACATTACACACAGAGTTGGTCCTTTTTGAGAGATCTGGGCCTCTTTTCCCTTTGCCATCTCTGCCTGCTGTGGTAATTATAGAGACTAAGCCGAGATGGATTGGCGAAGGGAATGAAGAAATGAATGCCTCCCTTCAAGGAGTACAACAAATGGAGAAAGTGCCAAGTAGGGTAAAATGGTAGAAGTTCTCTTACTCGCTGCTTGTTTTTCATTGTCTCATTCTTTGTCCCCGGCAGAGGAAGAATTCCTTTTCTCCAGGGGGTTTGAAAACTTCTTCAATAACGATTCTAAAGGCCTTGATATACTCACAGCAAAGTTCTTTTTCGTTCTTCCGGTAAAAAGAAGTTTGAAATACCTGAGCGATGTATACTGTTAGTGAACATCCCGACGCCGCCCACACTGCTGAGAGTGCATTTAGATAAATATATAAATGTGCTGTGCGCTTTCATCTCATTAACAAAATAAACACACAACAAAAATGACAGCATTGAGAAAACAAAGTTAAGAAAGCATCTGATCATAGAGATGTGGAAATGTTTGCATGAGCTCTGCAATTCGGCACTCCGGGCACATAACATTTATTCATATCGCACTTAGTACAATAGATTGCTTAAAAGCAAGAACCTTTAGGGCTCGTTCACACAGAACTAGAAAAACGCTTTGAAAAATGCGAGACGCGGGCAGTGGAGTGCGGAAAAAGGCTTCGAGATGCGTTTTTTGAATGCTGTGTCATGCGCAAGACGCTGAAAAAGACGCAAGATGCGAGCGCAAAGGTAATACACGTACGTCTAGCGTGTTTACTTAGAAAAACAATGGAAAAGTAGCGCATTGGAATGGAAAAATGCATTTTGTGTGAACGGTAATACAGTAATACTACAAAACTGTGCCAGTGTCACTTTCAATTGGAATTACAGCTTCAATTTCTTTTATAAAACAACTCTCCAGTGTGTTCATGTTTTTACTCATGGACATCTGACCTCGACAAACTGAACAGAAGAAATGAACCAGAGAAGACTTCCACATCAAATAAGGCGGAGCCTCAGCGCACAATACAACTTATTACATAATTGCCGTGACCAATGGTAGTTCGAAGGTGTTTACCTAAATGTACACTTTTCTGGAAAGTTCACCTTCAAACTCCCCAAACAAACTTCATAGGGATGAAACGGTTACTGGTTTGACTATAAAATTCATGAAGTTTAGTTTTACTGTTTCATTTTTTTAATTATCATTAAAACCGTATTTGATTACAGAGATTTGAAAAACTCATACATAAATACTGTGCAGCATTAAGCAAAGTTAGCTTCACGCAGGCACAGCGTGTAGCCTAGATTACCGGGTAAACAACTCTATTTCTGCTGTTCCATAAACGCCACCTACTGTCAGAGAATGGAGTTACATTTTAATTCATTCTGTCTGCCATTTTCGTTCAGACCAGTGCAAAAATCGGACTGAATTTGTGAACACAGCACATTTTAAAAACCGTGATCATTTTGTTCACTATAATCGTTATATTAAATTACTCTTTCATTTCTAGAACTATATTTTCACCTGATTTTGTTCTAAATTAAGTCACACCATCTTGTTTTTCAATTTTGATTGAAGTATATCAGGGCCTTGAACTAAATGAACAGGCTCTGAGATAAATCACAACATTACAAACTTTAATTCAAGGCAAAATAGACCAAGGTACAAGAATATGTACCAAATATGGATATTTTGAAGACTGTCGGTAACCAAACTTTTGATGGGCCCCATTGACTTCCATAGTATGGGGGGAAAAAAAATACTATCAATTGTCCATCAATTACCATCAATTGTTTGGTTACCGACATTCTTCAAAATATCTTTGTGTTCAGGAGAACACAGGAATTCATACAGGTTTAGAACAGATTGAGGGTGAGTAAATGATGACAGAATTCTCACTTTTGGGTGAACTACCCCTTTAAACTAGTCATCCCATGAAGCATGGATGTGTGTGCAGGACACAAGTGTTTGTGATGCAACAAAAGGGATGTTTGCTGAATATCTTCGTTATCATGAAACATTGATCTGTATAACATTGATCTTAGAACAGCTGAAGTTAGGGTGATTTCCTCATAACCAAACTTTGCATGTTTGCTGTGATCTATTTTTTCTCTTGCACGTCTGCATTTGCTCAGTGGAAGACTTCCTGTTGATTTTTAAGATACTTTAATGCAGGGAGTTGGGCCCCACTAGAGGGCATCAGAAAACTTCCAGGGGGCCAAACTTCCAAGTTTTCAAATTATTTAAATTTAGTTATATTAACAATCTTAATTAAAATGCTAAAGAAACATTAAATTAAGTTTTTTTTCATTACAACAGAAATACCAGAGGTACATAAATAGTTTAGATAGGAGAAGCATTCAAATTTGTCTTAGACAAAGGGAGGCTTTGGAGTCAAAAAGTTGCAAAGCACTGCTTTAATGTGCATTCTCTTGATTTCCTAGTATTGATGAAATAAAGAAAAATGCATTCATCCTATTCAACTGGATGAAAACACATTTTATGCTTTCAGGCGCTCATTTTATGTTTTTAGGGTTCTAGAGTGTCTGTTTCACTGGCATCACTTTTTTTTTTACCATGCCAGATTAAATGTCAAATTGCTCTGGATTATCCATCCATTCCTTCTATCCTAAGGGACTCTTGTAGGTAAAAAAAAAAAAATGTAATAACATCAAGTAACATCTAAGGAGTCAAATAATTGTTAAATTTTCAAAGTATTAATTTGAAATTCTGATTAATCATCTGTACACTAAATTGTACATGCATCATTAGCTATATTTCAGCTACAATTCATACTATTACTGTGACTGTCTTCTTGAAAATACTTAATCTAAAGTAACTTTTTTTTGGTTGTAAATAAATTTGTGTTATTAGAATGTAATAATTTGCAGTTCAAAATAGTAATCTGATTACATAATGCATGTCACTTGTAATGCCTTACTTTACTTGTAACATCAAAAAAGTAATCTGATTATGTAATGGATGTTACTTGTAATGCCTTTACTTGTAACATCAAAAAGTAATCTGATTACGTAATGCATGTCACTTGCAATGCCTTACTTTACTCGTAACATCAAAAAAAAATGTGATCTGATTGCGTAATGCATGTCACTTGTAATGCCTTACTTTACTTGTAACATCAAAAAAGTAATCTGATTGCATAATGCATGTCACTTGTAATGCCTTACTTTACTTGTAACATCAAAAAAGTAATCTGATTGCATAATGCATGTCACTGGCAATGCCTTACTTTACTCGTAACATCAAAAAAGTAATCCGATTGCGTAATGCATGTCACTTGTAATGCCTTACTTTACTCGTAAAATCAAAAAAGTAATCTGATTGCGTAATGCATGTCAGTTGTTTACCATTTTACCATGCCAGATTCCAATAACAAACTGCCATGTATAACTAAGTTCTTAGTCACTTTGTCACCATTTTGACATCTATTTTTGCTTCACAACCCTTCTTTCTCTCTCTAGCTTAGAGCTGTTGTATCTGGGTGGTAACCAGATCTCCTCCATCCCTGCTGAACTAGCTAACTTGCCCTGCCTCACTTACCTAGTTCTGTGTGATAATCGCATCCAGAGTGTCCCACCTACACTCAACAGGTAAGTCTTAGATATGCAATGCAAATGCTTGCTAACAATGCTTGTGCAGATTTTATTTATTATTATATTAATATATCATAAAGAAAACATTATTTATTATTATATTAATATATCATAAAGAAAACATAATTATTTGGATATGACAAAAAAAAAAAAACATTATTACCATTATTATTCTACTGGTATATTGTACCACAATTATATTATTATATACACTAACGGGCCACTTTATTGGGTACACCTTGCTAGTACCGGGTTGGAGCTCTTTTTGCCTTAAGAACAGCCTTAATTGTGTGTTCATAAAGGGATGGGCATGGTCAGCAACAATACTCAGGGAGGTTGTGGCATTTAAATGATGCTCAGTTGGTACTAAGGGGCCCAAAATAAGGGAAAATATCCCTCACACCATTACAGCACCAGCAGCAGCCTAAACCATTGATACAAGGCAGGATGGATCCATGCTTTCATGTTGTTTATGCCAAATTATGACCCTACCATCTGAATTTTGCAGCAGAAATCAAGACTCAACAGACATTAACGTTTTTCTAATACTATATTGATGCTCTTCTGCAGGCCTCGGTTGTAACGAGTAGTTATTTGAGTTACTGTTGCCTTTCTATCAGCTCGAACCAGTCTGGCCATTCTCCTCTGACCTCTGGCAAGACATTTTCAGCCACAGAACTGCTGCTCACTGGATATTATCTCTTTTTCTTGCCATTCTCTGTAAACCCTAGAGATGATTGTGCATGAAATTCCCAGTAGATCAGTTGTTTCTGAAATACTTAGACCAGCCCATCTGGCACCAACAACCATGCCACGTTCAAAGTCACTTAAATCACCTTTCTTCTCTATTCTGATCCTCATTTTGAACTTCAGCAGATCATCTTGACCATGTCTACATGCCTAAATGCATTGATTTGCTGCCATGTGATTGACTGATTAGATATTCGTGTTAACGAGCAGTTGAACAGGTTTACCTAAATAAGTGGCCAGTGAGTGTATATTACAGTAGTATACTAGTAGTTGTAATAAAATGAGTATTAAAAATGTTTTTGCCGGTCTCGCTTTTCCTTTCACAGGCTCCATTCCCTGCGCTCTCTTAGTCTGCATAATAACTTGCTGACGTATCTTCCGAGAGAGATCCTGAGCCTGGTACAACTTCAGGAGCTCAGTCTCCGTGGCAATCCCTTGGTCGTACGCTTCGTCAAGGACATGACTTATGACCCCCCATCACTGCTGGAGCTGGCTGGCCGCACCGTCAAAAGCAAGAACCTTCTGTACTCATATAAAGACCTCCCAAGTCATCTAGTCAACTACCTAGACATGGCCAGCAAGTGCCCCAACCCCAAGTGTGCAGGTGGGAGAAGAAAAATTATGTAAAGCAAGTTAGATATAGATATAAGTAAAAAATGTCTTGAGAGTTCAAAATCAATGAAAGTCATGTATATAGAAGAATGTGCACTCATTCTGTCATCATTTACTCACTTTCATGTTGTTACAAACCTGTATGACTTTCGTTCATCTTCAGAACACAAATGAAGACATTTTTAATATTCTCTCATCATTTTTGTTCCTCCATTGAAGTCCATGCAACCTTCAAGAAGTCCATAAAGATCATTAAAAAAAGTAATTCATATGAATTGCCCAGAGCCAAATCTCTTTGAATGATAATCAGATTTAATTTAGGCTTTTATTCATACAGGCAAAACATTTGTTTTTTCAGGCACTGGTCAATTTTGAGATTTTGGGCTATTTTATATATATAAAACATCTTCCTATTTTTTATTTTTTTTGGATTCTTTGATAGAATCTGTTCTAGAAATGTATGCAAATAAGAGCATATTTAATTAACCCTTTCACATATAGAGGTCACTACAGTGGATAGCTATTCGAAAAGCCATATCTTGCCTATACATGGGTTTTGAACAACCACTACATTGGACACTAGTGCATCATCCTTTACATTGCCACTAAGTGGCAAGCCGTTGTATGTGGAATTAGTTTTTCTCCAAACCAAGATAGCCAACGGTCAGTCAGAAATGCCAAGTTGCTCTGGATTATCCATCCATTCCTTCTATCCTAAGGGACTCTTGTAGGTAAAAAAAAAAAAATGTAATAACATCAAGTAACATCTAAGGAGTCATATAATTGTTAAATTTTCCAAGTATTAATTTGAAATTCTGATTAATCATCTGTACACTAAATTGTACATGCATCATTAGCTATATTTCAGCTACAATTCATACTATTACTGTGACTGTCTTCTTGAAAATTCTTAATCTAAAGTAACTTTTTTTGGTTGTAAATAAATTTGTGTTATTAGAATGTAATAATATGCAGTTCAAAATAGTAATCTGATTACATAATGCATGTCACTTGCAATGCCTTACTTTACTTATAACATCAAAAAAGTAATCTGATTGTGTAATGCATGTCACTTGTAATGCCTTTACTAGTAACATCAAAAAAGTAATCTGATTACATAATGCATGTCACTTGTAATGCTTTACTTTACTCGTAACATCAAAAAAGTAATCTGATTACATAATGCATGTTACGTTACCACCAACGCTGCTCATTTCAGATGAGATTGAAAACATCCGATTGCTAGTTTTTTTCCACATCTGAAAACATCAATAGATCAATGTAGATTTCAGACTGAGGTTTTCTTAGAGAGGAGAGCTACAATAGAAATGTGTCCATTTTGAACATAATCAGAATTATCAGCTTATAAGGGTAAATTGATGTACTCTGGTAGAATGGAGGGAGCATGAGTACTTTCTACAATATCGGGTTGGGTTTCCTACAGAGTTGTACCTCCACCAGATCTTTGATGGAATCATGTCCTCCTGTTCTGATATCAAAGACATGCAATTTTCAACTTCTATGAAGTTCTTCTCCGTCTGCTGGTCGAATAGGAACAAACTTAATTGCTTTTGCAATAATTGAAAGGGTTAAACAATGGATCATTGTCATATTTAATCATAACATTTCAGAAAACCTGTAATACAAAACAATTGTCGTAATGTACTGTGATTATTCAAATGGGGAAAGTATGGTGAAATCTGTTACGAGTTAAAATGTTTACTCAATTCACCTGTGGTGTCATGCCTTAAAAAGTATCTTCATTTGTGAACAAAAGTAGGTTTGGAATAACATGAGGGTAATTGATGACAGAACTATCCCTTTAAGTCATATTGGATCTTTTTAGGCAATGTAAAATTGTTTTCTAACCACAGTATATCCCACCTCCTCATTCCCAGGCGTTTACTTCGACTCGTGCGTTCGTCACATCAAGTTTGTGGATTTCTGCGGGAAGTATCGCCTGCCCTTGATGCACTACCTGTGCTCCCCAGAATGCACCTCTCCCTGCAGCTCCAACCCTCAGAGCGACGCTGACTCGGACGATGACAACAGCGTGCCCGCCGATCGCCTTCAAAGAGTTCTGCTGGGATAACCTCACTCACCCCGCACACGTCTCTTCTCTCTGGCTTACAGTGTTATCGGCAAGAACATTGAACTTTACAGCCAGCTGGCCTGAAAACCTCTCAGCTGAAGCCAAATCTTGTTGCCAAGTGATTGAGCAAATGGAATCCTGCAGCATTCTGGGAAAGACATCTGCAGATAGTTTCTCTTACAAAGGCCTCGCAAAGGCAAAATCAAAAACACTGGCGGTTTAGAATAGTTGTTTTATAAATTGTTATATTAACTAAGTTGCTTTGGTCATCAATCTGTTTAGCTCTTGCACTTTCGTAATACGTATGAGATGCAGTTTAGGTACACTCATATCTTTTGCTTGACAATACATTAGTATGCTTTGTCAATCACAGGAGAGCGCTAACTCAAATTTTACACATTACGCACAAAGATTTACTGTGAATTAAGAAAAAATAAACATTGAGAATATTTTCTTTTTGGGTTTGTGAGAGGTTTAGAACTATTTGATTGTTTTCTCTTTGTGTTTATAATTGTGGCCTATCGCAGTGGCCTGCAGACCTCACTGTCAAACAGTGCTACACATCTTCACAAACATACGCTTATATGTCTGCAAAACCTATTGTTTAAGCTTTCATGTTTGTATTGAATACCTTGCGGTTGCATTCAAAAACTGGGGCAATGCTTGAAATCTTGAGATAAAGGGTGACAAAGGTCACCACTCACCAGTCACCTTGTTTTGAAGGTTAATTCTTCATGTAGACCAGTTTTGCATCAATAGGAAAAATATGACATTGTTACAGAGCCAATGGACAAAATTGTGAAGCGTTTCTGGCATTTCTTTTTAAACAGGACTTTAACACTTTCTGTTTTTACAATTGCTTTTCTTTAGTTTCTTCAAATGTGTCTTACACGCTTAGGCCTAACCAATATTTACTATGCAAATACCTAATGCAATTGTTATTTCATAGAGTTTTAAAATTCATATATAAGGCTTTTATATTAAATGATCTTTTATGATATTTTCTATATATCATTGACAAGATAGAATGTATTTTATTTAAGATGATGAAGGTCGATTTGAATTACATTCACTCCTCTAATGGTTTATAAACATGTATTTGCATTTCTTATTTAGAGTATAATAAAAAAAAATTAAAAAATGATTAATTTGTGTATCGGTCACTTTTTTTCAAATTAATATTACATGTTCTTCTGAGAAAAGAAAAAAAAAGCCACAGCTTTAGAAACATTTCTATAGTCCTATTAAGTACAAATCTCTGTGATGTACTTTTGAAAATTATACTCAAACTGTTATATATCACAAAATATCAAAGTATTACATGCTCAAATAAGACTTTCTGTGATTAGAACTAGCTTTATAAAGCAATACATTTACTGTAGAAGTGGCAAATGTCATATAAAGCAAGGGAAATTGTTGGTCTACGGCAGTGGTTCTCAACTCTGGTCAGGGACCCACAGTACTGCACATTTTGCATTGTTGAATAAATTATAGGTAACATTTTACAATAAGGTTCATTAGTTAAAGGGTAAGTTCACCCAAAAATGAAAATAATGTCATTTATTACTCACTCTCATGTCGTTCCACACCCGTAAGACCTTTGTTAATCTTTGGAACACAAATTAAGATATTTTAGTTGAAATCCGATGGCTCCGTGAGGCCTCCATAGCCAGCAATGACATTTCCTCTCTCAAGATCCATTAATGTACTAAAAACATATTTAAATCGGTTCATGTGAGTACAGTGGTTCAATATTAATATTATAAAGCGACGAGAATATTTTTGGTGCGCCAAAAAAACAAAATAACGACTTATATAGTGATGGCCGATTTTAAAACACTGCTTCAGGAAGCTTCGGAGCGTTATGAATAAGCGTATCGAATCATGATTCGGATCGCGTGTCAAACCGCCAAACTGCTGAAACCGCTGATTCATTATGCTCCGAAGCTTCCTGAAGCAGTGTTTTGAAATGTGTTATAAGTCGTTATTTTGTTTTTTTGGTGCACCAAAAATATTCTCGTCGCTTTATAATATTAATATCACATGAACTGATTTAAATATGTTTTTAGTACCTTTATGGATCTTGAGAGGAAATGTCATTGCTGTCTATGCAGGCCTCACGGAGCCATCGGATTTCAACTAAAATATCTTAATTTGCGTTCTGAAGATTAACAAAGGTCTTACGGGTGTGGAACGGCATGAGGGAGAGTAATAAATGACAGAATTTTCATTTTTGGGTGAACTAACCCTTTAACATGAACTAATAATGAATTGCACTTTGTTTATGTTAATGTTAACATTTACTATTACATTATTAAAACATTAGTTAATGCACTGTGAACTAACATAAACAAACAATGAACAACTGTTTTTTCATTAACGTTAACGAAGATTAGTAAATACAGTAACAAATGTATTGCTCATGGTTAGTTCATGTTAGTTAATACATTAACTATTATTTAATTAATGAACCTTATTGTAAAGTGTTACCAAATTATACAGTCATCATACTTAAAACTGGTAGTACTACCCAGCTAAACTTTTCATTGGGATATAGACTATGACAAAAAATCAGTTTCTTTATGATAATTCCTCTGTAGGTATCAATATATTTCATTTACATCAAATGTACAAAAATAAAGAAATACATATAAATATAACCTGCACAATGAAGGGAGATTGTTTTATCTCAGTACTTTGTTGTTATGTTACCTTTAGTAAGGTAAAGGCACGCTACTAATTCAAAGCAGTCAGGACACTCGTACTCTATTGAGTGTTTTCTGTCAAGAATTGTGAGATATTGTTAAATAAAGTCATTATTTTTGTTTTGTTTTTGCACACAAAAAAATATTCTCGTCGCTTCATAAAATTAAGGTTGAACCACTGTAGTCACATCGACTGTTTTAATGATGCCTTTAGTACCTTTCTGGACCTTGAAAGTGGTGGCTATATTGCTGTCTATGGACGAGTCATATACCTCTCAGATTTCATCAAAAATATCTTAATTTGTGTCCTGAAGATGAACGAATGTCTTATGGATGTGGAACAACATAAGGATGAGTAATTAATGACAGAATTTTCATTTTGGGGTGAACTAATCCTTTAAGCCCAATTTTGGGCCTGATTTGCAACCCCCAACAATCTTGGGGGTGTGGCTTGATTTGAGGCTTCGCGCAAAGTTCACACAGAATGTGTTTTTGCATTCCACTTCACTGCTTTTCCATTGTTATTTTTAGTGAACATGCTTTGTGTGGACGGATGCGGATGTGTGCTTCCCAGATTTTGATTCAGATTTGTGATTTATACCTCCTTGCCACTGTCGCCTCTGGCTTGCTTAGTTGGGGACACTTAATATTCTACAACATTACTGATTTGACTGCACTGACAATATTGGGTGAAAATTGAAGTGAGCTGGATAATGAAATCACTGTTTTCTGCAGAGCTGCATTATAGATTAAATTAAGTAATTTAATAATGATCTTTACAGCAGAACTGAATCAACACTGAACTGACTTCAGATGAACAATGACACTATTTTCTTTAGAGCTACTGTACAGCCAAAATGAACCCTTTTTGCATTATTGAATCATTTTCCTGTTATCACTGTAAAGCTGCTTTGAAACAATGAAGTACTATATAAATAAAGGTGACTTAAAGGATTAGTCCACTTTTAAATCAAATTTTCCTGATAATTTACTCACACCCATGTCATCCAAGATGTTCATGTCTTTCTTTCTTCAGTCGAAAAGAAATTAAGGTTTTTGATGAAAACATTTGAGGATTATTCTCCTTATTGTGGACTTCAATTAGGGTCAAAATTATAGTTTCAGTGCAGCTTCAAAGGGCTTTAAACGATACCAGACGAGAAATAAGGGTCTTATCTAGCGAAACGATCGGTCATTTTCGAAAAAAATACAACTGTATATGCTTTATAAACACTTCCGCTTTCCATATTCCTCAAAACGCTTACGCCATATGTCCTATGCCTTCCCTATTCTACTAACGGAAAAAAAACAAAACTGGCGCCGCGTTCGTTCCGTAAGTAGAATAGGGATGGCGTAGGACATACATTGTAAGCGTTTTGGAAAATACGGAAAGCGGAAGCACGTACAAGGCGTTAATTTGTGTTTATAAAGCATATACAGTTGTATTTTTTTTTCGAAAATGACCGATCGTTTCTCTAGATTAGACCCTTATTCCTCGTCTGGTATCGTTTAAAGCCCTTTGAAGCTGCACTGAAACTATCATTTTGACCTTCAACCGTTTGGAGGCCATTGAAGTCCACTATAAGGAGAATAATCCTGGAATGTTTTCATCAATAACCTTAATTTCTTTTCGACTGACGAAAGAAAGACATGAACATCTTGGATGACATGGGGGTGAATAAATTATCAGGAAAATTGTATTTGAAAGTGGACTAATCCTTAAACTTGACCTCATAGCGAATCGTTTTAACAAATTTAATTTAAGGAACCGAATTGATCAATTTGAACCTAATTTGGTTCTCTCAAAATGAGGGAACAAATTGGTAAAACGTGTCACAGATTCAGTCACCACACCAGTCCTGCCATCTACACCAGATCCACCCACTTGTTCACAATCACCAGAATACTGAGCACCTACACGCCATCATGAAGTCAAGCTACTTAAAATCACTGTTCACGCCACTTCACTGTCTGGTCTCGTCCACGTCAAAACTTCACAGACTCACCTGAAACTCCTTACCTGCCATCCTGTTCCTGATCCTGTCATTGTCTTCTGCCTGTCCTCCTGTTCGTCGTTCTCCTGTTCATCCAGTAAGTTTCACCGCCATCTACATACCTGCAACATACAAAGACCTCTATTACCTTCAGTTAAGTTCACCTGCAAATTCCAATGACTGTTCCACTCACCTGCATTGCACTGTTGACTCTGCTGTACCTGCATTCTGCAATAAACTTGTTAAGTTGTTACTTACCTCATCTGCCTCCATCTGTGTCTGACACATGCATTGATAAGTTGTGGGAAAGTAGAAGCGTACTTTTTTCTGCCGCATGTGCAGGGTCCGTACATACATAAATTCCCCAATCTCTTTAATTTGTTTAAATTGTGATGGTGATCATGTGGTCCTGTTGCTCCTGGCTAACATTTTGTAAATGTTAGTGAAGCCTGCACTTTTCTGAACATACTGATTACCTGTCGCTTCTGTAACCTCTTCTGTGGAAAAAAAAAATTAAACCTTTGGTGCTTTCAAGGTATCATTGAAATTTAAATTTGTTTTAATTGGCAAGATTGATTCCCCTCAGAATCCATTAGCAAGACACTTGTCAGTTCAGACAGTCAGAGAGAGATTCAGCATTTGGCCATTGAACATACAGGACTGAGTTCCTGCATTTGCATATGAAAGCCATCTCATCACTGGTACTGAATACAGAGGGACTTTCTTTTCACCTTCCAAATTCAAAGTTTTTACTCTATACAGGACACTCTTTCTTTGAAGGAGAAAGACCTGGTAACAAATTGATGCCACTCTTTTTTTCCCCCACTTTATTCTGTCTTGCTTTCACTCTCTGTGAGGATTGTGTGATCCTTGATGGGTTTTGAGGGACAGATGTGTTATTTGTCCTGCAGTTTGTTTGACCACTTCTTAAACACTTGTTAGGAGCTCAAAGCCCCATGGCACCCTACTGACAGCACACTGAAAGTGTCTCTCCTCACTTCAGTGCACCTCAATGTAGCATTGTGAATGCTGAGATGTCGCTTTCTCCATAGATTGCACATTTGCTTAATGCCGAAACTTGTTAAATGGTTCTTTTCGCATCTTTTATCTCTTCATCCATCTTTTATCCGTGATTTGGTACCTTGAGAGCAAATTATTCATATTCATAACATCTTTATTGACTTACTGGCTAGAACAGGGATTCCTAAACCTTTTTGTTATCATATATTTCAAGATGTATGATCTTGAGACCAAATTTTTTTGCATTTGTTCTATTTTTTTATTTTTATTTTTTCCCTTTTCATAGAACCAAACTTCATTACATTACCATAAGTTTGCATTGAAATAATTATGTTTGGACAGGGTACAGGAACTTGCAGTTCAGTAAATTAGCCATAAGTTGATTCTGTAGCTCCTCTGATAGATTCAGTAAACAATTCATCAGACTGATTCAAAACCCCGATTTAAAAGAACTGATTCATAAGGGTCATTTTTTCATGAATCGGACTACACAGGTTGCACTGTATGTTTGTCTGTTCGCTTGGTAGTTTTTCCCTGAGAAGCGCCACAATTGAAATATGATTTGTAGTGTGTCATGTTAGAAATATGCTATACCTTTTAACTATTTTACATTTTGGTGAATTGGTGGTTTCATTCGTATAATTTAATACGATCTGCTTATTAATGGTTAAGTTTGGACCTTCATGCTTACTTTTTTTTTCTAAAAATGGTAAGTTTTTATTAATATGAAACTACCAAATTGAAAAAAATGAAAGGTAATTCACTTTACCCC
>RJVU01047220.1:3719317-3744549 GCA_003731715.1 Anabarilius grahami | reverse complement strand
TCCTAGTTTATTTCTTTTAAAGGTGCAGTAAGTGATTTCTGAGAAACACTGTTGATATTTGAAATCAACCCAAACAAACACACCCCTCTCTTCATTGCTCTGCCCCTAAAATGTTCAAATGAACACGCAGTGTAAGAGTGGATGTCTCTTCATCACAGCAAAATAATGCTTCATGAAAAATAGAGCACAGATGAAGATAAACTCTTGTATATACTCTTGTGTACACAGTAGGCTACCCAAGAGTATATACAAGCAAGAGTTGGTTGTTAGTCTCCAGCAGCACACCAGACAAACAATAGCTATGTTTCCATCCAAAGTTGCGAAATTAACTTACGCGCAAAATTGGAATATCGCATTAAAAAAATCGCGAATAAAGCAGCGTTTCTATGACATGTTCAAGAGAACAAAATCATCACTTCCCGGGAAAATTGGCGCAAAATATCTGTAATGAAAATGGAAGTTGCTGCAATCAGGGAAACCACTGTAGCTCTTTTTTTTCCTACATCCAAAGTGTTGTGCATCTCAGAGTGAGCCGATAAAATGCAAGATATGCTGTCATGTTATCTTGCATTCTGATGTCTAGTGTTGGAATGCAATCGCTTCTGGGAGGGAATTAAACCAAATCATTTTGATGACAGACTTTGGTTCAGGCATTTCAGAATGATCAAAGACAGTGTGCAATGAAATTGGTCTGCTGATTAGTCGTTATCCAATCGCATCCACTGTTGAGGCAAAGCCATGTGAGTTTTTTTGTTGCGCATCGATTTATTCAGTAAATGCGTTTCCACCATATTTGCATGTCTTCTTTTGGGATAAAAAAAAAAATTATCCACAGCAGTTTTTATGAGCATCTTGGCGTTTCCATCCAGCATTTTTATGCAATATCCCAAAATGTGCTAATAGCTAATGCCACTCAAAACTGTCCCGATACTCAAGCTAACACTACAACAACAGCATATCTTGGTTCTGTGAACAACACAACACAACCTCTGCATCAGTTTTCAGGCCTTCCCGCTTCGGTCTCTCCAGCACTGGAAAGCTTTTATAATTTTAAAGCTGGTCCTAAAGCTCTGGCCTGATAGTAAGCCTTCTTTTTCCAATGATATTCCTCTGACCTTTTTTTTTTGTTTTTTTGTAATGTCTCTTAGCCATCTCTCTTTCTACAGTCTTTCTTGAAATAATCGCCCTCTTATGCAATTTCTCTCCTCCCCATTATGAGTGGACATGCCCCCTACTGCTGATTGGCTGCAAGTGTGTTGTGGTGCTCAGTCCGATCCACTTTCAACAGTGTTTCTCAGAAATTGCTTACTGCGCCTTTAAAGGGCGCCTACTTTTGTGGACAAAAGGATCTCTCTGAAGTTCATCTTTAAAAATTTGTGCCTCTAAACCTTGTTTTTTTTCTGCCCTCAAATCTCTCATTTTAAATGCAAAAATGCATTCTGTGGTGTGAATGGTCGCCTTTTCTCCTTTTTGGACAATTTTACTCTGTAATCAATTTAATCTGTTTACAAAACTGATCTGAGTATTCTCTAAGGGCAATAATCAAAGGTTTGATTAAAGGTCAAAGGTGTAAAAAAACCCTCATAAATGAAGAAACATTCACTGAGTTTTGTAAAATATACACACCACATTTGAACACTCCATATATGTGTGCAGCTACCTGACCACAGGAATGTGCAAGTAGACAGCTGTGTGGGCGTCTGAGGTCTTCATATCAGGAGGGATATTGCATCTTTCTAAGGAAATATAAATGAAACCTCAACTCTATAATTAAAAAATCCAGATCTTTCCTCATACCAGATCTCAAACTATTTCCTTAAACAATTCTTGTAAAAACTGTAAATGTGAGTGGCTAATTTAAAAAGACAAAAACATATAGACATATCTGTGTGAAGTTAATTAAGCAATGACTGGGGATAAGCTAGCAGTTGTACTCAGCGTGTGGGTAAGTGTGTGTGTGTGTGTGTATGTATCTGTATAGCTGCAATTACTTGCAACCTGAGACACATGAAAGACGCCAGGATGAAATTGAAGCATTCACATTTAAATGGATGTAAGTTGAGAGCTGTGAACAAAGTTTAGCGTTGTACGATGTCCTGAACTCACTCTACAGAGAATATCCTGTTGTCGAGTACACATGACAGAACCTTATTCTGGAATAACAGTCTTTATTCATGTCTGGAATATATGACCCACATTCACACAGCAGCATATGAGCATCAATAACCTGTCATTTTGGGCAGGACTACCTGCCACAGGAGGTGAGTAATAACTGTGCCATGACTAGAGTGGGTGGATGGAATGAGGATCTGTGTTCTTAGGATTATTCTGTGGTTCTTTCCATTACAATATGGACCTTTTATGACTTACCAAGGTGAGTGTTGTCGTCAGTGTACAGTCACCAGTGATTTCTGCCTATACAAGTTATATCTTGAAATCAAGCTCGGCCATAAAGATAGTGCTGTTTAATGACTTTTGGCCAAGTCAAGAAGAATCATTATTCTCTAATATAAAATGTAACCTTCATCGTAGAGATATCAATCATAGACTGTAATTAGGTCAATGTGGATCACTTTGTAGTTTTATGGCTTTACACATTTCTCCAGAAAACAACAACAATGCGCTGTAGTGTTAGATTTAGGTTCCTATATTTCCATCTTTCCTGTCGATTTTGATTTCTGCATAAGAATTTCTATAGTGCGTTTATAACACAATTCTGCAATTCCAAGTTTATATCCCACAATTTTGAGGTACACTATGTAACTTCTGGGCCTCTAGCGGTTAAAAAGCATGCTTTGGTTGTGCTCGGCTCTGAGTGACTGTGCGGATGAATATTACTACTGCTCATAAAACATTCACTACTAGGCTTAAGAGATATAACCAGTTCAGATGGAAAGGATCTCAAGCTGACTAGCTGAAGACATTAGTGTAGCTTGAACCATTAATAGACATGGTATTCCCTTGCTCATGGTATTTAACTGCTCCATCATGTCAACCTTTCTCACTTGTTGTGTTGTGACAACCTATGCCCCTCATTTTATTAATTTTGAACAAAAGAAGTTACATAGTGTACCTTTAACATCTCGCAATTCAACTTTCTCAAAATTACGAGTTAATAACACAATTCTGACTTTATTTCTCACAATTTTGAGATTTCAGCTCAATTTTGAGTTATATCTCACAATGCAGACTTTTTCCTCCAAATAGTGTTTATATTTTGCAATTCTGACTTTTTTCTCAAAATTAAGAGTTAATGACACAATTGACTTTATTTTCTCACTATTTTGAGGATATATCTCAGTTTTTACTTTTTTCTTTCAGAATTGTGTTTGTAACACACTCATTCTGACTTTAACCCTGCGTTCCATTCGGAAGGGCTCATCCCTATGCCCTAATCCCTTCAAAAGGTTTACCCTCCGGAGGGAGAGATTTGAAGGGATGAAGGGTGTAGGGGTCAAAAAAACTCTTTTTTTTGGAATGCACTTCTGAGTCATCTTAACGAGACGATCAAGGAGGCGCCTTCATCGCACATTTTGTACACTGGTTGACCCCCCCAAACACACGATGTGAATGATGAGTAGATTGTGCAAGCTGTGACTTTTGTTTAAAGTTAGTTTATTTATTTATTTTTGGTTTGTCGCACCATATTGTATATTGTGTCTGTGTATTTAAATGGTCTGATTAAGTTAACTGTATTAACTGTTTGTTGAAGTACAATGTCGTTTTGACCATAATAATGTACCAAATCTAACTATAAATATTATAGTAGTATAGAAAAATACTATACATACATTTATAGGTAAAATCAAACTCCTGTACCCATTCTGATGCCAAACAACTTCCCTGTGCAAAGGATCATGGGGGCCCAAAGTGTCCATCAGTTGTACCCTTCGAAATCCTTAATTCCAAAAGGCCCTTTGAAGTGGCCAGTTCTGAGCACTCCAGTTTGGAACGACCCTTCAATATGGCGGCCATGATTGTTTTCACTCCGAAGTGCCCTTCGGAGGGCGATATATCCAGTTTGAAACGCACTGTATTTCTCACAATTTTTTAACATTTTAAGTTAAAGGGATAGTTCACTCAAAAATGAAAATTACCCCATGATTTACTCACCCTCAAGCCATCCTATGTGTGTATGACTTTCTTCTTTCAGACGAATACAATCTGAGTTATAATAAATAATGTCCTGGCTTTTCCAAGCTTTATAAGGGCAGTGAACAGAGGATGAGATTTTGAAACCCAAAAAAGTGCAACCATCCATCATAAAACATAACCACACGGCTCCAGGGGGTTATAAAGGCCTTCTGAAGCGAAGTGATGAGTTTGTGTAAGAGAAATATCCATATTTAAATCTTTAAAAACTAAAATAACTAGCTTCCGGCAGACGGCCGTATGCATGTCGACTTTCGCCAAAAGAGTATCATACACTATATTGCCAAAAGGATTGGGACACCCCTCCAAATCATTGAATTCAGGTGTTCCAATCACTTCCATGGCCACAGGTGTATAAAATCAGGCACCTAGGCATGCAGACTGCTTCTACAAACATTTGTGAAAGAATGGGTCACTCTCAGGAGCTCAGTGATTTGAAGCATGGTACTGTGATAGGTTGACAATGGTGCAATAAGTCCATTTGTGAAATTTCCTCACTACTAAATATTCCACGGTCAACTGTTAGTGGTATCATAACAAAGTGGAAGCGATTGGGAACAACAGCAACTCAGCCACGAAATGGTAGGCCACGTAAAATCACAGTGCGGGGTCAGCGTGTGCTCAGGTGCACAGTGTGTAGAAGTCGACAACTTTCTGCAGAGTCAACAGCTACAGTCAATGTGGCCTTCAGATTAGCTCATGAACAGTGCATAGAGAGCTTCATGGAACGGGTTTCCATGGCCAAGCAGCTGCATCCAAGCAGGGGATTATGGTGTGGGGTTGTTTTTCAGGGGTTGGGCTTGGCCCCTTAGTTCCAATGAAAGGAACTCTTAATGCTTCAGCATACCAAGACATTTTTGACAATTTCATGCTCATAACTTTGTGGGAACAGTTTGGGGATGACCCCTTCCTGTTCCAACATGACTGTGCACCAGTGCACAAAGCAAGGTCCATAAACACATGGATGAGCGAGTTTGGGATGAATTAGAGTGCAGGCTGTGAGGCAAGCTTCTCGTCCAACATCACTGCCTGACCTCACAAATGCGCTTCTAGAAGAATGGTCAAAAATTCCCATAAACACACTCCTAAACCTTGTGGAAAGCCTTCCCAGAAGAGTTGAAGCTGTTACAGCTGCAAAGGGTGGGCCAACTCCATATTAAACCCTACGGATTAAGAATGGGATGTCATTAAAGTTCATGTGCACGTAAATGAAGACGTCTCAAAACATTTGGCAATATAGTGTAAGTATCATAAGCTCCTCTTCTCTTATATCGAAATCCTTCAACGTTTCTCTTGAAAAATTCTCATTTTAGACTTATAATTCGTCACCGGTGTTTGTTTTTTTGTGTTTTTTTGCTCTATCCTCTGCACTTCCGCGTTCCTTATTACGTCATGCGTCGGGTCAGACTTCAACTCTTTCGCCGTAAATCGATACGTATGGCCATCTGTCGGAAGCTAGTTATTTTAGTTCTTAAAGTTTTAAATATTGATATTTTTCTTACACAATTTACTGCCATTATCAAGCTTGGAAGAGCCAGGGCATTATTTATTATAACTCCCGATTGTATTCGTCTGAAAGAAGACTGTCTAGGATGGCTTGAGGGTGAGTAAATCATGGGGTAATTTTCATTTTTGGGTGAACTATCCCTTTAACATTTTATGGCTTTACACATTTCTCTAGAAAAAAACAAAAACAGTGAGAAATTCAGTGTAGAGTCATGACTTTTCCTTGATCTTACCCATCACTTTAAAATTTCTGCACAAGGATTTTTGAAAGTAATTTTGGTTCAGACCAATGACTAATGAATCATTCAGAACGCTTTATAGTTTGATCAATTCACTGAAGAAAAAAGTCAACTTTCCATATTCATTCTTGAAACACTCTAGAAAGTAATAATGGATTCTGGCCTGTATGCAGCTTTGGTGTCTGTTTTGAAGCACAAGCTTTTGCTAAATTTGTGCACCCATCATTTCCCATATGCCATTATCATTGGGCATATTAGTTGTACACTGTCTCCTCTTTCCCAACTAGTAGACAGCCATCTACTGTTGCCTTGTGTGGATGAAAAATTTAGCAGGTCTTTGCAACATGAGCCTGGAAGCACCGCATCTGCCCTGAGGTTACCAGGTTCAGACTCACAGAACTTGATCCTCATTCAGGGGAAGGAAGTTAACAGCCCTATAGAAAACTAACAATTTCTAAACCATTAAATATCTGATGCCAACCTGCACAAATTCTGCCCAAATATTTGCACAATTTAAACACATATATTTCAGACAGTCTACACACCCCCACAAATTTGTCCTTATTATATTAGTATTATAAATGAGGCTTAATGTTTTTAAATAAGAGCTGCAATTTAAATATTGCGTCTTATTTTTTTTTTTACAAAAATATCACGTTTTAAACCTTATTTCTGACATGAATGTATGAATTTGACTGAGGCAGACAGCGACATCTGCTGTTGAAAATCACAACTGACGCTGGCCACGTAAAAGTTCTACATTTGCTAAAATAATGAATATAGGCTATTTAAAAAATAATGATAACAAAAACGACATATAGACAACAGTGACATTGTCGTAGGCCTACATACAGTTTGACTTAAGAAACAATGAGCAAGCCTAAAGTCTGTTTGTCGTTCCTTTCCAAAGAATTGCTATAACCGCATGCCTAGACTCACAGTAAGAACCCGTGAAGTTTTAATAACCCCTTATGGCTCGCGCCTCGCAGCGAGTTTCTATCCTCTGCGTTATTATTTGCTCGCTTGGAGCGAGATGGCGTCATCGACTCACCGAACCCCCAAATCAGTCTGCTATCTTCACACGCATGCGCTCACTACTGCGTAATGGAGCAGGTGTGATAAACACGAGTGTATTTCTTTCCATTGTAGTGTATGATATATTTTTTGTGTGTTGTTTTTATAATGACTCCCATGCAGTACAGAATCCACCCTATCCCACACTCCACCCTGTCCCACGAGACCTCTTAGTTAAGTCAACACACGTTATGAGAAGACAAACAATTAACTACTACCATACAGTGGTTAACTTTTTTGCACTGGGCATAACGTGGTGAGTATAAAAAACAAAAATGTCATTTTCAAACATTAAAATGCCTTTTAAATCATTTTAAAAAAAATGGTAACATTGGTATTATAAGTGATTATAGAATATACACAAAAAAGTCAATAATAAAATGACTTAATCGTTTTGAATTCATTAAGTTATACCTACCATATCACTTTGCAGTCCAAATGAACCTCTCTCTGTCTCTCCCTCCCTTTCTCAGCCACCTCCTCTTTCTCTCCCTGACTCAGTCTGCTGAACTCACTTCAGTGTTTCAGGAGTTTATCCAGTGTTTGCTGTTCATCATAGATGGCACAGACAATCAAAACTCAAAAACTACAGACTAAACCTTTGGATCACCCGTTATTACTTTTGCTGCTGTAATGTGATGTCGCTTGTTAAATGGGACGTTTTGTATCGGATCTCTCAAGGATCATGTGGGGACATCAGGACATGGATCACAGGTTTGCTCAATCTATTTTCATAAGGCAATTTCATGTTGCAGATTCTGTATGTAAATCAGTAGCTACCTAAAATTAACTGGAAACTGCTGCCATATTCTACACAAAAATGTGGTAAAATATCGTAGAATACATGCAACGACATTGATAACAACAACAGCAACATATATTAAATATAATTTAATATTAGCAATAATAAATGCTTTTTATGTATTCATTTCAATGTTAATTTTAATATTTTAAATTATTATATAGTTAGCTAGGTATTTTTTAAGTTCCACGTCCTAAAGAAATAGGCTACAAAACAAAGTTGTCTAAGTAAATTTAAGTTTGCTTCTAAAACGAATCTCCAATTCCATTTCTTTTTTCTTCTGAGATGTGCCGTGACTTTCATTTGGCGGCTTATTGGCCTCTTCTCAGTGGGCGTTGAGTCGGCGGGGGTAAACCAATAATAACTGGCATTCATACTTTATCAGCTTAGATTAAATTGCTAAACGGATTAAAACAGAGTGAGGGGGATTGATTGTTCATATATGATCCCCAAACACACTAGCTGCGCTTTTCTGTAGATGGGTCAATGACGTGACGGGTTCCCCCCCCCCAAAGGCCTTAATAATTATAAAAAACAAAGATATGACATCCAAAGTATGTCAGGTAGTCTCTTTTATTGAATACAAAAGGTTTTAATTATATTTTGCTACATATAAAGGTATATACAATTTTTTGAAGTATCAAAAGTCATTCGGTTTAACCGTCCAAAGGCCAATACAGCCATTTCAAAATATCTTAAATTGTAATAAATATATATTTTTTATTCTAGTATGATTTTATAACATCATACATCAACATAGTGCAAAATGGTATTAAAATTATGTGTAGAAGTCGTCGCTTTGTTATGAGAAAGAATGTCCGGAAAAATGAATTTCATTGATGTCATTTGGAGTAACCAATAGGGACCATTTTGGATCAAGTCATAAGGTCAATATCATGTGACAGGATGTGACTTCATTCAGACACCTGCAAAGGACCACATAGTCATGAAGCAAAGTAACTCATTCTCTTTTAACTAGTTGAAAAATTCATGTTTTCACTTGCTCATACGCATGTCCCGAAACATCAGGTCATTCGGTACAACCGAAATAAAACATGGAAAATGTTGTAATATTTTAAAAACTTGTACTAAATATAAAACGATTGATTGTCCTTTTGCTAGATATCAGCCTGTTAGCATTGTTTGAAAATATTGTCATTCGGTATAACCAAAAGTGTCATTCGGTAAAACCGAAATTTTGGTTAAACCGAATGACTTTTTTGGTGACAAATTTTGTCCATCTTGTAAAAAAATGACAAAAGCAGTGTTAATTGATTGTAAAAACCACATCATCTCATTGTTAACACTTAATAAAACTTAAAAATTAATTATAACTCCATTAGGGTTTTTTTACACTTTTAAAAACCTTATTCATCAATGACCCAGTTATCAATGCCTCATTCACTTCTCTGAAGTCTGCACATGTGGCAAAAATCCTAGACCTGCTGTGAGGAATAAATAAATGCTTAGAAATCTCTTTTAAAGAAAATATTCAATACAAAACAGCTAAATGCATTGTTTACTCGTTCATGAGAGATAAGTCTAATGAGAAGAGAAGACACACCTCTAGAAGAGTGTTTTGTCTGAGGTGTTTGTAGTGTGTTTTGAAGCAGAGCTCACATGAACTCCATGTGCTAGTTGTCCTGTGAGATGCTCTCAACTGTCCAGTCATGGGCTAGTTAGTTGGACAGGCCTGCTCTGTCTTTACACCATTCCGCAGTAAAGAGTGAAAAATGGTCGGAAATGCCTCTCTGCGCTGGTCGTGCCTGCAGGAAACTGTAAACTACAGATCTATATTGGGACAGATGACAATACAACTTTAGGAAGGAACTACAGGAATTTCCAAACCACCCTGAAAAGATATGTGTCATGAATCTGATACTATAATGCATGCATGTTTAAACTCATCTGATGTTTAAAAAAATATGTATTAAATGTGAACGCTAGATTTTGTCTGGCTGGTGCCTTTCCAGAAGGAATTAAAGTGTTATAAAGTCAGCTGACTTTATAATGCATTGCCTTTCTAAAGTCGTTGACACATAAAACAAAGTTTTAGCTTAAAAGGTTTCATTTTAGTAACACTAAAATGCCCCAACTAATGCTGCCTTTGATAATCCTAATCACCTAAAGACAGAAACTAAAGTGCCAGGAAACTGCACTGTAAAAATGTTTTGTCAGATGGCCTGAAAAAACGTGGTGCATTTGGTCACATTTATTTATTCAAGACACAAATATGTATTTAACATAACTTGTTATGACTACATCAATCTGAAAACATTACGTTAAATAAAGTTAAATAAAATGTTTTAATCATATGTATACCTCTCAACAAACAAATTAATTAATGTATCTATTTGTACATCAGATTTCTTAATTAATTTTGCAGAAATCAAGAAGCCAGAGATGTTTGTATTAAAGCACATGTTTATTTGCAACCATTATGACAAAAAAATAAGTGTCAAATCAGTTAATACTGGATAAGACTTAATAGTTACAGGGTCTCATTGGAGCCATAAATTAATTTGAGCTCGTTAAATCTTATTAACAAATGATCATTTAATACACATGTTAAATTTTTTTTTAACTTCTGTACCTCTAAAATGAGGAAATACACACTAATAGTCAAAATGAATTTCCAAATATTTATTTTCTAATTCAGGATTCAATGTCCATGTCTATGATTGTCTTTATTAAATTTAAAAATATTCATGATTGCTGTGACACTGTCTGTTTAACAGTATGTCTTAAAGCTTGATACTATATAACTTGGCTCCAAAGTTTAGGCTGCATATCTGTTCTGCAGTCTCAGACATGATAAACTTTATGTGATATTACAAGTATGACAAGACAAGTATGACCAATAAAATTTATGATATTGACATCATAGACTTGGGTTGTTAGAATTTTTTTTTTTTGTATAAATCAGTTCACACGGCCTGTGTACTAAACAGCAGCTAGTTTGAGGCTCTGTCTGTGACTCATCTTGACTCATCAGCTCAAGTCTGCAAAATCACAACTAGCATTTGTAAAAATTCTTTTCTCCTGCACTCAAGACCAAGTTTCAGTCTCACATATCTCTCAAGACCAGTCTAGGCCTGCATCATATGTTAAATTACATATGTAGTTGCTTGACAGAGGCTTTCTTAGTTTCAAAAAACAAAACACTGCCGTAACAAACTTAAAGTGCCCCTATTTAGCTTTTTTTTGGCTATTACCTTTCATGTAGTGTCAATTTAGTAAATTTAGCTGTGAATTTAACAACGTCTAATTGTCTTTGACCCACCCTCAAACTCAAACACTGTAGTTGTAGCTGAGGCCTGGAAGAGTTTGGTTCATGTTGTCAACATGTCGAGAAGATGCTGTCTTCTGTGCTGCGAAAGCAAATCCACTTTGCATGCACTTCAAAAGGGTGAGGACTTGGGATTGTATTGATATGGAAAAACTGTCACCATCGTTACTATTTGTATCACTGTGTTTACAAATGCTGAGGAATCCTCCAGAGATGAAATTCAGATCTGGTAATAGGCATTTTGTTTCCAATACGTGCTGTAAGCAGTAGACCAATCACAACTGACTGGGCCATCTGACCAATCAGTCCAAAAAGGAGGGGTTTAGAGAGACTGATTGCTTTATCGAACCGTTTCAGACACTGTGAGAATTAAAGTGATTTTTGGCCTTGGATGCATGTAAAGCTTTTGTAGGAGACCTCCAAAACAAAATTATGAGTCTTTAAAATAGAATATAGGCACTTTAAACATACAACCCGAATTCCGGAAATGGTGGGACATTTACAAAATGAAAACTAAAAGACTTTCAAATCACATGAGCCAATATTTTATTCACAACAGAACATAGATAACATAACAAATGTTTAAACTGAGAAATTTTACAATTTTATGCACAAAATGAGCTCATTTCAAATTTGATGCCTGCTACAGGTCTCAAAATAGTTGGGACGGGGGCATTTTTACCATGGTGTAGCATCTCCTCTTCTTTTCAAAACAGTTTGAAGATGTCTGGGCATCGAGGTTATGAGTTTCTGGAGTTTTGGTGTTGGAATTTGGTCCCATTGTTGCCTGATATAGGTTTCCAGCTGCTGAAGAGTTCGTGGTTGTCTTCGACGTATTTTTCGTTTAATGATGCGCCAAATGTTCTCTATAGGTGAAAGATCTGGACTGCAGGCAGGCCAATTCAGCACCCGGACTCTTCTACGACGAAGCCATGCTTTTGTAATAGCTGAAGTATGTGGTTTTGCATTGTCCTGCTGAAATACACAAGGCCTTCCCTGAAATAGACGTCGCATGGAGGGGATCATAGGTTGCTCTAAAACCTTTATATACCTTTCAGCATTCATAGTGCCTTCCAAAACATGCAAGCTGCACATACCGTATGCACTTATGCATCCCCATACCATCAGAGATGCTGGCTTTTGAACTGAACACTGATAACACGCTGGAAGGTCTCCCTCCTCTTCAGCCCGGAGGACACGGCGTCCGTGATTTCCAACAAGAATGTCAAATTTGGACTCGTCTGACCATATAACACTTTTCCACTTTGAAACAGTCAATTTTAATTGAGCCTTGGCCCACAGGACACGACGGCGCTTCTGGACCATATTCACATATGGCTTCTTTTTGCATGATAGAGATTTAGTTGGCATCTGCAGATGGCACGGCGGATTGTGTTTACCGACAGTGGTTTCTGGAAGTATTCCTGGGCCCATTTAGTAATGTCATTGACACAATCATGCCAATGAGTGATGCAGTGTCGTCTGAGGGCCGGAAGACCACGGGCATCCAATAAAGGTCTTCGGCCTTGTCCCTTATGCACTGAGATTTCTCCAGTTTCTCTGAATCTTTTGATGATGTTATGCACTGTAGGTGATGAGAATTGCAAAGCTTTTGCAAATTGACGTTGAGGAACATTGTTTTTAAAGTATTCCACAATCTTTTTGCGCACTCTTTCACAGCTGCCCTTTTATAGCTAATCGTGTTACAAACCTGATATCAATTGTCTTAATTTGTTGCTAGATGTTCTCCCAGCTGAATCTTTTCAAAATGTCTTGCTTTTTCAGCCAATTGTTGCCCCCGTGCCAATTTTTTTGAGACCTGTAGCAGGCATTTGAAATGAGCTCATTTAGTGGATAAAATTGTAAAATTTCTCCGTTTAAACATTAGTTTTGTTATCTATGTTCTATTGTGAATAAAATATTGACTCATGTGATTTGAAAGTCTTTTAGTTTTTATTTTATTAAAATGAAAAAAATGTCCCAACATTTCCGGAATTCGGGTTGTATTTTGCTTTTCCACTCTTGTGTCCAAAGTGATCATTTCGTCATAATTGTGTTTTAGTGTTGGTTACATGAACTTGCGTATTATTGATTTGCCTGTTTCTGTATGAATCTGATGAGTTTTGGTTGACTTTGGATCTTCTTAAATGAATAATTTAGAATTTATTTTTCAAGGTTTTCATACTTGATGTGCAAATTTCCTGGGTCCCACTGTGTTGCAGATGAACGTTTGTATATGTGGCTGCTGTCTGTTTCCAGAGTCGTTTGTTTGTTAGTAACCGCGTGTCTGTGAGAGGCGCTTTATTAATGTCTGTGCCTCGGGCACTTGGAGCTGTGCAAACTCATGAAGACAGTCTCAATCACATCCACACATCTCTGATAGACTCATAGAGCTCATGACATGCAGTCATAAGGATCCACTGCAACTTTAACTTCACTCTAACGCTTTGTCACACTTTCATGCGAGGCATCATGTCAGACTTCAAACATTCAGACACAAATATACTGATTCATAAACAAATGAGATAATATGATACTGCTATAGGCATCTATGACTTTACTAATAAAAATATGACATAATGAAAGGTAGGAGATTTGGATAAACGGGTAGTTAATGCATAACATGACCATGAACACTTTTTATCTACATCAGTATTTTAAATGAAATTTTACATGAATATATAAATCAGAGTGTATATCTAACTATAATTGTTAATAGTAAAATAGTAAAAACAGCAATATTGTGAAATATTATTACAATTTCAAATAACTGTTTTCTATTTGAATGTATTTTCAAATGTAATTTATTCCTGTGATGGCAAAGCTGAATTTTCAGTATCATTACTCCAGTCTTCAGTGTCACATGATCCTTCAGAAATCATTCTAATATGCTGATTTTTATTTTATTTTTGTGGAAACCATGATAACTTTTTTTCAGGATTTTTCTTTTTTTTTCAAAAGAACAGCATTTATTTGATTTTTGTGTAACATTATAATCTATTTAATAAATTCAATGCATCCATGCTGAATAAAATGATTAATTTCTTTAAAAAAAAAAGTTGACTAACCCCAAATTGTCCGTTTGTCTCATAGAGGTTAAAGCTGCATGAATAATTATTAGAAAGAATTAGCAAGGATGTGTCAACTTCCCAAAAGTATTTCATGCCAATTACCCACATGCCCTGCTCATAAACACATACCTTCAGTAAGACAGCGGACACACCCATATTTAAAATTTAAAAAGGCAGACTTGAAAAGTTCACCATAAACAGAGTACCACAAATACAAGAACAGGTGAGGACAGCATTGAAAATCATTTTGAAATGACATAATATAGGCGATTCTACTCATGTTTACATGCATCAAACAGACTGGCACATTGGAAGTGTTGCTATAGACATTCAGACTTTGTGAAGATCACAGCACAGGTAATGTGGTCTGCCCTTTCAGGCTCATACATGCGGTTATTTTGCCGATGTGACGCACAGCGCTGCATTGTGAGTGGTAATCGGTGCATCCATGTGGGATTTAGTGTCTTGCTTGCAGCTCTTTAAACTGTGTATTGTGGAGGCAAGCCTGAGCTTTTCCCTCCTTTTTTCATTAGGGATTGAGGAGAAACATGATTACAGTTTTTAAACATCAAGGGTATAATTATGTAATGAAGAGGAGAATGAGCCTGTACTTTTTAAGTTCTAATGTTCAACGTCACATGGGAGGCAGCTGTGATTTCAGTGAGGTCTGGTGTCACTTTGTTCGGTTTACTGATGCTTTATGTTCTGTTGGGGTCTGAGAGATTCTGAGAACATTCTCAGAACTGATACTAAGCAAAACTTGATAACATGCCATAAAGGTGGAGTGAGCGATTTCTGAGAAAAACTGTTGAAAGTGGATTGGACCGAGCACCACAACACACTTGTATTTCCACTCATGATGGGGGAGGAGAGAGCAAGAGGGACATTATTTGAAGAAAGACTGTAGAGATGGCTGAGAGACATTACAAAAGAGAAAAGGTCAGAGGAATATCATTGGAAAAAGAAGGGTTATGATCAGACAAGAGCTTTAGGACCCGCGATAATATTAGAAATGCTTTCCAGCGCTGGAGAGACCAAAGCGGGAAGGCCTGAAAACGGATTGCAGAGGTTGTGTTGTTTTTGCTCTCTATGTGAGTATTAACATTGGTTTTAATACAAAGTCCTGTCATGAAACTCTAGATGGCACAGACTGATAGGTTCTTAACTCAATCTGCTGCAATCACATCAATCTCAATAGGGCACAGCTGATTGGTTCCTGCAGAAGCCAATGAGCTTGTGTGCTCAACCTTCAAATACTCGGTCAGTATTTGCCTTAGGTGATGATACACGGGGCAACTTTTTGAACAATGTTGTTGAGCAGTGTTGCAAAGCGATGTTGCTTGGGCAGTTTCCCATTGAGAATGGGCAACAAATTTCTATCTGTTTCTATCTAATTCATGTACGCTATATTGTACTTAGGACTGGGCGATATGGGAAAAAAAATAAAAATCTTGATTTTTTTTTCAGAACGATTGACTGATTTACGATTTCTTTTTTTAATTAATTATTTTATTTTTATGTTTAACTAGTCAACCTAAAAATGTAACTACAATATGATACAAGTAACATTCTCTTTATTAATAATCTGGTTAAAAAAAGTTCTATTCCAAATGCACCACAACTGAAGTGATCAACATGGTGTAAATGTAAAAACAAATTACTTATTTGTTAAATATCTTTGCAGAAAATATGCATGAAATATGAAGGCAAATGTTGTACAAACCTATCTTAAATCCTGTATACTCAAAAATAATATAAAATAAGAAAAATGCTTAGTATTTCTTAGCCAAAAAGTAATAGCAATAAATAACACCAGTAATAGGTTGTTATTGACAGCAAATGCTTTGTAAAAACAGAAAATAACAGCACCTTTCAGCCTGTCACCATCATGCAAACATGAATTATCAAACATACAGTAGTAGTTCTTTACACAATTCCATTGAGCTATTTTTCCTATTGTTTTTATGTTTGGCGGTTGCACTCGTGTCTCACGTCTTTTGCTGTGTCTCACCCATGAAATGGCATGCTAAAAACGTGGCGGTCAAGTTAAAATAACTTCAACTCGTGTTTAATAACTTAGCTTTTTTTCTAATTCCACTGCCCGCGTCTCATTTTTTTCAACTCAATAACGCATTTCTGAGTGAACAGCCGCTTAAAGGGATAGTTCACCCAAAAATGAAAATTTGATTTTTATCTGCTTACCCCCTAGGGCATCCAAGATGTAGGTGACGTTGTTTCTTCAGTAGAACACAAATGATGATTTTTAACTCCAACCGTTGCGGTCTGTCAGTCGTATAATGCATGGCAATGGTAACAAAATCTATGAGAGTAAAAAAAACATGCACAGACAAATCCAAATTAAACCCTGCGGCTCTAATTTTCATTTTTGGGTTAACTATCGCTTTAAGACTAGTGAAGTTCATAGAGCGTCACACGAGAGTGGTTAATCAGGCACGCCATCATGTGGTCGGATCATTTTTTTCTCTTAAATGTTCTCGTTGCTGTATTGTCAACATGTCAAACTGTAACATTTGCTCACATTTTTATTCAAAATCGTGATTTCTCGATTTAAAAATAATAAAATCATAATATCATATCATTATCATAATAGGCTGTATATTAACTTATTGGGAGAAAACCGGTAGGTCAATGTAAAATCAGATATTGAGCACCCCCATATCTCATCTCATAACACCTCTGCGAAGATTCGTCTGAGATTGGAAGTCGAATCAGGCTCCTCCTATCGAAGCATCGGATCGTCGACTATGCAGGGTCACCCCTAGACAGAGCTATGTTTCAGAGAATTAAGATACGCTGTTGTTGTAATGTTAGTTTTGATTGTCACTGTTTGTCTGGAGACCTCTGATATTAAAATGTGATTAAACATAAGGAATGCCATTAGATCTTACTTTTGTACACACTGTAGTAGCGCTTACCAACTGTTTTGATTGGATTTGTTTTACTGCATTTCTCTACATTGTGTTCCGTCAGTGTCCAAATAATAACAAAAATATCCATTTATCCATCTATATTTTCTGTCACAAGGACAAACAGAAACAATGTTACTATATAACTGTCACATTTCTGAAAAATATATACCTGATTTGTGATTCAGCAGAGTGTAAAGCTTCAATTATAACTGTCAAGTTACAATTTTTTAGGTTGTAGAACAAATTAAAAGAATCTGAAGGAAAACTGAAGGGATTATTATTATTATTATTATTACACATAAATCAACTGGATCTCTGGAAACTCAGTCAATTTCATCATAAGATGAGGGTTGTATCTGCACTGTGCCTTACATCTTCATCTGAAGAAGCCAATGACAAAAAAACAAAAAAATCAATCATTAATTATCACAGATCATTTTGTATCGTGTTTTACTGTCCTATAAAGACAGGCTGAACTGGGAATAACTATTATATTTCAGTCTATTGACACTGTAAGTAACAGCGCCATCTTGTGTTCAGTCTTCTACAATGCACTTAAAAACAGATCTCATGGGTAGTCGTTTTATACATTTTATATCTTAAATGCAATGCTGTGTAATCATTGTGTCTGATACCTATGACACAACACTGAGCATTTAATATGTTTTATTTCAAACATAAATGTTTAATATTATATTGTAGCTTAGTCAAGCTTTCCCCTATATTACATTATAATATGTATAGCATACACTATATTAGGTAGTCATGGCCTAATGGTTAGAGAGTCAGACTGGTAACCCGAAGGTTGCGAATTCGATTCTAAATACCGGCAGGAAATGACTAAGGTACCCTTGAGCAAGGCACCTAACCTCCAGTCGCTTCCTGGGCAACAGCAAAATGGCTGCCCACTGCTCCCAGTGTGTGTGTGTTGACTACTCGCTACTCTTAATGTGTGTGCACTAACTTGGATGGGTTAAATGCAGAGGACAAATTCAGAGTATGGGTTACCATACTTGGCCTTCACATGTCACTTTCACTTTTTTTCATATTAGTAGTGACAATAAGTTAAATGCCACCGCCACTGACTGGGAAAATCTATGATATATTGTTTTTATATATGTGAAATATTGTTTCATTCAGTTTCATTTCTGTCCTTCAGGATGTGTGTATGAGTTGAGCTAGAGCTCAGGCCAGTGATGGAGGCAGGACTGAACTGCAGCTCTCACTGTGAGTCTGGCGTCTGCTTCATCTACCCAGGAGTGAACAGCCAGCAGGGCTGGGATGTCCTGCAGAGACTCTGTGCGCTCTCAGTGGTACATCCACACACTTACCCCAGTCCACCACTGCACACTCAGAGACAATTACATTCACATTTACAAACAGTCTGAGTGAGACCACTAGTGAAAACGCTTATATCTTGTATTTTCCTAATTTAAACTTAAGACTGTAGAAGCATCATGTACACTATAGTATAGTCTATTAGTGTTCAAAAGTTTGGGGTCAGTAACCCTCAATTTTATTTAGCAAGGATGCATTAAATTGATCAAAAGTGACAGTAAAGACATTACTAATATTACAAAAGATTTATTTTTCAAATAAATGCTGCTCTTTTGAGCTTTCTATAATAAAGAATCCTGAAAAAATATCACGGTTTTTACAAAAATATTACACAGCTCAACTGTTTTCGACATTGATAATAATAAGAAATGTTTCTTGAGGATCAAATCAGCATATTAGAATGATTTCTGAAGGATCATGTGACACTGAAGACTGGAGTAATGATGCTAAAAATTCAGCTTTGCATCACAGGAATAAATGACACCTAAAACATATTTATTCAAATAGAAAAGTTATTTTAAATTGTAATAATATTTCACATTATTACTGTCTTTACTGTATTTTTGTTCAAATAAATGCAGCCTTGGTAAGCATAAGACTTGTTTCAAAAAAAATTTTACTGACCCCAAACTTTTGAACGGTATCGTATATATTAAGCATATTTTGCGTTTTTTGTCTGTGTATAGAGGGGTGTGGGTGTACAGAGTCAATCTCTGTCTCCTGCTCTTCGGGCTGTGGTCTGGACGCTGCTCTCTTGTGGGATTCTGCTGACTCTTTTCTTCCTCATTTTCACTCTGCGCTTCAAAAACAACAGGTACGAAATAGCTGCATCTCTTCTTGTACTCATAGCTCTCAAACATGACTTATGACTCATCTTCTCTTTACAGGTTATCTTTGTGTCCACTAACTATAGCCACCAACATGACTTTTGATTCTGTACCTCTGACACAGGATAGTGAAGATGTCCAGTCCCAATCTGAATGTGTTGACTCTCTGTGGCAGTGTACTCACATACAGCAGCGGATTCTTATTCGCCGTGGAGGAGAGAGAACTATTGTCAGGAGCAGGATCTAGAGCTGTCTTACAGGTACACACACACGCACACACGGTTATTTAGTTTTTGTAAGTCAATTCCATCAGATTACCTAAGACCCTCTTCTCTTTGTACCTTCCTTTACTTTAATATACTTAAAGCAGTCCTATAAATCACACAGCTGGCTTATTGCTCTGAATTGCGAAAGGGCTGTTTGCATTTTACAACTCCATAAACCTCCTTTAATGCACCAAACTCGTTTAACAGAATTCTTGTTGACTTTAAGCTGTAAGGCTTCTCAAACCCTACATCTATGATTGATTGCATATCCATCGTTTATGCTGGAAATGGCTCTGGATTTAGAAAGTGTAACATAAGTGTGTGTGTGTGTGTGTGTGTGTGTGCGTGCGCGCGTTTTTGTGACATATCAGGACACAAATGTGTATAATGACATGGGTATGACATAAGTATTACAAAAAGAGGTGACTTATGATGACATTACCCATGTCCCCACTTTCAAAAGGCTTATAAATCATACAGAATGAGTTTTTGTGAGAAAGTAAAAGTGTGCACAGTTTCCTGTGATGGGTAGGTTTAGGGGTAGGGGTAGTGTAGGGGGATAGAAAATACAGTTTGTACAGTATAAAACCATTACGCCTATGGAATATCCCCACAATTCACAAAAACGAACGTGTGTGTGTGTGTGTTGCTGTTTTGGATGGATTAGCAGTGGTTTAAAAAAGATACACTAGGGTTCAAAAGTTTATGGTCAGTAAGATTTTTTTTTTTTTTCAAAATAATTAACACTTTTCTTCAGCAAGAATGCATACAGTTTATCAAAAGTCACAGTAAAGATATTTATTTCAAATGAAATGACTGCTGTTCTTTTGAACTTTCTATTCACCAAAGAATCCTGAAAAAAAAAATTTCCACAAAAACATATTAATCAGCACATCTGTTTTTAACAAAATATTTCTTGAGAATGATAGAATGATTTCTGAAGGCTCATGTGACACTGAAGACTGGAGTAATGATGCTGGAAATTCAACTTTGCCATCTCAGGAATTAATTACATTTTAAAATATATAAAAATTGAAAACTGATATTTTAAATTGTAATAATATTTCACAGTATTACTGTTTTGACTGTATTTTGTTCAAACAAATGCAGCCTTGGTGAGCATAAGAGACTTCTTTAAAATGTACACATTCCAAACTTTTGAATGGTAGTGCATTTGCCACAAGAGGTTGTGGGTTTACAGAGATTTTACCATGAATAAGAGGTGCAAAGTAGCGTGAGAAATGAAGGCAACAGCAATAAGACACCATCAGTATGGCACAAGCCTGCTTTAAGAATGAGTGCAGTCACAGATGTGCATTTATCACTATTTTGAATGTGGCTCAGAAATAACTGAATCATAAGTAAGGAACAACAACAATGTAGAATACATGACAGACAACCAAATGTTTGAGTTTCCAAGGCATAAAAAATAATTTGCAAGGTCAATGAATGAACCCTGCTGAAAAACCCCAGCCTATTGCTGGTTTATGCTGGTTAGTGCCGATATAGTGCTGGTCTAGCTGGTGGACCAGCATAGTCATCTGAAATGTTCAAACTAGTAAATTGTTTATTCTAGAGACAAAATAATAAACATCAGTATGCAACTACAATGTTGTACTTATCTTCTGTTGCATCAAGTTCATAATGTGAATGAATGTGTCATGTCACTACCATCAGAACAGAATTAAAAGTGGTTCTTGTGTTAAATGTGCATTTTTTTTTTCTCTCTACCATCTCAGGCACGGATGTGGACACTGTGTATTGGCAGCTCTTTAGTGTTTGGCC
This sequence comes from Anabarilius grahami, assembly GCA_003731715.1. NCBI lineage: Eukaryota > Metazoa > Chordata > Actinopteri > Cypriniformes > Xenocyprididae > Anabarilius > Anabarilius grahami. The sequence continues at coordinate 3,723,270 of RJVU01047220.1, read as the reverse complement.
CCATTCTTGGAAAAACATGGCGGCTCTACAGAGTGTTCACTCAGCGTGTGCCCGACAAGAGAGTGGTGAGTTATGATATGTCTGTGTATAATTAAGCTATGACTTATTGTTTGATGTCACTGGCTTCATAATAGTGTTCTGTTGTGTTTCAGATTATTAGAGACATCCAGCTGATGGGTTTGGTTGCGATGCTGGTCCTAGTGGATGTTGTTGTTCTGTCAACATGGGGCCTGACGGATCCGATCAAGTGCTCTCGGTCTATAAGTGCTATGGTGAAGGTATACTCATCCTGATTTTTCTGTTGAATAGCTTTTTTCACATAACTATTTTCTAAAGAATGACTATTCAAATGGACCATGTCTGTCATGCTTTTATGGCAAAAATCACCATAAAAGCACTATAGAGGTAGAAGTGCTATATTTTAAGCCTTGCAGAAACTATATAATAATTTTGTGTGAGGTAAAGACTCAGATTTACTCAAAAAAGTCATATTTCATTTTTGANGATTTTTCTGTTGAATAGCTTTTTTCACATAACTATTTTCTAAAGAATGACTATTCAAATGGACCATGTCTGTCATGCTTTTATGGCAAAAATCACCATAAAAGCACTATAGAGGTAGAAGTGCTATATTTTAAGCCTTGCAGAAACTATATAATAATTTTGTGTGAGGTAAAGACCCAGATTTACTCAGAAACTCATTGCATTCTTAAAGCAGTGAAGTCATATTTCATTTTTGAAAAGTCCCACCATTATTCCTAAATAGAGGTATATAAAGATCGATTAAAAGGAGAACTGATGCAAGCTCAAATCATTTATAGCATGAAAAGTATTGTGTGTTATTTCTTCATGTCAGGTAATAGAGCTGGACGCATCCTACTCTCTGACCCAGCTAGACTCCTGTTCTTCACTCTACTCGGACCTGTGGGTAATCCTGCTCTCCGTGCTTAAGGTAAAATTAACCTTCCCTTTCGAAGGAACTCGCGCTGCGTCAATGATGCTTTGGGAACGCCTCTGTGTGATTGCGTCTGAAGCATGTGTATGAAATCAGTCCAATAACATGACGGAACGTCACAGGCGGGGTGACGTCAGGACCAGTAGGCTTAAAGGAAATCTCCCTGTGTGAATTGTCTGTCCTATTTAGTGTTGTTTGTCCAAGTCACGAAGACAATATCCAATATCCATCACCAAGACAATAATGGCGAGCAAACAAGCATTTAAATCATGTGTTACACAATACACATGATTTGTGCGTGGTTTGTTTGGGAGCGGAGCATGCATGGTCAGTTCTCAAGAGGGCTGAGTGCATGCATTGCGAGAGATTACCGCTTCGCATGCTCCACACCCGCCCCAGGAATAAATCCTTTTCAGTCCTCAATTAAAATATATGCAAATTATAGGCGAGCTCAAATAGTAAGGGTAAGGGGTGACGCCAAAGGTGACCGAAGACCCTACTGGCTGGTTAGAACAACTTTGGTGCTGTATACGGCAGCAGGATGACCTGCTAAGAGACCTGGAATATCTTCCTCACTGGACTCTATGGGGCTACTGGGCGGGAGCAGCCTCAGCTGTCTACAAGCTCCTTGTACAGCGTAGAGTTTCACTTCCCATGCTCCCTCTTAGGAAGTTTGGGGCCCGGGACGGCATTCTCAGCCGAAGCCTCTGAAGCAGAAGGCGGATCTGTCGTTCTTGTGAAGAAGGCTTCGGTCAAAGAGAAGTCCTGACGCCAGATGTGCTGGACTTCAGAGAGCAGGCCCCTTCATGGGGAATGGTTCTCACCTCATTATACGGTGGCCATTCCTCCTTGGTGCCCTCAGGAGGCCGTTCTGCCAACCCCGCCACCCTCTGTGCTTCAGGGTGCAGTGGTTTCCAGTGAATTCATGTCCCATTGTCTGCCTGGGAAGTGGGAACGTTGCGGCATTGGGAGGCTCACTCCCTCCGAGGACGGCTTTAGAGGAACCAGCTTGGTTGTTCCCATCCACTTCAGGGCGCTGAGTTGGCTACTCAGACTACACCAGTGTCCAGTCTCGAGAGACTGGTTCCCTTAGTAGACTTTCTGGCAGCATAGAAACTTCTGCTTAATATGTCTCAATAAGTCCTGCATACTTTAGAAAGAGGCTACAAAATTCATTCTGGTTCTCACCCGCCTCGATTCATTGGGTCATTCAGTGGTTGGCCCCCGAGCAGACTCTGGTAATGGGACAAGAAGTATAAAACTCTCTTGGGCATAGAGGCTATAGAACATGTTCCTCCACCCGAGAGAGAATCCGGGTTCTACAGCCAGTACTTCATAATTCCGAAGAAGGATGGGGGTTGCGTCTGACATTAGTTTTGCGACTATCTAATCGTTCTGTCAAAATATCTCAAATTTAAGATGCTGACACGAAACAGATTGTGTCTCAAATCAGGTCTGAGGACTGGTTTGTTACAATAGATCCCAAGGATGCATGCTTCCATGTATCCATCCTTCTACAACACAGTAAGTTCCTGAGGTTTGCTTTCGGGGGCAAATCATACGAATACTGGGTTCTTCCTTTCAGTCTAGCTTTATCACCCCACACTTTTATGAAATGCATGAATGCAGCTGTGGTTCTGTTGACAATTGGCTGCTACTAGCTCAATCGGAGGAATGGCGGTCACTCATTGTAAAACAGTTTTAGAGACTGTTGGGTCTGATGGCAGCTGCGCCCAACGTGATACCGTTTGGCCTGCTGTACATGAGACCCCTGCAGTGGTGGCTCAAAACCAAGGGGTTCCCCTGAGGGGCAACCCGTTCCGCATAATCAAGGTTATGCGCAGATGCCTTCATACCTGAGATATGTGGAAAAAGACTTGGTTCTTATCCCAAGGTCCTGTGTAGGGGCTCCTTGTTGTCTCATAACGCTTACGACGGATACATCCCTCATGGACTGGGGAGCGATCATAGAAGGTCGCTCAGGTCAGGGTCTGTGGAGGGGCCATTATCGCTTGTGTCTTCATCTTAGTGTGCTCGCAATGATTCACACAGACAGGCACTTGTAAGCATGGCATTTGGGCTATTGTCATTCTCAAAGAGTCATTGACGCAGCACGAGTTCCCTCGAAAGGGAACGTCTCGGGTTACAACTGTAACCCTTGATCCCCGAGAATGGAACAAGACGCTGCATCGCCCTGCCATACTTCCTGCATCCCTGTGATCGACTTGCTTCGGCTGATTGAATTCAATGCCGCTCATTCCAGATGCGCTTTTAAGCCTACTGGTCCTGACGTCACCCCACCTGTGACATTCCGTCATGTCACTGGACTGATTTCATACATGTGCTTCAGACGCAATCATGCAGAGGCATTCCCAAAGTGACACTGACACAGCGACTTGTTCTCTTCTCAGGGAACAAGGGTTACAGTTGTAACCCAAGATGTTTGCCATCACAGGAATAAGTTACATTACATGAAATATAATAAAATCAAAAACATTGTTGTAATAAATTTTGTATTAATTTCACAATATTACTGTTTTTACTATATTGTATTTTGATAAAAAAAATGCAGAAACTTCTGTCTAAAAAAATTAAAATAATACAAACCCTAATCATTTGAACAGAGTATTTTACATAATGTAGAATTATTGCTTATATGTTTTATACAAGAAAATGAAGACTTTTGTAGGACTATAAAGATTTTTTTCAATTTGACCAGTAGGGGTGGGAATCTTTTGGGATCTCACAATTCTGTTCATATCGATTCTTGGGGTAAGATTAATCATTAGAATATCGATTTTCAAAATTTGTGAATCGATTTAAATTGGCGGAAGATAAAATCGCGATTCATATGTGAATCTATTTTCCCCCACCCCTAGTGACCAGTGTTATTTTAATATCATTGAAATACTATTATAATTTTATTTATAATTTGAATTAGTTTTTATTTTAATATTTTCCTTTTTCAAGTTTTTAATAATTTTGTTGCTATTTTTGG